>CM032228.1:22762500-22825000 GCA_019009955.1 Riptortus pedestris
TTCAATTTGCATCTACTTGTCATTCTAAAGTGGAAAAAGATTCTGAATAATCAACCGAGTTCCCAGACCCTCGCCCCCGAAAAAATTCTGAATCCAAATGATTTGTAAAATAATCCTCAATTCTGTCTAGAATAGTAATGCTTAGAGGGGTGGATTCGCAGAACCCCCTACTATCAGGACTAGAATTATCAAAACGTCAGTCATGTATGGTTGCGTTAACTAAGCAGATTTCACACTTGCTGTATCATACCTGTCATTTCGCTATTTCCTTTTATTTGAAATCCTATATATGCAGGAAATAAAATATAAACTGGACATGAGATGTTCAGTGACTCACAAGGCAGGTTAAAGATAAAAAAAATAATCCCAGAATTCTCTCTCTTACCACTCTCATACACTAAAAAAGTCCGTCACGCAGGGGCTGCGTAAACTAAGCAGATTTCCCACGCGAAGGTTTACAATAGATAAATATACATACAGGTAACACAGCCGTGAATGCTCAGTAAATGTACAATACAAGGCTGAATTGTAAACAAACAGGCAAGCCAACCTCGTAGCGCTGCATAGATAGACCGGAAAGACAAACAATTCATGGAATATATTTGAATATAACATATTAATTTTATTGAAAACAATTTACTAAAGCTAGTGGTGTAATTTGTAATGAATCAGAATCAGTTTTATTTCAATCACTCAAATTTTAGTAATCCAAAAACAAAAGAAGGGGGGGGGGTCAACAGAACGTATTTGCATATATCTCACAAAGTAAAAGTTCAATGAAAAAAATATTTGTTATTTAGGCTTCAATTAATATCTTTTATTATATAACTGAGCATTATTTATGTAACACAAGTAGAAGTGGGGGTTTACTGAAGGCTGAGAACTGAAAAATGCAAATATCTCGGTTAATATTCCAGATAGAGAATAAATGTATATGACATCATTTATAGTGTATTTAATTTTCATTAAGATTGATTATATACACTTTTTCGATCCGACTTATAGTAACGGAGATAATTCGAATTTTTAAAATTCTCCCTCTCTAAACCCCCCTTCTCCCTGGTCCGATTTCAGCCGTTAACGAACTTGATCTTTTTTTTTTACAAAAAACGACTAAATATCGAGTTTGGTAACGATTACACAAAAATTGCGACCGCTAGAGCGGTAACAGACCAATATATATATAGAGTGATATATATATATATATATATATATATATATATACAGTTTTGAACGGACCTCATTTTCGTCATCTCCTAGGTAGGATCGATGGACATTTGAAGAAAAAAATTCGAAAATTCCGTAATGAGTACAATCTCAATAGCTGAGTTCCCTTAAGGGAAATCTGCTAAATGACTTAGGTACCAACACAATGCATAAGTGGAACAGAGAATGGACGACATGTTAAAAATCATACAGCTTACATCAATACAGCCAAATATAACTCACAACAACTACAACACAATTAAGAGTCACCACCACAAATGCACACAATTTCTAACGGAACATGGACAGGCAGGACATTATTTAACAAAATTTAAAATTCAAGACAATGACAAGTGTACCTGCGACTCACAGACAACACAGACGTTTTTACATTTACTTTATGACTGTTCAACATTTAATCAAAATAGAACAAATTCAATAATGAAAATAATTTTAAAAGGAGGTAATAGGTCAGAACCACTTCATATATTATTTAATAAATATAATAAAGAATTTATAAAATGTATTAAATGTATAGATATGGATGTAGCAAAAATACATTAGAATGCCGAGTTGATTGTGAAGAATGGGAATTATATTTCAATATATTGACCTCACATAGACTCGCAAATTAAACATCGGTTGAGTTTAACTTAAATTGATTTGTTGTTGTTTTTTATAGTTTTTTTTTTCATTGCATTTATTAATTATATTTGTAATTATTTTACTTATTTTAATATTATTATTATTTTTTTAATATTATATTTGATTAGATGGTTGATTAACGTGTATATATTGTAAAATAAAAATGTATTTAACCATAATCATACATGTAATATGCCATGTGGCAATGGAACATGTATTCAGATAAATTAGGGAACCCAAAAATTAAAAAGAAATTCTAAAACATTGTGTGCAAGTAGAGAAGTCACACCGTAAGACAAATCTATTATCACCTTCGAGTAGAACTACCTATTTGAAGGTGTAAAATCGCCTCTTGAAGAAAATCGGTTTTAGCAGATTTCCCTTAAGGGGTCTCCCATGGCAGACCTAGAGTGGCGGGTTAGAATCCCGCCCTGGGCAGTAGAAATTTATTTAATGACGGACTCATTAAATAAACTCCTTAGGCCTACCCTGGCTAGAAAAGGATGGTAACCTGTAGATAACCAGTTCCAATTAGCCTAGTTGCATAAAGTAGACGTAAAAAAAAAAATTAAAAAAATCAAGAGATTTATGGTGTTTAACATACTTCAAAACTGTGCAATCATATTTTTTTAGTGTCATTTTTTTAACAAAATTTTTCCTCCTGCTTAGTTTTTAGAAATTTTTAAATTTGTATTATAATGAATTATATTGCATATTTAATAACAAATTCACCCTATGATAAAGCTTTATATTTTGTTCAAGCTGTATATCGTGTAAATATACACGAATAATAATACATACACACACACACACACACACACACACACACACACACACATATATATATATATATATATATATATATATATATATATATATAAAATTGTAACCTGTGTCTGTACATTGATTTTTTTCGCAAAATTTCACGATAACTTTTCGTTTCACATGTCATAGACACCATAACAGCATATTGTTTCTTTGGTGTCTGTTTGTTTGTTTATTTGTTTGTTTGTTTTTTTTTCCTTTTCACGCATAAACGGCTGAACCGTATTTTATGAAACTTGGTATAGCGATATTTCGTTTCCTGTTGTTTTTTCGGCAAATATGAACCTCACAAAAGTTGTTTATTTTGTTATTTAGAGTAACTTTTGTTATATACACTTTTATCGTATACCGAATTATAAACGAGATAAACGCTTAACCCTATAGGGGAAGTGAACAATTTTATTTGGGACAAAAGACCCAACCGATATAAATAAAGCTCGGTATATGAATTAGCACTAACGCTTTCATTATAGCAAGCCATACCAACATTTCTAGGGACGGGCAGGAGTGGGGGTTATAAGGGAAGCCAGAAATTAAAAATAGCGATATTTCGTTTCCTATTGGTTTTTCGGCAAATATGAAAATAACAAAAGTCGTGTATTTTGTTATTTAGAGTAACTTTTGTCATATTCATTTTTGTCTTTTAACAAAGTATAAACGAAGATATACACTATAAACTAAAGCGGGAGTCAACTAAAAAAAAGAAATTAAAAGTCCAATGATAACAATATTTAGCATTTAGGCTTGAAATAATGCGAGTAATGACAGATTATTGCTAAAATGACATATGCTGGTCCTTACTGAAGGGAGAAAACTAAAAATTGTATATATCACGGTTAATAATCGAGACAGTTAAAAAAACCATACGGAACAACAAATATAGATAATTATACTTGCAATAAGATTGGTTCTATACATAATAACGATATATTAGCAAATTAACGATTTTGATATCAGTGACTGTTTCCGAATGAGGCCATTTCCGGAGTCGATTCGTCCTGGAGTGATTGTGGTTAAATTCACTAGAAAATCGATAAGGGATCGGTTAATGTACTGTTTTAAGAAGAGAGGTGCCGTTACTGTTCGGTATACTGGCATCATTGATGGCGAACCGAATAGAATATATATAAATCATCAGTTAACTTTCTCTAACCGTAAATTGTTGCGTGACGCGAAAATAATAAAAAACAATAAAGATTATCACCCCCCCCCCCCCCCACCCCCCCCCCCCCCCACCCCCCCCCCCCCCCACCCCCCCCCCCCCCCACCCCCCCCCCCCCCCACCCCCCCCCCCCCCCACCCCCCCCCCCCCCCACCCCCCCCCCCCCCCACCCCCCCCCCCCCCCACCCCCCCCCCCCCCCACCCCCCCCCCCCCCCACCCCCCCCCCCCCCCACCCCCCCCCCCCCCCACCCCCCCCCCCCCCCACCCCCCCCCCCCCCCACCCCCCCCCCCCCCCACCCCCCCCCCCCCCCACCCCCCCCCCCCCCCACCCCCCCCCCCCCCCACCCCCCCCCCCCCCCACCCCCCCCCCCCCCCACCCCCCCCCCCCCCCACCCCCCCCCCCCCCCACCCCCCCCCCCCCCCACCCCCCCCCCCCCCCACCCCCCCCCCCCCCCACCCCCCCCCCCCCCCACCCCCCCCCCCCCCCACCCCCCCCCCCCCCCACCCCCCCCCCCCCCCACCCCCCCCCCCCCCCACCAATCTGCAGTGTGGACAGACAAATGTGTTACTCAAGACTTTGAAAAAATCTGTGGTTTTTTTGAGGGTTGTTTTATTTCACCTCATTTATATATATATATATATATATATATATATATATATATATATATATATATACTATACTAGCTCAGATACCCGGCTTCGCCCGGGAATTGATTTGAGGCTGAATGGTGATGGTATTTTTTTGGCAAGGCTTTACTTTGCACAATATTTTGACATTTACCAGTCCCAGTGTTTAGGGTTAATACCCGTTGTTGGCATTTATTAATAATAAAATTAATTTTTTATGTAAGTCTTCACTGTCCTCCAAATTGTCATATTTCCCGTCTCCTGTGCATTATGCATAGATTTCAGTTATTAAGGACAAAATATTAACATAGATTTGAATTAATTTTTCCAGGTGAGGTACCTCATAGTTGCAATTGGAATGAATTGTTGAGCATATCAATATTTCTACGCAAATTACTTGCTCCACACATTGTTCCTGGAGAAATGTATAAAACAAAAGTTAATCTAAATAACAAAGTAAACATCTTATGTTATGTGCATGTTTGTCGAAAAACAAATAGACAATGCAATATAGCGAATTTTTATTTGAGGACTCCCTTATAACACCCACTCCCGTTCTAACCTAAAAATTTTAATATAGCTTATAATCACGGAAGAATTTATGCTAATTGACATACCGAGTTTTTTTAAGTTCGGTTTAACCGTTAGCACCCAATGAAATAGTTTACTCCCGCTTTAGTTTATAGTGTATATCTCGTTTATAATTTGTTAAAAGACAAAAATGAATATGACAAAAGTTACTCTATATAACAAAATAAACAACTTTTGTTATGTTCGTAATTAACGAAAAAACAATAAAAAATGAAATACTGCTTTTTTAAATTCAGGCCTCCCTTACAACCCCCACTCCTGCCCGTCCCTAGAATTGTTGGTACGGCTTGTTAAAATGAAAGGGTTAGTGCTAATACATATACCGAGTTATATTTATTTTGGTTTGGTCTTTTGTCCCAAATAAAATTGTCCACTTCCGCTATAGATTTTATCGTATATCTCGTTTATAATTAATTCGGTATACGAAAAAAGTGTATAAAACAAAAGTTACTCTAAATAACAAAATAAACAACTTTTGTTATGTTCACATTTGCCGAAAACCCAATAAGAAACGAAATATCTCTATTTTTAATTTCTGGCTTCCCCTATAACCCCTACTCCTGTTCGTCTCAGAGGATATTATTATAACCTAAAGTCTAAGTTGGGTTAGTAGTAATAAACATTCCAAGTTTCATAAAATTCGGTTCAGCCGTTTATGCGTGAAAAGTTAACAAACAAACAAACAAACAGACACGAAAGAAACAAAATGCAGTTATGGTGTCTATGACATGTGAAATGAAAAGTTATCGTGAAATTTCGCGAAAAAAATCAATGTACAGACAGAGGTTACAATTTTATATATATATATATATATATATATATATATATATATATATATATAGAGAGAGAGAGAGAGAGAGAGAGAGAGAGAGAGATGAATGATATTCCACATTGTGTAGGCGGTGGTATATTTATTGCCGGAGTTAAATTTTTAATTGTTTAATGTATGCCGATGACATCATATTTTTGGCTGAGGAACCTGAAGTTCTGCAATATATGATAAACAAAATTAGTGAATATTGTGCCCTATGGAATTTGACAATAAATTTGCAAAAATCAAAAAGTATGATATTCAGAAAGGAGGAAAGTTGTCAAAAAAAGAAAAATGGTATTTTAGGGGCTCAGAAATAGAGGTAGTAAATGAATATAAATATATAGGTATACTACTCACTCCTCGACTGGTAATGAAACATCATTTCGGGCAAAAGATCACTACAGCCAAATTTGGAATTAATTCAACATGGCACACATTTATCACTAATAAAAATTTACCACTCAAGTCCAAGTATTTGAATCTACTTCAAGAGCAGTTATGTGCTATGGTGCACAATTCTGGGGCTATGAAAAATATATTGAGGCTGAATTAATTCAAAAATACTTCATTAAAAAGATGTTTGCACTTCCAAAAAACTGTCCAGATTATATATTGTTTTTGGAAACTAAGCGTTACCCTCTTTACTTTTTCACCCTTAAATTATTCTTAAATTATTTAAGTAGATCATTAAACCTCCCAAGACATCGTTGGCCCAGAAAAATTGCTGAGCATATAATTGAAAAACAGGCTAATTGGTTTAGGAGTATTGAAAATATCAGTAAGAAGTATCTGGGTATACATTGTAGCTGGATTAAAGAGCAAGGAAGTAAGAATAATAAAATAGAAATAATATTGGAAAAATTAAGGTTGTAATTCATTGAAGAAATGTTGGGAAAGGCAAATCATTCTCGGTTTCACTCTAATTACAAGAATCCCGATGTAATTTTATAGTAATAGTTATTTGAAGAGCAATAATAGTTTACATTTCACAAGCCATATAATGAAAGCAAGGGGGGAAATGTTAAATCTAAATTATTCAGTATGTAGAACTGAAGGCCTATGGATATGCTCCTTATGTAATATGAATGAATTAGAAAATACATATCATTTTATAGCAGTATGCCCAGTGCTTAGTGAATTTAGAAAACAGTTCCTTGACTCATCAAAATTTAGCCAAAATGAATTTATTTTGTTTTTGTATGGCAAAGATTGGCAGGCCCTTTATAAATATCTATGTGTTGCACAGAGATATAGAAAGTTACTAATAGCTGAGTATAATGGATAAGTTTTTCTATTTATTATTTCTTTTTATTTGTCAATAAATATTAATAATTAGTTTATTTTATTTTATTTTTTGTTGTTGTTTTTTAAAGATAGAATTCTTATAAAAGATTATTTGTTTTATTTAGAATATTGTAATATTATGTTTATATATCTATTAGCAATAATAAATCATGCTGATTAATAATTTAGCAAATAATGGCCGAACTCAACAGACGGACTTATGAGTCCATGCTTATGTATGTTATATATAATATAAGGAAAGATAGTATTATGATAACTTAATTGTATATTTAACATGTAAATTATTTCAAATTTCAAAATAAACATACTTTATTATTATTATAGGGGAGGTTTATACTCAGTGAAAACTGGAGTAAAATCCATCATATTGGGGGAAAATCCAACCGATATGGAGTTTGTGATTGTGACATGTTATGGGGAATTTAAAATTTTTTGCAGGATTCTGGCAGTATCAAGAAGTACCCCTTGCTGTGCTTCTTTTATATTTGTTGTTGGCAGATTCAAGTTCTTGGTGTCTGCTATTGTTGTTTTTGGCATGAGTCCATTTGAACTTACTATAATAGGCGTAACTATGGCAGATTTCAGTTTGTATACCTCTTTGAGCTCGATAGCCAATTCTTGATATTTTCTTAATTTTTCGGCATGGGATTTTCAAATATTCTCATCATTGGGTACTGCAATGTCAATAATATCAGCAGTCTTATTGATCTTGTCAATAATGAGAATATCCGGTTTGTTATGGTACACAGTATGGTCAGTTATCAACGGTTCATCCCGATACATCTTTATATTATCTTTTTCCAATAATTTTTGAGGAATATAGCGATAATAAGTGACCTTTCTATCTACCATGCCGAATTTCTCTGCTAGAGCTTGATGGTATAATTTTGCCACGTTATTGTGCCTTTGTAAGTACTCATATCCTGCAAGTATTTCACATCCAGCCATAATATGTTGAATAGACTCATAAGCTTTGTTGCATAACCTAAACTTGTCTGAGACACTACTGTCCTTGAGGATATGACGTCTGTATGATCTGGTGGCAATCACTTGGTCTTGGATAGCTGTAATGAAACCCCCTGATTCTGAAAATAGCTTTCCAGACGTCAGCCACGCGACAGAATAAGCAAAGTCTAGCTCCGAGTCATAAAGGCGACTGTAGTAACGACCATGAAGTTCCTTACTTTGCCATTCTGAAAGAAAATGGGATTCATCTTTAACTTCAGGATTGTTCCTACATTTCAAGTTCAAGGCCCCCCATCAACCCATCAAGTTTAACTATTTCTTTGAAGACGTGGCTATCATTCGATCTTATGGAATGTCTCAGGTTAACTTCCTGAGACCGACATAGGTTTCGGATGTTGAGAAGGCCTCGTCCTCCTTGTTTCCTCGATAAATACAGCCTGGCCATAGATGAAATCGGATGATGCATTCTGGCTTTTATCATCTCCGTTCTTATGAGTCTATCCAACTCATCAAGAGTAGTGTCAGACCATTTTATTATGCCAAAACTATAGACAATAGATGGTATCGCCCATGTATTAACTGCTTTTATTTTATATCGGCTTGAAAGATAGCTGTTAAAAATATGTCGCAAGCACTTAATAAATTCATTTTTTAATAGGTCTTTTACATCCTTTTTCGCTATTTTCATTATTATTATTATAACTGATCTTCCTTTTTACATAAAACCTTTAAATGTCGAATTTCGTAACGGTCAGACAAAAATTGCGACCACTAGATTGTTAACACACGTAGATCTCACGAGATGAAGACTTTTCAAGACAAACAAATCACCTCATCTTAGACTGGACTAACACAAGTACTGGCTACAAACTGCCAACTATTAGAACAATATTTGCATGTGGTTATCAAGTTTCAGAAACTATAGGTGAGCCGAAGTAGTTCTCTACAGACTTAGAATCGGCCACACCAAATTAACACACTCATACTTAATGACAAAGACTTAAAGAACCACTTACTCGACTTGTAATATTCTCAAGACGATAAGACATATACTGACATAATGCCGAAAACGACAACACCAGGACTTCCTCTACGACATACAAGAACTATTGATGGGAAACAGCCAATACATTAACAACAGATTCTCATGCATACACAAAATTCAAATATATGATCAAATTTAATATTAAAAATAATTCTGTGGTGTGCAACAAGATTTCAAAATATATTCACTAATTGTATTATATGCATTTGTACACATATGTTTGTATGTATGCATGTAAGTATATATATATATATATATATATATATATATATATATATATATATAAAATTGTAACCTCTGTCTGGACATTAATTTTTTTCGAGAAATTTTACGATAACTTTTCGTTTCACATGTCAGAGACACCATACCTGCATTTTGTTTGTTTGTTTGTTACCTTTTCACGCATAAACGGCTGAACTGAATTTTATGAAACTTGGATGTATATTACTACTAACCCAACTTAAACTTTAGGCTATGTTAATATACTCTGAGGCGAACAGGAGTGGGGGTTATAAGGGAGGCCTTTAATTAAAAATAGCGATATTTCGTTCCTATTGCATTTTCGGCAATTATGCACATAACTAAAGTTGTTAAATTTTTTATTTAGAGTAACTTTTGTTTTTGTCGTATACCTAAGTATAAAGGCGTTATACGCTAAAAATGATAGCGGAAGTCAACAATTTTATTTGGCACAAAAGACTCAGGCGAACTAAACCAAACTCGGTGTGTGAATTAGCACAATTTTATTTGGCACAAAAGACTCAGGCGAACTAAACCAAACTCGGTATGTGAATTAGCACTAACGTCTTCCTTATAATAAGCCATACTAACATTTCTAGGGACGGGCAGGAGTGGGGGTTATAAGGGAGGCCTGAAATTAAAAATAGTGATATTTCGTTTCCTATTGGGGTTTCAGCAAATATGCACATAAGAAAGTTGTTTATTTTATTATTTAGAGAAATTTGCTCAACAATTCTTTGGAACTACCAGGCAAGTCACCGGGAAAAATTAATTCAAATGTATGTTAATGTTTTGTGCTTAATAATTCAAATCTATGCATAATGTAAAGGAAACGGGAAATATGACAATATGGAGAACAGTGAAGTCTTACATAAAAACATAATTTTATTACTAACAAAAGCACAGAAACGACGGTTATTTAAACTAAACACTGGGACGGGTAAATGTCAAAGTATTGTGCAAAGTAAAGCCTTGCCAAAAGAATACCATCACCATTCAGCCTCAAATAAATTCCCGAGCAAAGCCGGGTATCTGAGCTATTATATATATATATATATATATATATATATATATATATAAACACATGTAAATAAAATTGTTGGAAAGTCAAAGACCGGCTACCGGTGAGCATGAGGCATACTGGATAAGTCAAGGAATGTCCACCGGTGAGCATGAGGCATACTGGATAAGTCAAGGAATGTCCACCGGTGAGCATGAGGCATACTGGATAAGTCAAGGAATGTCCACCGGTGAGCATGAGGCATACTGGATAAGTCAAGGAATGCCCACCGGTGAGCATGAGGCATACTGGATAAGTCAAGGAATGTCCACCGGTGAGCATGAGGCATACTGGATAAGTCAAGGAATGTCCACCGGTGAGCATGAGGCATACTGGATACTGGATAAGTCAAGGAATGTCCACCGGTGAGCATGAGGCATACTGGATAAGTCAAGGAATGTCCACCGGTGAGCAAGAGGCATACTGGATAAGTCAAGGAATGTCCACCGGTGAGCATGAGGCATACTGGGTAAGTCAAGGAATGTCCGCCGGTGAGCATAAGGCAAACTGGGATTGTCAAAGAACGACCACCGGCGAGCACGAGGTATACTGGGAAAGTCAAGGAACGGCCGCCGGTGAGCATGAGGGATACTGGGAAAGTCAAAGAATGACCACCGGTGAGCACGAGGTCTATTGGGAAAGTCAAAGAATGACCACCGGTGAGCACGAGCTATACTGGAAAGTCAAAGAATGACCACCGGTGAGCATGAGGCATACTGGGTAAGTCAAGGAATGTCCGCCGGTGAACAAGACGTATACTGGGAATGTCAAAGAACGGCCGCCGGTGAACAAGAGGTATACTGGGAATGTCAAAGAACGGCCGCCGGTGAACAAGAGGTATACTGGGAATGTCAAAGAACGGCCGCCGGTGAACAAGAGGTATACTGGGAATGTCAAAGAACGGCCGCCGGTGAACAAGAGGTATACTGGGAAAGTCAAGGAATGACCACGGACGTAAGTGATGAGATGATTTCTGGGTTACTGGACTGAAGAGTGTGGGACCCCATGCTGGGTAATCGCTCAGCAAAATCTAATATAGGTACAACCTTTCAGGCATCTATAATTTTGGGTACTCTCGAATTCTTACTTTTAAATATTTCAATGTTTCAAGGTCTCATGATGAATGTATATCTGATGAAGGCAGCGATTGCCTAATAAAATTTTGTTCTTGGAAACTATGAGTTTTAATGTTTGAATGACAAAATATTTTAATCCATTAATACTAATTTGTTGTTTTAGACAAATGTGTTTTTTCAGTCGCAATGTCTTGGAAGCTTCAAACATTTCATCCTATCGTTTAAAATTGACTGTTGAATGTTGTACTGACATGAAGCTTCAATAAATAGACGTTGTTATTCACGGCTTTTAGCAATATTATATATTTGCATTAGGTGATTAGAAGAAAGCATTTAGATCTCCCAATACTAATCATATGTGAGCAGCACAGCGATGAGGCAACATCAGAATTCCCAAATGGGTTCGAACTCAGCCGATATAAACCGTGGGGGCTACAAGAGGATATGCAATATCATATTCGACATATCCCGATATCTAGGCACTTTCCCCTTCTCTGTAACAGATAACACAATAACAATATCCATTTCGAGTATTGTGATGTGTGCTCATGCTCCTTTGCTAGTAGCTCTTTTCCTCAGCCAGTATCTGACTGTTTTAACTGAAAAATGGAAACATCGTGGGGACTTGAAGTATATAGATGCCTTTTGCGCATTGGAATACTTCGTACTGTGTTCTACTTCCGTTACATCAATGATCTTTCTCATTCTGAGACGGAAAAAAATGCAGAAATCCTTCAGCGCACTTCTGGCGATTGAGCGCGTTACCAAATGTCCAATCGGTGACCAAAAGGCACCGTGGTTTTTCTCCGTGGTCGGTGGCGCTTGCCTTTCTTTTGTCTTCGCAATGCATTATAGTATGAATTATATGCCAAATGTAATTTATTTGTTTTTTATCCTCTCGCAAAATCTTATCAGTTCTCAGTTTACGTCACTGCTAAAAATCATACACAGGCAGTTCTGTTTTTTGACTTCGACTTTAGACATGCATAACGCCGAGCAATGGGTGAAATGCCACGAAGTTCTAGCATCTTGCTGCAATTTGCTGATGCAGTGCTATGCACCGCAATTGTTGATCTTGACGTTTTTCACCCAATGTGGTACCGTAATCGGAGCTTTTACAGTATTAATCATGATAACACTGGACAATGTAACGGGGGTTATTATTATGAGTGGATGGATTTTTGTAATCATAGCAGGGTTTTTTGATATTCCGTATAGCTGCAGATGCTGCATTTCAGAGGTAAGTTGCATAGGTATATATACAGGGTATTCCCAAGTTCCCGTGCCACCACCCTTAAAATCGCCAATTGTGTTCATAAAAGGCTGAGAATTGGTGTGCCATAATTGTGACAGCTGAAGAATCTTTTCAGCCCAATTTAACCTCGTAACGCTCTCCAGTAACTCTCCAGCGACCGCTTGGAATACCCAATGGAATGCCCTATTTTTTATGGCGGATTCTTGTAGAAAATAAACTTCTAAAACGAATTTATATTGGTAAATATTTCGATTTGACACATCCTCTAGTCGTAAAATATTTATAGTTGGATTCATGAGACGTGAGACAGTCCGTGCATGGGGGTGGGGATGGGTGGTAGGCTTGGTGGGGATGAGAGGACCGTGCACTACCCAAGCTGAACATATTTGCCAGCATGCCGTACACTTGCTCCAGCCCTTTAAGTATCGATACTGAGTACCTGCAGTCCAAACCTTTCTCTAGTATAAGTTCTACTTTTCCTAATTTATATAAAAATATAGTGCAACAAATGAGAAGCAGCATTGATTAAAGATTATTAAAAATCAAACATGAATAAAACAATAAAATAATTTCAAAAATAATAATTTATTTAATGCAAAAAAAAAAAACGTAATTTATTATTGATTAGTGATAATTGAAAGTTATTGGAATTGCATATACTTGCATAGTTTACATAAATAATAATTTTGACATTATTAAGAAACATAAATTTAAATGGCGACTTATTGACAGGTACACAAGGGATGGTGAAAAAATATCGAAATATCGATATTTCCCCAGGAAATATCTAAATTATTACCTGATATTTTTCCCCCGATATATCGGTATTTCGATATTAAAATTCAAGTATCGAAAACCGATATTCTTTTTTTAAAAACAAAAATTAAACTAAAATAATTGTTGCAATGTTTTAACATGAGATTAGAGCAAGACCTTGCAGGGATTTATATCGACATTTCTTCCTACATAACCAAGATAGGGTTAGATTGTATCTTTAAGCTACACTACATACACACTGAGAGCTAATGTTTTCAGGACGCCCGATACATATCCGTAGCTCAGGAGAGTGGTTAACAGATTGATAACGGGAGCATGCGCAATAGGCTTCTTTGCTACTGCGCATCCTAGCCACTGTCTCACGTCTTATGAATCCAACTATACGAATCTCGTTAGAAGCATTTTTTACTTTTCATTCTACTAATGCCATATATACAGTTTTGAACGGACCTCATTTCCGTCATTCTAGGTAGGATCGATGGATATTTAAGAAAAAAAAAGTCAAAAGTCGCGTATTGAGTACAACTTCAATCGTTTATTTCCCTTAGGCAAAATCTGCTAATAAACCTAATGGGTTTGTCAAACGGATTATAATATATCATTGCATTCTGTAATTTGTTTTCAGTTTGAGAAATTTGACAAGTTACTTTATCAATTGGTCATCAATGATGAGTCGAACGTTTTAGTGAGAAACGTAAGTATGGCACTACCAATCATTGTTTTTTTATTAAATTAAAATTGATGATTATGACTCAGTTCTTTGTTTACTTTTTTTTGTTTTTTTAGAAACGAATTCTAACTCATTACAGAGGCAAAAGGAAGCTAGAATTCAGTGTGATGGGGTTCTTTAATTTTGATTTTCATCTCATCTGTACTGTAAGTACTTGTGTAGTGAGTAGTTGACTATTAAGCGTAATTGCTTGATACTGTTGCGGAAACTACCTATATGAAAAGTTAATCACATATTTAACCCTAGAATGGTATTGAACGTAAAAATTACGTGTGATCTGTTTTGAACTGTTATCAAAGGGCCGTTACCAACCCCACCACCCCCACCCCTCAGCTATGAGCCCTCCAGACAGTTCGGACTTGACCTCCACCAAGTGCAGCTAAGTGAACCTTCCCACTAATCCAATATTATTTTTTGAATTAAAAACGACACGTAAAATTTACGTATCGCTACTAATAACCGGTTTTTATGCTGTAACTTAGTTAATATTATTCTCAATTTATTTTCTTCCAATTTATTTTTATATTTTAATTTATTTTCTGTTAATGTTTTTAACTTTTATTTTTTAATATAAAAAAGACAAAGATGTATAGAACGAATATAAATAATAATAATAATGTGTTTATAGTTTCTGAAAATGGAGAAAAAATCAGAAATTTGTTGAAAGAACTCTCCAATGGGTCAGATGGGGAAAATGACAATTATGAAATAGATGGATATGGATACGACAGCGATGATTATCTGGAGTATTCTCCAAGTGATGAAGAGGTTGAGCCTTCTGAAATGATTGCAACACAGAGTGGGCTAGATAGCGATGAGAGAGAGAAAATTTTAGAAAACATCAAGGCAATTGAAGAAAGAGAAGAAACACAGGTACAAAAAAAAAAACCTAAAACCTCTCAACCACACAATATTGACAGAGCAATCACAATAAATGTAGAAGGTGGTGTTGAGCTTAGTAAGAATGGATATGAATGGAGCACACAACCACCGGAACGTGTTTCGAACAAAGCGCCAGAAAGGAATGACGTGCATATAATTAGATATTAACGTTGATATAAGTTAAAGATAAGTTTATCTTTAATAAAATAAAAACAATAGTCACACACATTAACAAATTTTGAATAATTTCACCAATTACCAGTTGCACACGTAAAATTGACGTATCAATACCATTAAGTGGGAAATAATATCACTACCATTCTAGGGTTAAGAAGTACTAAGTAGATCAAAGGAGCCGAAGGATGGTTAAGCCCGTCCTCGGCAATACCCGTCCGCGATCTAGAAGGTCTAGACCATTCCACTTTGATATCGCTGCTCGTCTATAAAAGCGGCTCAGCTCGTCCCGAGAGTTTAGTTTGTTTCTTCAAGTTATCAACAGTGTGTTTAGTGAAACTTTAGTGAACAGTGCGTTGTAGGTGCAGTGCGGTAAAGTGTTTTACGTGAAGAATTGTGTTGTGCCGTTTTTATGTAAAGAACAGTGTAGTGCAGTGTAAATGTAATGGGACAGTGCAGTACCGTTGTCTTTGAGAAGATGAGTGCAGTGCTGTGTTTTTGTGAATTTCAGTGATCGTGAGTGAGTTATTGGACTGTGCAATAACAAGAACAGTGAAGCTATCAGTGCACACTGTGAGTAGAAGTTAAGAATAATTAACCAAGTGTGTAGTACATTGTTAAATACATTGTGCTGTGATAAAAACTCTAAAGCTTGTGTGTGTTTATTTTGAAATCCAAAAGAACTCTAATAAACAGCGTTTGTTGCTCTGTTTTGTAATAAACGTAATAATATCCCGTAATAGTTTTTAATTCTGGATGTTGGCCCATTTATTTTTTATACCCCTTCCCCTTAGACAGCAAGTAAATTGACGGAACTATTTTAATGATTCTTTTAGAGAAAATATACAATAGTTTTTTATGATTAACCCTCCGTCGTCGCACCTCTGAACGTAACAAAATCGGGTGCACCCGGCCTGAGGCCACCCACATATTTTATCCCCTCACTCCACATTTAATAAATTTTAATTTAAAACGCTGATAGGACAGCCTTCCATAGGATCCAAGGAAAGCAAATATACCATTTAGAACGTAAAATAATGACTATTAACTAGGATGAAGCTTAAACTAAAACAAGTAAAACTGGTAAGGTCCACACGGCCTGAGAGACCTGAGTTAGAATAGCACAGATTTCTAAAGATATCGACGAACTTCTTTCTAGTAAAATGAACTATTGCAATCTTCAAAAAAGACTCACCTTCGAAATTAAGACGAAGTCGAGCTCACAAGTCAGCTAGGGTCCGGAGCGAGCTGGATGAAGGATGACAATAGACTAAAGTTGGGGATTCTAAGCATGAACACGAATCAGGAAGCTAATGGGAATTGCGGCTCACATGGGAGACAGGATGGAGTGGTTATTCAAAAAGTGTGTTTTGTGTCTGTATGATTTGATCGCCTCTCAGCCCAGCTGCTCACGACGGAGGGTTAAAGATACATATAGCTATTCAATAGAAAAACAAATAAAAAAGTCAGTCCCCGAGGGAGAGGGGTTTACTGAAGGTCGAAAAGTATAAAATGCACATATCGGTTAATAAGCAAGATACTGAAAATATACAAATAACAACATTTGTAGAACATTACATTTGCAATAAGATTGGTTCTATACAATTTTTCGGCCCGACGTATAGTAATGGAGATATTAAGAATATACGAAATTTCTCCCCTCTATACCCCCCCCCCCTCCCACTGGTCAGATTTCAGCCTTTAAAAAACTTGATCTTTCTTTTTATATAAAACTATTAAATACCAAGTTTGGCAACGATCAATTCCTTCAATCAAACATTGCGATCGCCAAAAGTACTAAGTCCGGTAAAAGACACACACACACACACACACACACATGCACAAACATTATATATATATTTATACTATCTAGGGTACCCAACTTTGCTCGGGAAATCATTAGATGCTGAATATTGAGGGTATTTTTATAGCAAGGCTTCGATGTGTACAATTATACTTCCCTTCTGGGCGTATTATTTTTCCATAAGGGCCAGGCAACTGTAGGGGATTTATAGAATAGAAATTTTAGTTAAAAAGGGTAAATGAAAATGAGTTCCCAATCAGTTCCCCTCTACTCTTTGACACACCGTGAATAATTCAAATCATAATCATGGATAGCATTTATTATAATTAAATAGTATCTATGATATAGTCGGTTGTAAGTAGAAAAAAATTTCAATAGTGCCAACATTTAACAGGAAATAAGTTAACACAATTCTCTGTGTTATCCTCCCTGAAACTTCCCTTTCCGTTTGAGAGTTATCAACATTGATTTACTTAAATTAATTATTTAAAACATTAAAGAATTGGATGTTTCTAATAATTAATTTACCCGGTGGAAATAAGTGTGGCAACGTAAAAATAATTGAATTTATATTCAAAATGCGAGGTGAGGGGGAAGGACCGTAGCTCTCCATGCAACCTAAACAATACTTTAAACAATCAAATAGAGTTTAAACGCATATTGCCTTTTACCACAATGACATTATCAAGTAACGTTTAATAGTTATATATAGTACATAGTTGTTTCAATAACGTCAACTTATCGGAGGATGTAATCTAATATATACCAGAATTGAAGAATTTGCCAAGATTTATAGCCTCACCAATCCCAATCACACATTGAACTACCATATAAGTCTAAATCCATATGAGTATAACGCCTATAACAAATAAACATTAACTAGTACTAACTAGTTTTAGCGTATATCTCGTTTATTCATTGTTAAACCACAAAAGTGTCTATAACAAAAGTTATTTTAAATAACAAACTAAAAACCCTCTGTACTGTTCATGAGATAATAGTCTTTCCGGATAAACCCCCTCACTTTTTTCGTCCGTAGAAATGTTAACATAGCTAATTTTCATGGAGGAGTGGATGCTAATTCACATACCAAGTTTTGTTTAATTCGGTTGTCTTTTCCGCCGAATAAAATTGTTGACTTCTCATTGTGATTTCTCGTTTATACTTCGGTATACGAAGAAAGTATATACTCGTATAACAAAAGTTACTTTAAATAACTCAATGAACAACGTTTGTTACGTGTATCTATTGAAAACCCAATGGGAAGCGGAATATCGCAATTTTTTATTTCATGCCTCCCTTATAACCCCCACTCCCGTTTGGACCTAAACATTTTATATAGCTTCTAATCATGGAAGAATTAATGCTAATCCACATACAAAGTTTTGTTAAGTTCGGTTCAATAGTTAGTGCCCAACAAAATTCTTGGCACCCGCTTTAGTATTTAGTGTATATCTCGTTTATACTTTATTAATTGGCAAAAGTGCATATAAAAAAGTTACTTTAAATAACAAAATGAACAACTTTTGTTATAGTGCGTATTTGCCGAAAAACCAATAAAAAACGAAATATCGCTATTTTTAATTTCAGGCTAACTATTTACTGGTATTGTACTGTAATTTATAATGAATAAGAATAATTTTTATCTCAATCAATCCAATTTAATGAGTCCAAAGACTTGAGAAGGGGGGGGGGTCAATAGAACATATTTGCATAAATCTCGTATAATAAATGTCTCTTGAAAACAATATTTGGTATTTAAGCTTCGAATAGTGCGGTTTATTACATAACCGAGTATTGTTTATGTAACATGAGTAGAAGTGGGGGTTTGTTGATGGCTGAAAACTGAAAAATGCAAATGTCATGGTTAATATTCAAGATAGGGAATAAATGTATATAACAATATTTATAGTACATTTAATTTGCTATACGATTGATTCAATAACTTTTTTCTATCCGCCCAATAGTAACGGAGATATTTCGGATTTTCAAAATTCGGCCCCCTAAAACACCCGCCTCCCTCCGGTCCGATTTCAGCCGTTAACGAACTTGATGTTTCTTTTTACATAAAACTACTAAATATCGAGTTTGGTAACGATTAAATAATAATTACGACCGCTAGAGCGGTTACTGACAAATATATATATATATATATATATATATATATATATATATATATATATATATATAGATATATATATATATATACACACACACACACACAGATTTGAACGGACCTCATTTTCGTCATCTACTAGGTAGGATCAATGGACATTTGAAGAAAAATTTCGAAAATCGCGTCATGGGTTATACGACAATAGCCGATTTCCCTTAAGGGAAATCTGCTAAAACCTACTTTGTGAATGCTTGATTGGTCATTCCAACGAACAATAGTTTTTGCAGTAGACACAACATTTCTTCCTATTGAAATTGACGCTATTTCATAAAGTTTATGAACTTGGTCATTTATTGTACATGTTACAGTTTGTACAAGTACAAAGAAATTATACTATTTTGAGGTAAAATACAAAATATTAGCCGTTTGGAAACCATACAATTTATACAAAAGTATAATGTTGTTAATAATTTCCTATAGAATATAGTCATTTATTTTACTAATGTAACAAAAAGTTACTGTCACTATCATGCTGAAAATTGGTTTAAGCAACAAATATATCAACTAATATGTCTGATTCCAGATGCTGGACATAGCTACAACATACATTGTGATTGTAGTGCAGTTTACATAATGGAACCTAATATATTATTCAAGAAGAGTTGATCATCTTTTGCACATCACCGAGTGAGCAGAATAGATTGAAGTTGACTCCTAGTTAGATCACAGAAGTAAGAAGATGTAGCTGAGCTATGCCGTTATTTGAATTTTCTCTACAAACCCTAAAAATAATTACTTATTTTGATTGATTTTTAAAGTGACCTATCAAAAATGTAATGTTAAAAAAAAAATAATATACTCCATTATTTCTGATGTGTTTATAAATGTACTTAAAAGTTGCTTAAATCTTGTGATTTGAAACAAAAATATGTTCTTATACCTTTCTGAAGAATTTACTTTTTGGCACTTTCACCATTTTGGAAACGCACAGCACATTTAATCTAAATTATAGTTAAAAATTGAAGTGTGTGATATGTATAACATATTTGCCTATAAGTATGAATCATTAATACAAATTATTTTATGTAAATGTTCTTGTAATAATTGTTATTAAAATGACCACCATTATTGAAATATTTATTGCTCACCATACTACCAAGAAAAACCCATATTAACTAAAAATGTCTTAATAGAATAAAAATCTGTCATGCATGCGCTGCATAAACTAAGCAGATTTCCCAAGTGCTGTTAAGACCTTCAACAATTGTAGATCATCAATATTTAACAAGATTTGTTCCATGACATTATATGATTCAACTCATTATAATAAAGTTATTTTGAATTTTCACATTCCAATCCTCTAACCACCCCCCCCCCCCCAATTTCTGATTCAATTTCAGCCAATAAGATATATGATCTATATTGATGACCAAAACGGTTAAATGTAGTGCATTTTTAGATCAAATAAATATTCTTGAGAAAAGAATATAAAAATTTAATTGATGATGCCATCATACAACAAATTTTCATGTGCCTCGCAAAATAAAGGCCTCTTGAAAATGATAATTTAGTATTTAAGCTTAGAACAAGAGGTTCATAAAGTAACAGCTTATTGTAAATATGACATGAGTAGGAGTTGGGGTTAACTGAACGATGAAAACTAAAAAAATACAAATAATTTGGTTAAAAACACAGGTCTTCAAATAAAAAACTCCAAAGAACTTTGTAACATTCTCAAATTGATTTTGACCTCCCCAAAAGAAGAAAAATATTTAAAAAAATCATTCATATAGGTTTTTATGAGTTTTGCAATATTTATGCTCATTGTATTCAAGGACTCATGCATTGCTTTGATATACTATGATGACTCATCTGAATGGCGCCTATTCATTATTATATCCAAAACTAGTCTTATTGCACAATGGAAATAAATTTGCATTGCTTCCGATGGGGCATTCTGTGCATATTGAAGAAAACTATAACTATATGGCCATTATCCTGGAAAAAATCAAATATCAGGACCATCACTGGATGGTTTGTGGGTACTTCAAAATACTCAGGATGCTTATGGTTCAGCACTGTCCTGCTATACTAAATACCCATGCTTCTTGTGCTTGTCGGGTAGTAGAGCCAGAGAACAGCACTGGACTAAAAGTGATTGGACTCCCCGAGAAACTTTAAAACCTAGAGAAAAATGTTATCAATTCTACTTTTGCACCACCAGAAAAGGTTTTGTTGCCCCCTCTCCATAGCAAATTGGGGTTGATGAAGATATTTGTAAAATCGTTGTAAAAGGATGGGGACTGTTTTAAATGTCTACGTACAAAACTCCTGAAGCTGTCAGCAGCAAAGTTGAAAGAGGGAGTTTCCACTTGCCCCGACATGAGAAAACTTTTAACAGACACCCTCTTCATGGAAAGAATGAATGAGAAGGAAAAAGAAGCTTTGGTATTGTTCAAGGATGTAGTGCGAACTTTTTTTGGGAAACACTAAGGATCCTGATTACAAAACCATTGCTCAACGAATGCTAGCAGCATACGAAGTTCAAGGCTGCAACTTGAGCTTTAAGGTCCATTTTTTACAATCCCACATAGACTATTTTTCTGAAGTCCTGGGAGCTTATAGTGAAGGACAGGAGGGGGGGAGGGGCGGTTTCACCAGGATGACCGTGGTATTAAGAGATGGTACCAAGGAAGATGGGATGTCACCGTCACTATGCTTGCAGACTACTCTTGGATGCTTAAACAGGAAACTAAAGATGGAAATCGGGAAAGGACTCTGCGAAATATCAAGGAAAAGACGAAAAGGTTTCGAAAAAAACATAAATAAGCATAATATTGTTACTGTATGTCTCAAAATAATGTTTCTTTGGTTGTAAAAAAATATTATGTTTGATAATATTGACTAAACGAGTGCTTTTACCAATGTTTGTGTTTGAATTTGCAAAAAAAACCCTCATGTGATAGAAACAAATGGACATCACTTCTCAAATCAGTGCATTCTAAAACATATAATTCAGTAAAAATATATCTACAGCTTAAAACAATTTGGGGCTCAGGTTAGCCATGTGAGTTAAAGTGTTGACCTTAATCTCACATGGTAAACCTAGAGTGGCGAGTTCGATTCTCGCCTGGGCAAAGGAAATTATTTAGTGACGAAATTCATTAAATAACATCCTAAGTCCCCCCTAGCTAGAAAAGGGTGGTAACCTGTAGATTACCTGTCTCAATTAGCCTGAATCGCAAAAAGTGGACGTTAATAAATAATAATAAATAAAACAATTATTTTTTTTGCAGATCTGTGTAATCAAGATATTGAGAAAAACTTAGTTAACAACATTTATAAAACATTAATTTTTTGGGTTCCCTTACCTCACTTGAAACATTTATTTCAAGTTTTTATGTACATATTGGTCAAGTTGTTATAAATCTACATCATTTCAGCAAAAATGATTTTAATATAATACTTACTTTTGGTTTAAATAATAAATTAAAATATTATTCAATATATTTTATAACTAGTATTGTTACAATTTCTACGTGTGGTTTAATAGACTGATGAAAGCTGACCCCAGTGTTCAAATTTTAAATTATTAATTAACGTCCACTTTTTACAACTAAGGCTAATTGGGACGGGTTATCTACAGGTTACCACCCTTTTCTAGCCAGGGTGGGACTGAGGATTTTATTTAGTGAATTCCGGCACTAAATAAATTCCTATTGGCCAGGTGGAAATTGAACTCGCCGCTCTAGATTTACCAAATGAGATTATGGCCAACGCTTTAACTCACATGGCTTACCTGAGCCCAACCCATGTTCAATAAAGTAAGTTTCATAAATTATTCTAAAATTATAATTGATTAATAAAAAATAGGAGATGAGGATGGTGTCAACCAACCATGTCCATATTTCTTTCTCGAATAAATTCTCATTCTGATTATTGGAGTCATTTGCCTGCGCTCCCAATAGTACACAGGGGTCATACACAACTGAAAAATAGGGAAAACGTCATGGAAATAAGGATTTTGTAGAAGAGTAAGGGAAAAATAGAAATTTCTCCTCAAGTGAGGGAAACATGCTCCACTTTAGCTATAGAGAATTAATTCATCGCCATGTAGGAGACTTTACTTGCCTGGTAATGAAATGAGTGATGTAAAAATAAATTCAGAATGTACTGTTTGATTAATAGAAGTGAAAAATGACCCAATTCAAGCACACTGCACTATTTGTAAGAAATCATATGCTTTCACAGAGTAACAGAGAGTACCTATATGTGTGTTCCATCAGTGAAATCGAGCACTATGGAACATTTTGTCTCTAAAAACGCTGTGTTGACAAATGAAATCCTCTGTGTCATGAAACATATTCACTAAATTTCAAACACAGTTTCTTTAATTTCTTAAGAGATGTATCAGAATTGCTAAAAACTTATGTTTTCAGGCGAAAAAATTACCAGTGACTCTTGGAAGTGTGAAAATATCATACCTTAATTCTTTTAGTCTATCAGAATATTTTTTGGAAGCATTGAAAAAAGATAAATTCTATTATTGTTATTTATTAACATCCACTTTTTGCAACTGAGGCTAATTGGGACAGGTTATCTACAGGTTACCACCCTTTTCTAGCCAGGGTGGGACTAAGGATTTTATTTAATGACTAAATAAATTCCTATTGCCCAGACGGGAATCGAACTCGCTACTCTAGGTTTACCATGTGAGACTAAGGTCAATGCTTTAACTTACATAGCTGACCTGAGTCCCAAGATATATTCTAATACTGTGTTCTAATTTTCTGCTGCTGTTAAGGTACTAACAAACGTTCTCAAAAGTATTCAATATAGCATACCAGTTAATGAATAAATTTATCAAGTAAGGATTAGTGGTATCTGCATCATTTGCCTAAAAAAAGTTGAATTTTTTCTAAACTTTCCTGTGCCTCCATCATTCCATTCATTAAATAACCTGATTGTTATTTTGTTAGAATTCTAATTGTTTTATGCAGGTAACATTGAAAATTTAATATTATTATGAAACTATCACTGAGTGTTATTCTTTCATTTTTCAACAAAAAGCCAAAAAAATTATTTGTTGCTTTTTTATGTTCATTTATTTTTATTAATACTTCTTTTAACCCTCCTCCCCTACCCACTGGGTCGTGGGCGACCCAGAGCTGCTTTGTCAGCGCTTGTACGCACCTGTGCAAAGTGGGTAGGGGGGAGGGGGTCAACTACCCTCCCAGTAAGTCCTCTGGAAGCTGTACTAGCGATAAGGTAAGTGTGGTTGCTTTTCTAACCTTTATTCTAGTATTTTTCTAGAAAAATCTGCAAGTTTGGGTCGCATACGACCAGGGGTAGCTTATGTGTCATGAATATTCTAAACTGTTTTCTTCTGTCTGGTCTAATTATTTTGTTTTCTTCTGCAGTAAAGATGGCCGAACGACGCCTTTTAATTACTGATGATGAAATTCGAGAGGAATTGTCCCGACAGATAGAGGTTTAGACCGTAGCGGCGAGTCTAGTGAACCTGACGACGAAATTATAGCCAATGATGACGATGAAGAATATACTTCCGACCAGGGAGATGATGTTTTACCTTTTTCCCCTGGAGAAGAAAATGATGAAGTAAATTTTGTACTCGGGAAGGATCTGGAAACTATTTGGGCTAACAAACCTATAAGCACTAAGTACTCTAGAACTCCCAAAAAAACATAATTACTCATTTGCCAGGCCCAAAAGGGGAAGCTAAAGAGATTTATTACTACCATCTCAATATGCTCTGAGCCTTATTGAACCAGTTACCAAATACTAACAAATATCGGTCGCAATTTCTGAAAATGCTAGCCATCGCTCTCAACGGATGTCCAAGCCCATTCCAGGAGGTCTAAAATTGGCAATAACCAATTTTTTAAAAAAGGAAATGGTAGAACCAGGGCCTACAAAATCTTCAGAAACTTCAAAACGAGCTAGGTGCAGTTTCTGTCCCTGGAACAAAGATCGAATAAGCAATTCCAGCTGTCAGCTTTGCCAAAAATCTATTTGTGGTGAACACAAAATGAGTATTTGTCCATCTTGTTTGATCAAAGCGGGATTGAATATTTCAAAATCACCAATATAATATTTAAAATATGAAGGATTAAATTGCCTTGTAACATAGTGTAATGTAATATTTTTTGTTATGTATTATTTACCTGTTCATTAATTTTGTTTTTACAATTTGTTATTTATTTTTTACCTTTGTTTGCCTTTTCAAGATTAAAAATGATGTTTCTATACTTCATAAGTTTTGTACTTTTCATTTTAAATCCTAAATGATTTATTTTTATATGACAAGATGAATTTCAGGTCCATGGGTCGTACACGACCCAGGAGTAGTATATGTGTCATAGAATACAAGGGTAGGGGAGGAGGGTTAAAAATGTAATGTATTAATTAATGCTGGTGAAGTATTTTAATTATTCTTCAACAATGGTTGTTATGGTGTTACATTTTTACTTGTATATTTGGGTTTTAAATACATTAAAAAAATAGAATTATAAAATACTAATAACAATAATACAACCGATGGGAAGCATCCGGAATGTAAACAAACTGGGCTGCCAATCTTTTACCGGTAAGAAAAACAATTATTGAAATATATCAGAATATAACATATTAATTTTATTGAAATCTATTTATTATATCTAGCACTGTAATTTATAATGAATCAGAATAATTTTTATCTCAGTCAATCAAATTTTAGTAGTCCAAGAACTTAAGAGTCAAGACTTAAGGGGAGGGGAGTGGTCACCAAACAGTGTTGAATGTTTCTCGTATAATAAAGACCTCATGAAAACAATATCTGGTATTTAGTCTTCGAATAATGTGGTTTATTAAATAACAGAGTATTGTTTAAGTAACATGCGTAGGGGTTTGCTGAAGCCTGAAAAATTAATTATTTTGATTAATATTCAAGATAGAGGATAAATGTATATAATAATATCTACATTAAATCTAATTTGCAATAGATTGTTTCTGTACGATGTTTCGATTCGACTTATAATAAGGGAAATATTTCGAATTTTATAGCAATGGGATTACATTTTTCTTTGGCTTTTCTGGGTTGAATGTGTAAATTATCTTGCCAACTATCAATCTTTGATTTTTAGTACCTAATAAGGGGGCTTGACCAATAACATTAGTCTTATAAAATGACATTTTTAGGTTTAGGTACTCCTCGCCTCTGCCAAGAGAGCTATTTCTTCTAAAGTACTGGCTGTATGTGCTGTTTAAAACTCTTTCAATATCTATTAAAATTAAATGGTTTTCAAGAGCCTCAAAATAAGTCTTTATTTTTTCTTTAATATTTTCTGCCCTTTCCAATTCCACCAAGTTTCCTCCTATGCTCGTTAATTGTTAATATGGCATTAGTACTAGTGGGTATACTTTAGGCTGATAAATAAAAAATCCAAATATCTCGGTTAATATTCAGAGAAAATATTTATATAACAACAGTTAAAAGTAATTTAATTTGCATAAAATGATTAAATATCAAGTTTGGTGATGATACACAATTTGTTACTGCTAGTGCAAAAGACAATTATAAATATATATTTCATTTTGAATGGACCTCATTTTAGCCATATCCTGGGTAGGAGTGATGGACATTAAGAAATATTTCAATAATAGTGTCATGAGTACAACCTCAATAGCTAATTT
Organism: Riptortus pedestris; assembly: GCA_019009955.1. Classification (NCBI taxonomy): domain Eukaryota; kingdom Metazoa; phylum Arthropoda; class Insecta; order Hemiptera; family Alydidae; genus Riptortus; species Riptortus pedestris. The sequence goes on from CM032228.1 coordinate 22,789,494, forward strand.
CACTTAAAGGAAATCTGCTAATAGTCTCACTCAGCATATGGTGTTTGCAGATGCCATATTAAAACATTGTGTGCTGAGGAGTGCAAGGCCTGCTTATTTACTAGAAGTCAGGTCATCTTCTTCGTTCCAATATATATATATATACTTGCTGGTTATTGTTTTAAAAATTGAAATATTAAATTCAATTTAACAATTTTAAGAACAATAAAAAAACAATTCATTTTTTAACATTAAAGAAAGATACCTTACAACAAACTTTATATTAATAATACAATCAAGAAAAAATTAAGCAAGGTTTTGAAAGCTTTTATTATATGAATTGGCAAAGGAGTACTCAATAACTCTCTTTAAAAATTATTTATTCAAAAATTGTTTTGTAAAATAAGATAATATTTACAAAACTTACAAACTAAATGTTACATGTTTATTACTTAAAATCTAAAAAAAGCTTTAAAATTAGAAACTAAAGATTAAATAAAAAAAATGCTACTATAAATAATTTACAGCTAAATTTTTAATTAGGTACTTATACACTACACCCAATACAAATATCTGATATAGTTTTTATTTAAAAATTGGAAAGAAAATATATTTTATTTTTCTGGTAAAAACAGCAGATTTTTTTCAGATCAAAAAATTTTGTCTAACATACCTAGGAAATGAAAATCATGTATAAATTTATTTTCTGTCCAACAAACATTTTAATTAAGCCCATGACTTAGGGCTCACAATAAATGAGGATAAGACAAAGAGTGGCAGAGATAATGGGTATTTCTTTTTGGTTTCTTAAACAAATAATTCCTTCTGTTGTCGTGATTAAATCAGGTTTTGAACTAGACCTTTAATTTTAGTATAATTCAATATTTCTGATTTAGCATTAACACCAACTTCTTCCAATTTTAGTGTTCATTTTCTATCAGCTACTCTTTCACCCACTGATTACATGCCATGAAAGTTTCATGATGACATGACATACTGAGATAGTGAAACCAGTTGAACAGATGGTAAATACATATTTCTAATGAAAGAAAGGGTATTTGATCAAAGACCCCTCATAAATCTATGAAATCTTCATATATTGGGTCAGAACTATTAAGGAAAGAGATTCTAATTCACTACGGAACCTAATTTTGAAAGCTGAACAATCCTTCAATGTATTTTGGAAAGATAACTGTTTAGCGATCTGGCTGCAGCAAAGGGTAGTGGAAGCTGTAAAAATATATACAACCAAATCATTCACAAAGTATTTAGGAGGGGTTTCACCAACATTCGACTTTTGATCAAATTTAGATAGATACAAATCTATTTATAATTAAAAAAACCCACCAATAACAGATATAAAATTAAAAATGAGAGATAGGCACCTCAAAAACAATATAATGGGGACACTTAGGTCTAATCAAACTAAATTAGAAAGAATTAAAACTTAGATAATTTCTAGTATTGTCTCTAAGTAGAGGCTTTGGGTGAGGGTGTAGCAGCTGATGGCTGAGGGATTAGCAAGGTCTGACCAGCCAGGGAATCTCTTCCGGGATGTCTCACGTCTAACTGACTAATCCCTTCACGACATCACTCTTTTATAGCTGTGCTGATGACAAATTTTGTACAAATATGCTCAAAAAGACTTCTAAACATAATCTAATTATCGCAATTCATCTCGAATATTGTTTAGTGTATCGGCTTCAATAGTAGATAGATAGATAGATATTTTAATGGCTTATGTTTACATACATGTTGCCAAGAGTCTGGTCAATTACTGTTAGTATGGTTGTTAATATTATGTAAGAGATAAAAGATGTGTAAATAACTAACTCTGGCACTCCATCGCCAGTCCCTGCTGACAAATAAAAGCCTTAAGACAAAATAACAAACATAGCATCGTCAACAGTAACAATAACAAACACATATGTGATAAAACACTAGTAGAGGACAAGGCCTTTTTCTTGATCCAGAACAATTGGTTCCTCTACCGGCCAGCATTTCGGGAGGAATATGGGGATGTTGATGTAACCTCAAAGTCCTTTTATTTTTATGATTTTATATTTCTGAGACTCTTTAATGTTATAATTATATGTGTATTCAAAAAAGATTCGATAAGAATGATTGGATCTAACAGTAGATGTGTACCTCAATACTGGTTAAGACCTTTTAGTAATCTATTATTTAATAGTTTAAACACCCAATTGATTTTACCAATTAAAAGTAGGGGTAAATAAAAGACAAACAGTATTTTAAGGTGGAAAAATATAATTAATACATTCAATATTTAAATACTATTAATTATAATACAAATATAACAGTATCTTATAACCACATGTGTAAATAAAAATAATACTATTTTCTAAATTACAAATTAACAGCATATGTATTGGTATATAATATAAATATTAATCTAAATAATTGTAATGCTCAATTCAATAAATCATAATTTAGTGTAAATGTGGATTAAATAATTTTTTTTTAATGCCTAAATGGTGTTTTATGGTATATCAAATTAACATAGTTGTTCTCTAAGATTTATAACAAACTGATTAATAATAATAAGTATTATTGTATATAATTGTTGCGATCTGGCTGCGGTGATAAGCAGTGGAAGCTGAAATATATGAAAAATCCCACAACCAAACCACTAACAAGAATTTAGGAAGGGCCACCAACAATCGACTCAAGTTCAAATTCAAATATATATAAATTTATTTATAATAAAAATATTCTCCAATTATAAATATTAATAATTAAAATGAAAAGGCACCTTTGAAAATATAATGGGGACACTTAATTATACTTAGTCTATATTACAATTGAAACACTTAGCTGTTTAATAGAAGTGCTGACTTAGCCGTGAGAGGTAGAACAGGCTAGGCAGGCCGGAACAAGCTGAAGGATTAGCGGTCGCTCGTCAACAAGGGTCTCCCCTCCAGAGGATGCCGAATATGACTGATTTTAATCCGTCGTGAGGGGCTCTTTATATAGGGCTAATCCGGGAGTGAACTTTGAACTGCCGATCGAAATACGCTCAAAAAGTGTATTTAACGTGAATTAATTATCGAAATTCATCCTTATTATTACTTAGTGACCCGACGTTAAGAGCTGTGAATTTTATTATCAAAATCTATCAGCGTTATCTATGAAAATGCTAGAGCACATGGTGACTTCACTCCAAATTGGATATAATTCTTATTTAAAGGTAAAAACAATACCTTTAAGCATTCATACATATTAATCTTAATGTGCTCTGTGCTGGGAATACTCAGAATATAAAATATATGGCCATTTATAATGGGCTTATGTAATGCAATGTCAATTTCATTACATAATAAATAATATGCCGATTATTGTTGTTTAAGCACCCACATAAAAATAATAAAATTCTTTCTTTAGTACTGTTAACTTTCACAAACTTTTGATAAGAAACAGAAAACATCATTAACTTTATTTTTACTAATGTAATCCAAAATGTTTACTAATGATAGGTATTCTCTTTGAGACACTATACATTTGTCTAGGAATTTTACCCATTGTCATGTGAATGTATTGACTTCAAGAGTAATGAATGCTATTATAAAAATCCATTGACCTTACCCTAACAGCCAAAATGCTAGACAACATGAGAACTTGACTAAAATTTGGATAAAACTCAAATTACGGATACAAAACTCTACCTTTAAATACTCATAAACAACAATCTAACTGAGCTTTGTGCTGCCATGTATATTGCTCAAATATATACATATATTGCTCAAAATATAAAATATATGATAATTTATGTCAAGAGCACATAATGCAAATCAGATACATCACAACTGCAAACTGAAAACCGTAAATAAAACCTCTGATATAAAATAGTGCTATCAACTTGTATGTGCTGAAGCCATCCCTTTAATGATGCAGATATAACAGCAAATCAATCATCACCAGACTTTGGTATTGAGAACTGCATTAGTATTACCAAATATGTAGTTGCACCTGCTATCACCTATAAAAGAAATAATTTGTTATTATAGATCAGTAGAAATATGTATTGTTTGAAAATCTTTATATATATAATTCTACTGTAAATTTGTATGTCACTGAACTCCTCCTAAACGGCTGGACCAATTTGAATGGATTTTTTTGTACGCGTTTGGGTGATGCCCTGGATGGTTTAGCGTCACAAATCAGCCCGGAACAAAACTCCGTATGTGAATTAGCACTAACTCCTTCATGATAATAAGCTGTACCATTATTTCTAGGGACGAGCAGGAGTGGGGGTTATAAGGGAGGCCTGAAATTAAAAATAGCAATTTTCCTATTGGTTTTTCGGTAATTATGCACATAACAAAAGCTGTTTATTTTGTTATTTAGAGTAACTTTTGTTATATTCACTTTTGTTTTATAACAAAGTATAAACGAGATATACACTAAAAAGCAAAGCGGGAGCCGACAGTTTTATTGGGCTCTAACAATTGAACGGAACTTAACAAAACTCGGTATGTGTGTTAGCACTAACTCCTCCATGATAATAAGTGGTACCTACATTTCTAGGAAGAAGCAGGAGTGGGCGTTGCAAAGGGATCTAAATTAAAAATAGCGATATTTCGTTTCCTATTGGTTTTTCGGCTAAGATGCACAGGTTAAAAGTTGTTTATTTTGTTATTTAGAGTAACTTTTGTAATATTCACTTTTGTCATATAACCAAGTATAAACGAGATATACACTAAAAAAGTAAAGTTGGAGCCAACAATTTTATTGGGCACTAACGATTGAACCAAACTTGACAAATCTCTATATGTAATTTAGCATTAATTCTTCCATGATTATAAGCTATATTAAATTTTTTAGGTCCGAACAGGAGTGGGGGTTATAAAGGAGACCTGAACAAAAAATTCTCGATATTTGAATTTCTATGTGTTTTTAGACATACGTGCACATAACATAAGTCGTTTTTTGTGACAGTAACAACTTTGTAAAAGTAGCTTTTGTTTTAAATATAATATTATTAAATTTAATATCCTAATCGCTTGAAATATCACGCAGGACAACATCTGCCGGGTCTGCTAGTACAAATACATAAATAAACCTCCCATATGATTGTCAATAAAAAAAAAAAATATTGTATTTTCAAATACAGTATAGGGGCTCAGGTTAGCCATGCGAATTAAAGCGTTGACCTTTATCTCACATGGCAAACCTAGAGTGGCGAGTTCGATTCTTGCCTGGGCAAAGGAAATCATTTAGTGACGAAATTCATTAAATAACGTCCTAAAATCCCACCCTGGCTAGAAAAGGGTGGTAACCTGTAGATAACCCGTCCCAATTAGCCTAAGTTGCAAAAAGTGGACGTTAATAAATAATAATACTAAATACAGTATATTTTAATAATAAATAATAATATTCAGGATCAATCTATTGTTTTAATTTATGCAAAGAGCACTTTCAGAGTCAGCGCTCCATTGTCAGTGCCTGTTGATAAAGAAAAACCTTCAGACAAAATAGCAAATATAGCATGATCAACAGTGTAAAAACAATCACAAAACAATAAAAAAAAACACATACAGGATAAAACACTAGTAGAGGACAAGGTCTTTTTATTCATCGAGAACTATTGGTTCATCTACCAGCCAGCATTTCGGGAGGAATAATGGGATATTGATGAAACCTCAAAGTACATTTATTTTTATGATTTTATGTTTATGAGACTCTTAATGTTATAATTATATATGTATTCAAAAAAGATTCCATAAGATTGATTGAATCTAACAGTATATAGATGTATAGCTCAATTCAGGTTAAGACCTTTTAGTAATCTGTTATTTAATAGATTAAACACCCAATTGATTTTACCAATTAAAAATAAGGGTAAATAAAAGACAAACAATATTTGAAGGTGAAAGAATATAATTAATATATTTAATATTCAAATACTATGACAATTATAATACCCATATAAAAGTATCTTATTGGTACCTTATCTTGTTGCCACATGGAAAGTGGCATACATTATCTTCGTTCCATTGCATTATGAAAAACAAATCAAGATTCTGTACAAATCTACTGTACCTATAATAGGTAAAGAAAAATTTGATTTTTTATTTTTTTTTATTTTCACATAAACTCTCCTTTCCTTTAGTGCATTTCAATCAATAGGAATGGTGGACAACTAGACATTGCAATAGTCTGAAATATTAAATTGGAACATTCTATGAAAGGTCGATTTGTGAGTTATGTACTTGCCACACTGAACTAGGGTTTCAAGGACGGTCATACTAGATAATTCTGTTGAAATTTGAGAACCAAAATGTTTTTTGATTATAATACATCTGTTACTTTAAGGAAGGAAGTAAAAATAGTCTAGTAGTTGGGTACCCCAAAGACTTATTGAAGCTAATAAGATATATATGTTGAACAACAAATGGAAATTACGGGAAAATAAATATGAAACTAAACTAGTTTCAGCTAAATATAAGCTATGATTGAAATATTGACTGTCTGTGACTTGATGACTTGTGTAATAAAATTACTAGTAAACAAGTAATACTTAACTAATATAGAATAACCGATTTGCTGAACTATTTAAACAAAAATATTTGTGGTCGGCTATTGACTTTGAAACTCCTATTAATAAAATAAATTGCCAGAAACAGACCTTCAAGACTTTTGGAATGGAAAAAAAAACCTAATAAATCCAAAAAATCTACTAAGTATATAAAATAAATAGAGCCTAATTTAGGTAGTAAACCAAAGTACTAAGCTATATATAACCAAATTAATTAGTTATTTAGGAACAACTAGATGTCTTAATTACATTGCAAGAAATGTAATTATTTACCTATACTGGCCTCAAAGTATTATGTTAAATGGATAAATGGGACTCAGCTAAATAGTTCATCAATTGATGACTCAAAGTATAGAGATGGGATTAACTAGTCCAAGGAATGTATATTGTTTAGAATAAAACCCATAAATCACATGTCTAATGTCAAAAGGTAATTAGCATAACCCTCTTCCAAATAAGTCAAATGCATCTTGCTTATTTATAATTATAGTTGGTTACAATATATAACTGTGTGGATTTCATTACTTAGTTGCAAAAGTAAAATCTTTTTTAACTTGCGTTTTTAGCAGGGTTGCCTTAAGGGAAATCAGTGATTGTGGTTGTACTAATGTTGGAATTCGTGTGTGTGTGTTTGTGTATGTAAACACACCACAATTAATCTGTAATTTAATATCCTATAAATGTTGTCATATACTTTATTTCTCTATCTTGAATATTAACAGAGATATTTTACATTTTTTTTTTTCCACCCTTCAGTAAAACCTTCGCTCTTTCTAATGTCATTTTAGCAGTAAGCTGTTATACCTTGAATCCCTTTATTCAAAGCTTGAATACCAAATATTGTTTTCAAGGGACCTTTATTATGCGAGATACATGCTAATTTGTAATGTGATGACTACATCAATTAAGATTTTATTTGTTCCAAAAATGTTTATTTGATCTATGCCATACTTGGTATTTAATTTTTCATTCAACACTAAGGTCATATTAGTTAATGGCTGAAATGGGATCTGGAATAGTGAGAGCTTAGAGAGGGGAATTGGAAAATTCATAATATCTCCGATATTATGAGTGGGATTGAAAAATGTATTAGATCCAGTCTTGTTAAACTATTAATGCTCTACAACTAGTGTTATATGCATTTTCTATTAACTCAAATATTAAGTGAGATATTTGCACTTGTGGTCAGCATTCAGTTGCCCCCCCCCCATAGTACTCATCGAATTTTGACTTTCAGATAGAAAATATATTGTGAAAAGAGAACAATTGAGGCGGTCAACGTAAAAAGAGCGTATGGGCTCATCAGTCCCGTTTTACGCAGAACGCTTTATTCAATCCGCCATTTCATATAGAGTTCAGTGGTGCATGTTTCAATATCTTGAAAATTGACGTTGGGACACCTGTTTTTGTGGGGTAATGTCAGCTGGTTTTCACGTTCAGGGCTTGGACTTGGGGTTAGTGGTTATGTTAGTATGTTTTTGATGCAGCTATTTTGCTTTCTGATGCCACAGGCGGCCAAAATAGAAATTTTCTAATGTGTAAAAGTTCACTTCGTGGTTTGCAAGGGTATATAAAAAAGATGTTATACAACTTTTCCCAGTAAGACTACATAGTTTCTCGCAATGTGATAGAAACTTTGGTTTGATCAGGAACAAAATAAAAAATAAAGAAGTGATTGGAAATGCTAAACCTCATTTAACAGCAATGGTAGAGTGCAGGCAAACCCCTTCACCCTTTGAAGTTGTTATGGATGCAGAACTTCTGCAAGACTGGGAACCATTTTTAAATAATCTATTCCTGAAGAAACCTCTCTCAAGAAACAAAATAAAATTTACTCTAATGAAATATTTCATTATCAAATCATTACAAAATGGTGCTCTGCTGTGCTCAAAAAATTATCTTGGGCAGTTTGAAGTGTTCAGTTATTGGCGGCCTACTAATCAGATTGGAGATTTTCACAACGTTGCGACTCAAAGGTGTCCTTACCCAGCAGTAAACCAACTTAAAGTTAATGATGTAAAAGCCTTATATCGGTTTTTACAGGAAGAGGATGTGGACTTTATATGACAAAATATGATTTCTCGAAGTGGATAACGAAAGAGAGATGTTATACTGAATTCAAACAAACTGAGTTTACTCGGAGTGTAAGGTGTTTTTTTTTTTTTCAATTTATTCTTCAAATATATGAAAAATCTTTTCATTTTGATGTTTTTCTTGTTTAAAATGTCGAATAATTATTATTGTAACAAATAAATAGGTTATAATCTATTTAATTATATTCTTTTTAATAACGTTTTTATATAAGAATGTATTCAGGCTAAAAAGGGCGTATAAAGTAATATATGTTTTTTAATTATTACGAAAACACCAGTTACTGAATTATTTTTTTTTAATTGTTGAATATTTTTTTAATAGGTGTAATATCAATATTTATTAATATTACAGGAATTATAATTACTATGACAACAGGAGACAACAATGAAATATTCATTTGGTGTTTTCTCAAAACAAGAGTTTTGCTTATAAGCCCCTTTTACGTAGACCGCCTCAATTATGTGTCATACTACCATGTGAGAAATCTGCTTAGTTTATGCAGCCACAGCATGAAAGACTTTTTACTTTTCATACCCACATGAGAAACTCAAGACAAAACTCAAGATTAGAAAAAAGAAAGAAAAAAACTTATTGGAGCTCACGATGATAATTTTATTTGATATTCTAAACTCACCGAATGCATTAATGTGAAATCAAGAGGAAATAATCCACAAACTGAAAATGTTGGAGCTCTCTGGATTGATAAGTGCAGCCGAAGCTTCATCTATAAAATATACAGAAATGAAAAATGAGAAATCTTATTCATTCTAATATTACAGTATGTATGAGATGTGAAACACAAATTGAAGTTCTGATAGTAATATAATATACCCATACTACCATTATTTTTATATTAACCGTAGAATCAAAACAAAAGCCTTTTATTGCACTCAAAAATGAAGGCAGAGAAATAAACAATATATGTACACTATAAATGAATAAATATATTCTTGCTGATGGTTATGTGCTGATTTTTAAATAATTTCTATTGTACATAATTTATGTTGAGGACAGGACATCCCCTGATGGAGTAATGGTCTACGCTCACCCAGATTACCAGCCTAATGCAATGGGGACATTAATAATGTCTGTCACGCAGGGGCTGCATTAACTATGCAGATTTCCCTGATGCATCATATATTTCCATTTACCCCAAAACATAAAAGTTCAGTGAGAACAATATTTAGCATTTGGGCTTTAAATGAAGAGCTTCAAAATACAACATTTTTTTTAATATAAATCAGTAGGAGGAGGGTTTTCTAATGGCCAAAACCTAAAATAATGCAAATATCTCAGTTAATGATCAAGATAGTGAAAAAATGTACATAACAACATTTATAGAAAATTGCACCCCGTTCCCAAAGTGCCAACCCTGCCGTGCTGATTTCCTCAGTTGTCATCCAGAGATCAAGAAGAAAATTATTGATCTTTTCGCAAATTAATACAAGAAGAATGGATTTCATTTTTAAATGAATAGATTAAGCTTGAACTGTAACAATTTAGATTAAAGTAAGTTAAAAATGTTTGATTTTGTTTTTTAGGATTTTATCAAGTGTCTGAATAAATTTTCTTTTTATACATGTATGTTTCCTTTTACACAATTTTAAAACAAAGGCTAAAAATTTTCTGGAGCAGCACCCCACTAATTTTAGCTACGAGCCGCCACTGTTCTGTTATTATAAAAGTCCGTCACGCAGGGGCTGCGTAAACTAAGGGTTTGAGGGGTAAATTGAGGTTGTACTCATGACGGAATTTTCGAAATTTTTCTTCAAATGTCCATCGATCCTACCCAGTAGATGCCGAAAATGATGTCCGTTCAAAACTGTATATATATATCTATATATATATATATATATATATATATATATATATATATATATATATATATATATCTATATATATATATTTGTCTGTTACCGGTCTAGCGGTCGCAATTTTGGTTTGATCGTTACCAAACTCGATATTTGGTCCCCCCCCCCTCCCACTGGTCCGATTTCAGCCGTTAACGAACTTGATCTTTCTTTTTACATAAAACGACTAAATATCGAGTTTGGTAACGATCAAACAAAAATTGCGTCCGCTAGAGCGGTAACAGACAAATACATACATACACACACACACACATATATATATATACAGTTTTGAACGGACATCATTTTCGTCATCTCCTGGGTAGGATCGATGGACATTTGAAGAAAAATTTCGAAAATTCCGTCATGAGTACAACCTCAATAGCTAAAAAAGTCCGTCACGCAGGGGCTGCGTAAACTAAGCAGATTTCCCTCGTGAAGTTTAGTAATAGATAAATATACATACTGCTAACACAACACCGCGAATAAATACAAACGGAAATAAGAAATGTTTCATCCAATTTCAATAGTCTGCCGACAGGAAGCGTTAGGTTAGAAATGTAAACAAACGGGTCCAGCCTCACACCGGAAAGAAATACAATTACTGAAATATATCAGAATATAACACATTCATTTTATTGAGAACTATTTACTATATCTAGTACTGTAATTAATAATGAGTCAGAATAATTGTTATCTCAATCAATAAAATTTTAGTAGTCCTAAACTTTAAGATGGGGGGGGGGGGAGTCACGAGTGCATATTTGCATGTATCTCGTATAATAAAGGTCTCTTGAATACAATTTTTGGTATTTAAACTTCCAATAATGTGATTTATTATGTATCAGAGTATTGTTTACGTAACATGAGTAGAAGTGGCGGTTTGGTGAAAACTGAAAAATGCAAATATCTCGGTTAATATTCAATGTAGAAAATAAATGTATATAACAATATTTATTGTAAATTTAATTTGTAATAAGATTGATTCTGTATAATTTTTCGATCCGACGTATAGTAACGAAGATATTTCGAATTTTCGAAAATCCTCCCCTCTAAACCCCCCCTCCCACTGGTCCGATTTCAGCCGTTAACGAACTTGATCTTTCTTTTTACATAAAACGCTTAAATATGAAGTTTGGTAAGGATTAAACAAAAATTCCGACCGCTAGAGCGGTAACAGACAAATATATAGATAGATATATATATATATATATATATATATATATATATATATATATATATATATATATATAGATATATATATACAGTTTTGAACGGACCTCATTTTCGTCATCTACTAGGTAGGATCGATGGACATTTGAAGAAAAATGTCGAAAATTCCGTCATGAGTACAACCTCAATAGCTGATTTCCCTTAAGGGAAATCTGCTAAAAAATGTCAATGAGTAAAAATGTTATTTTTTAAAGTCCACTTTGTGCTGCTTAAGTTATTGAGGTTGTACTCATCACCCGATTTTCGAAAAATTTCTTAAAATCTTCACAAATGAGGTCCCTTCAAAACTATATATATATATATATATATATATATATATATATATATATATATATATATATATATATATATACACATATTTGTCTGTTAACGCTCTAGCGGTCGCAATTTTCGTTTAGTCATTACCAAACTCGGAATTTAATCGTTTTATGTAAGAAGGAAGATCAAGTTCGTTAATGGCTGAAATCGGACCAGTGGGAGGGGGGGGGGGGTTTAGAGGGAGAATTTTTGAAAATTCGAAATATCTCCGTTATTATGAGTCGGATCGAAAAATGATATGGAATCAATCTTATTGCAAATTAAATTTACTATAAATATTATTATATACATTTTTTCTCTATCTTGAATATTAACCGAGATATTTGCATTTGTATTCTGCGTGTGGTCACCAGTAGGCTATGTTCGGACTTTCCGCCGAGAGCTCTGGCGGCCGTTTCCATAACTATTCGTCCCTCGTGAATAGGTTTAGAGGTTAGGTTAACTGTTTTTTGGGGCTAGAAACTACTGGGTTATTACGCCCTAAATAATGTTTTTTAGGTTTAGAGGTTTCTTACTACTACAGTTGTTATTAGGCAGATTTCTCTATTGTAAAATTTCACGTGGGAAATCTGCTTAGTTTATGCAGCCCCTGCGTGACGGACTTTTTTTAATTTATGAGACATCAAGACGCTAGTTATCACTTGAATCAATATTTATGTACTTAATTAATTTATTTATTTAAATGAGCACCACAACGCCGGCGATTCACTCATTAATCAAATGTACTCAAAAAATGCAAACAGAAAAAAATATAACGAAAAAAAGATAGAAATGACCAATGGAATACGGTTATTTCAGTTACATTTCTTTGGTATAGCGAAGTCTAATGTAGGAAAAGATATTGTGAATGGAAACATATAGCGGTACTTGAGCATGTTCAGATATTCTGAGGTTGTATTTGAAGATTTAAATGACAATTATATATTTTTGTCTTTACAACTTTATGTCCGATAGTGGGCGATTCGAATAATGTTTGATCAGAGTGTCACAGGTAATGGGATAGATAAGATTCCCAAATTTGGTTTTGAATAAATTCCACGGCGTTTCTTTTTTTCCTTTTGCCACTTCCGTTTTTTGTGGGCGGAGTATTCGTTTACTGGCAAGTGAGTTTATCTTTCAGATATCCATTCGCCTATCTTTTAGCAGATTTCCCTTAGGGGAAATCAGCTATTGAGGTTGTACTCATGACGGAATTTTTGACATTTTTCTTCAAATGTCCATCGATCCTACCTAGTAGATGACGAAAATGAGGTCCGTTCAAAACTGTATATATATATCAATATATATATATATATATATATATATATATATATATATATATATATATATATATATATATATATATATATAGATATATATATATATATATATTTGTCTGTTACCGCTCTAGCGGTCGCAATTTTTGTTTGATCCTTACCAAACTTCATATTTAAGCGTTTTATGTAAAAAGAAAGATCAAGTTCGTTAACAGCTGAAATCGGACCAGTGGGAGGGGGGGTTTAGAGGGGAGGATTTTCGAAAATTCGAAATATCTCTTTTACTATACGTCGGATCAAAAGATTGTATAGAACCAAACTTATTGCAAATTAAATTTACTATGAATATTGTTCTATACATTAATTCTCTATCTTGAATATTACCCGAGATATTTGCATTTGTATTCTGCGCGTGTCACCAGTAGGCTATGTTCGGAGTTTCCGCCGAGAGCTCTGGCGGCCATTTCCATAACTATCGTCCCTCGTGAATAGGTTTAGAGGTTAGGTTAACTGTTTTTTGGGGCTAGAAACTACTGGGTTATTACGCCCTAAATAATGTTTTAGGTTTAGAGGTTTCTTACTACTACAGTTGTTATTAGGCAGATTTCTCTATTGTAAAACTTCACGTGGGAAATCTGCTTAGTTTACGCAGCCCCTGCGTGACGGACTTTTTGTTTCCCTGTTTTCTACCATTCTACCTACACGTCCATGCTCAACAGTTTGTAACTTTTTAATGAAGATGACAAGACATGTAGGCACTTCTGTGGAAATGGAATTTATTTTGTTTTAATTTCATAATGTACAAGTTTTAAACAAATTTTATTAGCAGATTTTTTCTCCTAAGGAAATCAGCTATTGAGGTTGTTCTTAAGACTTGGTCTTCGAAACATATCCTCAAATGTCCATCGATCCCACCCAAGAGATGAACAAGGTGGTTTCAAAACTGTATTTATATAAATGAATCCCATTTCCCCTTGGTCTCGACATTACGCGTGATCGGCTGAACCAATGCCACTAATTCTTTTTTTGTTGCATTTGTTATTGATTGGAGAAGGTTCTTATGAAAGACAATAAAAAGTCCGTCACGCAGAAGCAGCGTAAACTAAGCAGATTTCCCACGTAAAGCTATGCAATAGAGAAATCTCCATACGTGTGCCGAACAGTTGCGGAAACGGCCGGACTAGCTTTCGGCGGGAAAGAATATTAGAGACCATGGCTCGTCCGTTACACTTTATAAAAATGCAAATATCTCGGTGAATATTCAGGATAGAAAATAAACGTATATAACAATATTTATAGTAAATATAATTTGCAATAAGATTGGTTCTATGCAAGTTTTCGATCCTATGTATAGTAACGGTGATATTTCGAATTTTCGAAATTCCCTCCCTCTAAACCCCCTGGTCCGATTTCAGCCGTTAACGAACTTGATCTTCCTTTTTACATAAAACGATTAAATACCGAGTTTGGTGACGATTAAACAAAAATTGCGACCGACAGACAAATATATATATAGTTTTGTACGGACCTCATTTTCGTCATCTCCTGGGTAGGATCAATGGACATTTGAAAGTATTTTTCGAAAATCGCCTTACGAGTACGACTCAATAGCAGATTTCCCCTAACGGAAATCTGCTAAAATTTAGATAGTTGCGCAGAACATTAGAAAGTTTAAGAAAACCTTACGACCATATTAACTTTTCTGATGCCTGAAATGAAAACTTGCAATATTTCTGTTCCTATTGTTTTTCTGGCGAACGTGCACATAACAGAAGTTTTTTATTTTATTATTTAGAGTAACTTTTGTTCTGTACATTTGGTCTAATAATGAAGTATAAAAGAATATACGCAAAAAACTATGGTTGTATTCCTACAATTTCATTGTGCACATCAATTGAACCGAACTAAACAAAACTTAGTGCATGAATTAGCATTAACTTTTTCATGATTACAGGTTTTACCAACATTTCCAGGGATTAACAATAGTGGGGGCTATAAGGGGAGCCTGGTATTGAAAAGTCGAAATATTTCGAATCCTATAGGTTTTTTGGCAAATGTGCACATAACAGAAGTAGTTTATTTCGTTTAGAGTAACTTTTGTTTTATACACAATTGTCGTATAACGCAGTATAAACATGATTTACACTAAATACTATTGCAGGAGACCAATTTCATTAGTTGTCATTACAGTGTTAGGCATATTATAACAAATGGGGTTATGTTTTTTTTTTATAGATATATGGTAGTTTTGAGGATGATTCGGATTAGGAAGGTTATAAATCTCTGCCCCCAGCCCACTGCTTTGGTCATTTATTTTCAATAGGAAATAACTTCGTTATTTATTTACCGTAGAATTGTAAACTACAAGCATTTCGATAATTTAATTTTAATTAACTAAGACAAATAAAACAAACAGTTAAGGATTGGCCATCAAGTAACAGGGGCAGACGAAGAGAGGAAGTTGTGCAGACCAGACTACGCATTGGCCATTCCTTGCTGACCCACGGACACTTAATGACAAGCAAGGACACACCGACGAGGTAGACATTGTAACGAAACATTAACTGTACCTCACATATTGACTAACTGTCGACCTAGCGACAATTTAGACATTCCACATGACTTACAGGAACTTTTGACTGATAATAGTAACTACATTGACACAATCATTAAACATCGTATATTATATATATATATATATATATATATATATATATATATATATATATATATATATATATATATATATATATATATAACACACTATAATCTACAATTTCTACACACTACTCTTCACATATTTCCCACATTAGCAGGGTGTATACACTTTATTTTATTTATTTTTTTGGTTTCTCTTTTCCTTTTTTTTTTTATTCTATTTATTTTTTTGGTTTCAATTTCATTTATATTATTTTACCACCCTGATGTTTCCATATACAATATAGTTTGCTTCATATAAGACTGCCAATATCTCGCCTCAAAAATTACCTTAAGCATTTCGCTTTTTTAATAGTTGAATAATAAGTAAATCGCCGGCGTTGCGGAACTCATTTAAATAAATAAATAAATATTTTTTATGATGTATTACTTAAACCAAGTCGTACTGAATTTGCACAACAAGTGATAGCGGAAGTTGTTGGGAATCGAACACTTTAACTTTGGTATATGTTATCTCATTTCCTCTGATTTGTTGACGTTATTGAAATGACTATGTATTATATATAAGTATTAAACGTTACTTGGTAATGACATTATGGCAAAAGGCAATATGTGTTTAAATTCAATATGGTTGTCCGGAACGGCCGTCAGTACCCCCCCCCCCCTTCTAGTCATAACTTTTTTTAAATATAAGTAGAGAATATGTGATGAGATGAGACCATGAGATTGCTATACCAACAACTGGGAAATCTGCTTAGTTTACGCAGCCCCTGCGTGTAGGACTTTTATGCCATTATTATTGTGTATGGTCTCCCGTACACCAAAATGGTTATGATTGGAAAACGTATACACCCATACTCTATACCAAGTTGGTAATGGATTTTCTTCCTTCCGGTTAAAAATAATAAAATAATAAGTCCGTCACGCAGGGGCTGCGTTAACTAAGCAGATTTCCCTCATGAAGGTTTACAATAGAGAAATCTACATACTGGTAACACAACACCACCGTGAATATTAAGTGAATAAATACAATTGGAAATAAGAAATGTTTCAGTCAATTTAAAATAACCTGCCGACAGGAAGCGTTTGAAATGTAAACAAACAGATCTGCCAGCCTCACACCGGAAAGAAAAAACAATTACTGAAATATATCAGAATATAACATATTCATTTTATTGAGAACTATTTACTATATCTAGTACTGTAATTAATAATGAGTCAGAATAATTGTTATCTCAATCAATCAAATTTTAGTAATCCAAGACCTTAAGACGGGGGGGGGGGGTCACAAGGACATATTTGCATGTATCTCGTATAATAAATGTCTCTTGAATACAATATTTGATATTTAAGCTCCGAATAATTTACTTTATTGTATAATAGAGTATTGTTTATGTAACATGAGTAGAAGTGGGGGTTTGCTGAAGGCTGAAAACTGAATAATACAAATATCTCGATGAATATTCAAGATAGAGAATAAATGTATATAACAATAATTATAGTAAATTTAATTTGAAATAAGATTGGTTCTGTGCAATTTTTCGATCCGGCGTATAGTAACGGAGGTATTTTGAATTTTCGAAAATCGTCCATTCTAACCCCCCCCCCCCATGTTCCGATTTCAGCCGTTAACGAACTTGATCTTTCTTTTTACATAAAACGATTAAATATCGAGTTTGGTAACGATTAAACAATAATTGCGACCGCTAGAGCGGTAACAGACAAATATATATAAATATATATATATATATATATATATATATATATATATATATATATATATATATACACACAGTTTTGAACGGACCTCATGTTCGTCATCTCCTAGGTAGGATCGATGGACATTTGAAGAATAATTTCGAAAATCACGTCATGGGTACGACCTCAATGGAACCCCTCAAGGGAAATCTGCAAAAAAAACATTTACGAAACAGAAAACCATACGACGTACATTGCAAGGGAGATTTCTTGATTTCCTCTGTGATAATGAAAACCCTCTTAAACATATTTATGTTCTTCAAGATTGACATGAACTACTACTGGCCACTTACATTTTTGCACATGCCCAGGTCATCCTTTAGTAAATACTGGTACAGTGAAGAGCTGAAGGTTCCGGCCTAGAACAAAAATATTAATATTAGTAATTATGCTCAAATGCAGGGTGGAGCAGAGGAAATTCATGGGCAAATCAGCTGGCAGTCAGTTTTATTCTCAGCTGTCTTGATGATCACATCAGTGCGTTCAGTGCTACAGTGCGACTTAGTGCAGTGCGGCAAAGTGTTTTAGCAGATTTCCCTTAAGGGAAATCAGCTATTGAGGTTGTACTCATGATGCGATTTTCGAAATTTTTCTTCAAACGTCCATCGATCCTACCCAGGAGATGACGAAAATGAGGTCCGTTCAAAACTGTATATATATATCTATATATATATAAATATCTATCTATCTATCTATATATTTGTCTGTTACCGTTCTAGCGGTCGCAATTTTTGTTTGATAGTTACCAAACTCGATATATAATCGTTTTATGTAAAAAGAAAGACAAAGTTCGTTAACAGCTGAAATCGGACCAGAGGAAGGGGGAGTTTAGAGGGGGAGAATTTTGAAAATTCGAAATATCTCCGTTACTATACGTCGGATTGAAAAATGGTACAGAATCAATCTTATTGAAAATTAATTAATTAATTTATAGTAATTAATTAATTACTATAAATATTGTTATATAATTGCATTCCCTATCTTGAATATTAACCGAGATATTTGCATTTTTATGAAATTTGGGCCGATAACGGATTTTTGAATTTCCCGCGAAAAGCTAGTTCGGCCCTTTGCCGTCAACGTTTGGCTCTTCCTTCACGTGGGAAATCTGCTTAGTTTACGCAGCCCCTGCGTGACGGACTTTTTTATTTGAAGAACAGTGTTGTGCCGTGACTCAGTAAGAAACATTATAGTGCCGATTTTTGTGAAGTTCAGTGATCGTGAGTGATATATTGGACCGTGTAATCTGAAGAACAGTGACGCTATCAGTGTATACTGTGAGTAGTAATTAAGAATAATTAACCAAGTATATTGCGCATTTTTAAATAAATTTTGCAGTGATAAAAACTGTGAAACTTGTGTGTTTAATTTTGCAATCCAAAAGAACTCTTATTAACAACGTTTATTACTGGTTTTGTAATAAAAATGTAACAATACTTTAATTAGGTTAGAAAAATAATGTCTTAGAGATGGCGTCCTTCTTGCTGGATACAAATTTGGATCGTCTCTCGAAAGTTACGCATGTCTCTCTCCGACATTCCTTTCGGCACGGTTTGAATTTCCTGACGAATGGAATTCTTCAGATGATCGATACCCATCGGATTCAGTATTACGATGAGGCACTGCACTTCAATGTCTAACTCTAAAATTGTGACGGAGGAGGAGATGCACTGTGACTACGGAATCATTGTTTCTAAAGTATTGCTCGACAACGAACACACTATGCTCTACTCTCCAACGCTCCAAAGCGACTGAAACTGCATTGTATGCGCAGTCTGCCTACATTCATTCAAGGTCAATACCTATATATATATATATATATATATATATATATATATATATATATATATATTCACATTTGTCTGTTACCGCTCTAGTGGTAGCAATTTTTGTTTGATTGTTATCAAACTCGATATTTAGTAGTTCTATATAAAATGAAAGATCAAATTTGTTAATGGACGAAAACGGACCAGTGGGAGGGGAGGGTGGAGGATATGATTTTGAAAATTTGAAATATCTCCGGTGTTATGCGTCGGATTGAAAAATTGTATAGAATCAATCATACTGTAAATGTAATGTTCTTTTACCAGAGTATGGGAAATTGGCTTATTTTACGTAGCCCCTGCGGGACGGACGTATTTGGATGACAGATTGTGGAAACAAACATGCAGAAATATTGTGTCTAACTACTAACCTGCTCCGTGACTAAGTCACAAGTCTGAAGTATGGTCCATAGTTCTATTAATCTGTGAAATATCAGATATACGAAGACATAGAGGCTGACGGTGTGTCGACCTTTCGTGAACTGGCCGCTCTGCACCCAGATGATCATCTCTTCTACAACCACGTCAGCATTGCTCGTGCTCAGGGCGAAGATGTTGAGAACAGCTAGGAGAAGGCTCGGCGCGTACAGCTCGTTCAGGGAGTAACACTCCTGGATAATTCTGTTATAAAGTTTGATGAGTCCTTCGAGGTGGCTCGCCAATTGGGTTTGACGGGGCTTGGAGTCCCGGAGACCGTCTGTCAGCCAGGCCAACCTCAGGTAGTGCGAGTAGAGGAGAAGGTTATGCTGGCACTCGACGACGTTGATCACCGCAAGGGGGAAGAAGATAGAAACATAGAACAGAAATCGATCAGAGGGGTGTTCGATGTAAGTATTGTACATGCTGATCAACAGGACGGCACTCAGAGAGCCCAACCTCAAGCACAAGGACCAAATGTAGAGATGGGGCGAATGCTCAACTGCTATCCCGTGCTGAGCCAGCATCATGTCAAGTATTCTCAAGTTGCTCATCAACCGCCTCATCTTGTTATTCGTGAGGAACGCGCGGACCATCGAGAAAACGAAAGTGAACCCGCCCAGCGAAAATTGAAACCTGTCAAGGCTCAATGAGATATTTTTCTGTTTCATTGGTACATAGTCCTCGTACACTACTATATTATAAGCCATGCACCCGAAAACTGACGCACCTAAAAACATTACGTAGGCCGTGTAAAATGGCGAATTTTTGTGAATGGGATAAACTCCCATAACTCCCGATACGAGAATCATTGGCTTCATGGCAACATACATTTCAATACCTAGAAATTTACAATTATTACAAATAAACTATGAAAATGTTAAAAAAAACGGAACCAAAGAATCCTCGCCCAATCTTGTGTCTCAAGTTGAAAGCTGTTAGAGAACAAATTGGAATTTGATGTATAAACTCACTTATAATAATTTGTCCCAGTAATTGTAGCCTCAATGTTCCGTTCAGAGTATTCTGACGTGTGTAATGGATTGAAACAAATTAATTGTAGAATAATTGCCCCTAAAAGCACTGAACTAGATCACTCCAATTCCAACAAGTAGATATAGTTTTAAAAGGGGGCTCAGGTTAGCCATGCGAGTTAAAGCTTTGACCTTTATCTCACATGGCAAACCTAGAGTGGCGAGTTCGATTCTCGCCTGGGCAAAGGAAATTATTTAGTGACGAAATTCATTAAATAACATCCTAAAATCCCACCCTGGCTAGAAAAGGGTGGTAATCTGTAGATAACCCGTCCCAATTAGCCTAAGTTGCAAAAAGTGGACGTTAATAAATAATAATAACAATAATAGTTTTAAAAGTATGTCGGTGTAAAAATGTAAATATGACAACATTTTTATCGTCATTATGATCTAAAGACTTCGGTTTATGCGTGAAAAGGTAACAAACAAACAGACACGAAAGAAACAAAATGCAGTTATGATGTCTATGACATGTGAAACGAAAAGTTATCGTGAAAATTCACGAAAAAAATCAATGTACAGACAGAGGTTACAATTTTTTTTTTATATATATATATATATATATATATATATATACAGTTTTGAACGGACCTCATTTTCGTCATCTACTAGGTAGTAGGATCGATGTACATTTGAAGAAAATTTTCGAAAATTCCGTCATGAGTACAACCTCAATAGCTGATTTCCCTTAAGGGAAATCTGCTAAAATCAAGAAAATACCAATTACTCGCTTAATATTTGATTACCTAAAAATGCATAGAAGGACATTAGTTGAGCATCAATATTTTAACAAGATTGGTTTTATAACCTTTTACGATACGACTCATAATAACAGAGATGTTAATTTCGGATCCCCCTCTCAACCCCTGCTATTCCTGTTCCGGCTTCAGCCAATAAAAATTTCGAAAATTCCGTCATGTGTGCAACCTCAATAGCTGATTTCCCTTAGGGGAAATCTGCTAATAAAGAGGTTCTTGTAACATCATGGTATTAATAGGAGTGGAGGATTACAGAAGGCTGAAATCTAAATCATCAAAATATCTCGCCTAATATTCATGATTGAGAAAGTATGTATATAACAATATATATGGTGATTAAATTGAAATATTAGTTCTTATGTATAATAACGAAGACATTAGACATTTTCATAATTCATCCCTCTAATCCCACATCCCTCGGTTCGATTTCAGCAGGTAATGAACTTGATCTTCAGCTTTACATAAATCACATACATCTAGTTTTGAAACGACTAGGCAAAAATTGAGACAGCGGAATAGACAAGTATATGTATGCACATGCGCACACACACACACACACACACACACACACACACACACACATATATATAGTACTAGCGGACCCGGCAGACGTTGTCCTGCATGATATATCAAGCGATTAAGATATTAAATTTAATAATATTAAAAATATAAATATAATAATAAAAAATCTTCTTTTAATAACGCTTAAAACAACATTTGTTATGTGCACGTTTGCCTAAAAACAAATAGTAAATAAAATATCGCCAAAAATTTGGTACGCAAAAAGATAAGGAAAAATGAGAGAAGGAAACGAAGACGTTTTCGTTCTGAAATTATCTGGTAGAATGCGCACTACACGTCCTTAAATACAAACAGTTATAGACCAATAATTGAAATAAAACCAAACCCTCAACAATAATAATGCAAATACATAAATATAAATAAAGAAAAGAAAATAATTGAAACATTCAAATCAAAGTAAAATAAATTTGGAAAATAAATAACTATGTCTGAAAGTGAAAACCTCTCGCAGCTGAAAACATCTTTATTTAGATGACATACTTAAACTCTAAGAACATACATAAGATAAACATAGTAACATTTCATTACATTTCCAATAACCTCGCCCTTCGCCCTTCGACCGGAGACCTGCTCCATCTGCCGGCCCGATCTGCGGCGCTAAACCATCCGGGGAGTCACCCAACGCGTATTTAAAAATTCAATCAAATCGGTCCAGTCGTCTAGGAGGAGTTCAGTGACATACACACGTACGCTAGAATATTATATATATATATATATATATATATATAAAGATAGAGGTGTATTAGCCTGTTAACACTCTAGCGGTCGCAATTTTCGCTTGATCGTTACTAAACTCCGCATTTAAACGTTTTACGTTAAGAGACGGATCATGTTCTTCAACAGCTGGAATCGGATCATTGGGAGGGGGGATTTAGAGGAGAGGATATTCGAAAATTCGAAAATCTCCGTTAGTTTGAGTCGGATCGAAATTTTCTATAGAACCAATCTTTTTTCAAATTAAAAGATCTATAAACGTTGCCATGTACCTATTTTCACTGTCTTTAATATTAACCGAAATATCGGCGTTTTTTAGTTTTCGGCCTTCAGTAAACCCCCACTCCCGTTCGAACCTAAAAAATTTAGTATAGCTTATAACCATGGAAGAACTAATGCTAATTCACATACCGAGTTTTTTTCAGTTCGGTTCAATCGTTGGTGCCCAATAAAATTGTTGGGCCCACTTCATTTTTTTAGTGTATATCTCGTTTATACTTTATTATACGACAAAAGTGAATATGACAAAAGTTACTCCAAATAACAACATAAACAACTCTTACCCTGTGCATATTTGCCGAAAAACCAATAGGAAAAGAAATACGACTATTTTTAATTTCAGGCCTCCCTCACGACCCCCACTACTGCTCCATCTGCCGGGCCGATCTGCGGCGCTAAACCATCCGGGGTCACCCTGACGCGTATTTAAAAATTCAATCAAATCGGTCCAGCCGTCTAGGAGGAGTTCAGTGACATACACACGTACGCTAGAATTATATATATAAAGATATATATGTACATGTATATATAAATATATTAATAATATTTTGAACTTTTAAGGAAAATCTGCTAAAACTTAGAATACCCAATGTAGTTATGTTTTATTTTGTGCTTAATTAACGCACCCCTCCTTGGCGGAAATGTCACGATAAGGAAGGAAAGCACTATAAAAGAACAGACCTACGATTTACGAGTAACTTGGTAGTTAGTTGGTACGTGAGCACTGAGAAATAAAAAGAGAAAAAAAAAAACTAAACATATTCTTTATTCTATGTGAGAAATAAAAGAAAGAAAAAAATATGGCGTGATACATTTCTTATTTAGACTAGCGTTCGGCCTCGCCCAAGAAGGACATTCGACATTAATCACCTTTCACAAATCTTATTTTTGTATTACTCATTTGACACTTAAATATAATTGCCAACTTCCTGGAAAATAGTGGCAATGAGTCCCAATGTTCGCCATTCACATTTGCATATGTAATAGAAGCAGAGCTCTGTGTGTAGTGCGTCCTGTTGCGTTGAATGACTCACTGGTCAAAGTGTGTTATCGTGTTTGGAACATGGAGATATTAGTTACGAAACGGAATATTCCAGTGGCAATTAGTGAGATTACGCCTCTCAAATAAATCATATGAAAATATTCTTAAATACATGACTATTTTAAATAACAAAATATATATTTAAAGATATACTAAAATTCTACTTCTGACTGTGCACTGATTTTAGCAAATTTCCCTCAAAGGACATCAGCTATTGAGGTCGTACTCATGACGCGATTCACAAAATTTGTCTTCAATTTTCCATCGATCCTACCTAGGAGATGGCGAAAATGTCTACTTCTACTAATTTTACATAAACAATACTCTTTAATATAATAAACCACAATATCCGAAGCTTTAATACCAAATATTGTTTTCAAGAGACCTTTATTATACCAGATGCATGCAAATATGTTCTGGTGACCCCCCCCCCACCCCATTTTAAGTTATTTGACTACTAAAATTTGATTTCTTGAGATAAAAATGATTCTGATTCATTATAAATTACAGTACTAGATATAGTAAATAGTTTTCGATAAAATTAATGTGTCACATCTGATATATTTCAGTAATTGTTTTTCTTTCCGGTGAGAGGTTAGCAGACTTGTTCGTTTACATTTCAGACGCTTCCCGTCGGGAAATAATTAAAATTTACTGACAAATTTCTTATTACCGCTTGTATTTATACCCTTAACATTCACGGTGGTGCTACAAGTATGTAGGGATATCTGTTGTAAACCTTCCCGTGAGACATCTGCTTAGGTTACGCAGCCCCTGTGTGACGGACTTTAATTTTTTTATGAAACACTTGTATGTCGATTTTGGTAAAGATCAAACAAAAAGTTTATATGTACATATACCTTAATTTTTGGACAGACTCGTTGGTAGGGTGGATGGAAATTTGAGGAAATTTTTGTAAATTGTATACATATTTAGTTTATTCTTCAACAACTGATTTTTCACCAGAGGAATCTGCTAATTCAAGCAGCCATCCCACGCCTTGCCATTTGAAGAATTTGTGAAGCATATAAAAGCTGAAAGACTTTTAAAAAGGTGGGGAAATGTGGGCGGAGCAAGCATTTCCGGTGATAGTTACATCATAACCTCAAATGGTAGACCGCTGGTCAGCCTGACCTCACTGCTGGTTCCGGCAAGATGCCTGGATCTTGACCCAAGGTCAGTTATACCAGATACCTCCACCTTGCCACTCACTCAGCTCTAATCTAAGGATACTCGGCCTGTTATCTCGTATCTCGTCTCCTGTCAATTATCTATAGCATGTTTCAATCAACGGATTCCTTCCGCGAGCAGGAGAGACCGTTTGCTTACTCCAATCTAAACATTTGATTGAATACTCTCAATAACTATGGCTTGCAAACAGATTGTATTTAATATATCGCATAGCTAAAGAATTAAAGATCCGTCACGCAGGTGCTGCGCTAAGCAGATTTTCCATGAGTGACACCTATTTGTCCCCCTCCCCTTGTCCGATTACAGCCATTTGCAAACTTGATCTTTCTTTTTACATAAAACGATTTAATGTCAAGTTTGGTAATGGTAAAAAAAAAAAAAAAATGTGACTGCTAGAGTGTTAACAGACAAATATATGTATAATTTTGAATGGATCTCATTTTCGTCATCTCCTGCTTAGGATCAATGGACATTTGAAGAAATTTTTCGAAAATCAGGTAATGAATACGGCCTGTATGGTTGATTTCCCTTAAGGGAAATCTGCTATAATTAAATGTAATTCTCCCAATTTTAGTGTTTATTTTCTATCAATTGCTCTTTCACTCACTGATTACATGAAAGCTTGACATGCAGAGATCGTGGAATAGGTTGAGCAGATGATAAATACATATTTCTAATGAAAGAAAGGGTATTGGCTCAAAGACACATTTAAATCTACAAAACCTGCGCATATTGGATCCGAAAAATGTACAGAGCCTAATTTTAGAAGCTGAACAATCCTACGTATTTTGGAAAGATGGTTTTGTACCGATCTGGCTGTGGCAATAGACAGTGGAAGCTATATAAACATAAAGTCCGTCACGCAGGGGCTGCGTAAACTAAGCAGATTTCCCATGAGTGACACGTATTTGCATTTATCTGTAAAACTAAGAGTTCAATGAGAACAATATTTGCTATTCATGTTTCAAATAATCTGCTTCATAATACAGCGGATTAATGTTAATATGACATGAGGAAGATTGGGGGTTTACTGAAGGCCGGAAACTATAAAATGCATGTATTTCGGTTGATAATCAAGATAGTGAAGGGAATGCACATAACATTTATAGAACATTACATTTGCAAAAAAGATTGGATCTATGCAATGTTTCGAGCTGACCATAATGACAGAGATATTTCGAATGTTCGAAATTCCTACCCTCTAAACCTCCCCCCCCTCCCACTTGTCGGATTTCAGCCATTAACGAATTCGATCTTTCTTTTTACATAAAACGATTAAATATCGAGTTTTGAAACGATTAAACCAGAATTGCGACAGCTAGAGCGGCAATATATATATATATATATATATATATTCACACACACATAACATTTTGAACGGACCTTATTTTTGTCATATACTAGGTAGAACCGATGGACATTTGAATAATTTTTTTTTTTTGTACAACCTTAAAAGCTGATTTTCTTTAAGGGAAATCTGTGACAACGTTAAGACGTTATACCATTACAAGACATGTAGAGCGATGTTCGAGCAATGATAAATGAACTACTTTATCTTTAGACCATTGTCAAACAAAATTCTAAAAGAGATAATCTCGCTTGCCTAATGTATGAGCCATGAAAAAATGTATAGAAGAACAATTGTATAACATCAATAGGTTAACAAGATTGTTTCTATAAAAGTTTTCAATCCAACTCATAATAAAGGAGATATTTTAAAATTTAGAGAAATTAGACAAGAAACTGAATGTTTTTAATACATAGTCCGCTCTATAAACAAACCATATGTAAAAACAAATTTAATTCCTGGAAGCATTATTGTAGCAATATAGATCCCTGCCAAATATGGGGATGGACTTATAAATTTCCGGTAGTAAAACTAACAAAAACAATTTTCATTAAATACGCATGACCAACATAAACAATTTAGATTAGATGCACTTGTAGAACCAGAGACTCAGAAGGCCATACATCTAACTGACACATAAATCATTGTCATTATAAACATCCTAAAATGAAATAAGTTACGGGTGATATTTCTAAACAAGTATTTAATATACTTCCAAAATTTATTAAATATTTGTACAACAGCTGTTTTAAAAATTGCACTTCTCCTGAAAGATGGAAATACTCCAAATTAATATTTATTAATACTCGTAAACCTGTAAGTCATGATTGTACTACACCCTCAATGCGTCCCATATCACGAATCAATAAAGCTGGGAAGGTTTTCGAAAAGAAACTTTATAGAAGATTGTCACAGTTTTTATACTCTCATTCGTTAATGCGACCAAATCAATTTGGATTTAAGCCCCAAACATCTACTATAGATGCCCTTCAAAAAACATATACATTTATTGAAAAAAGCAATGGATGTCAGTAATCATACTGTTCGAATACCATTAGATACAAAAGGAGCATTTGATAACGCTTGGTGGCCCTCAATCTTACTGACCTTAAGTAGTCTAAATTGCCTTCTTAATTTCTATAAACTTATTCGAGATTTCTTTATGAACAGGAAGACTTACATCAGAAAACCAACAATCACTACTCACAAAATACAAACATTGGGTACTCCGCAAGGCTCATGTCTTTCTCCGTTATAGTGGAATTTAAACAAGAATAACCATCTACAACTACAATTAAAATTATTAACAGGACACGGAACAACAAACTCTTATTTGATCGTATCGGCCAAACAGATCAATCAATTTGTTGCTGGTACTTCACTACTGAACAGACTTACAGACATTTGTTCTATGACTTAACCCTTCACAGGCAAGGCTGGGTCGCCGGTGACCCAGAGGTTGGTAAAAATAATATTCTGAGTAAAGTAAGGGGAGGAGGGGAGGGGGAGTGCACGGTACCCCTCCCCTTCTTCCCAGAGTTGATGAAAAAGAAATTGAGAATCAGCCTGGACCCAGCACTTCAAGACGTCGGTGTGTTTTTTGTGAAAAATCAAGAGATCGTAAGGGTACATCAAACTGCGCTCATTGTAATCGCAGCCTATGTGCTGAGCATAGGCTAAGTATTTGTTCTCGATGCATTACCAGAGTCTCACCTGAAGAAGATGAAGAAATAGAAGATTGTTAGATTGTTCTGAGTTTGAAGTATTAGTGAACTTTCATTACTAAGAGTTTATTCCCTTTTTTTGATTTTTTATCCCTCATATTTTCTTATTCTTTTTTCCGTAGAGTATTTTTTTATATATATATTTTCTGTAAGAGTTTAAACTATTTATTTTGATCTGGAAAGTTTTTGACTGTTCAGAGTAGGAAAAATTATTGCAGGACTGCCGGATGAAATGGAAAACTGATAACTTACTGAAAATTATTTAATCACTAAGATTTTATTAAATTTTCTCGTCTTTTATAGCTGGAAATTTCTTATTTTTTCCCTTCTAGGAGTTTACTCGTTTAATTTTTATCTTTCCTATACGGATACCAAAGGTACCAAAGGTCTGGAACTCTACGTTCCTACTAATTTAAGTATAGTTCCTACTAATGTAAGTTTTTGTATTTTTATCATATTATGTATATTGCTAAATAAAATAAATTTTTCAAACTATACTTTCTTTTTTTATATAAAAAAAAACAACAACAACTGGAATATTTTTGTTAAAATGAAAAAAATGTGCAATAAATATGACTGGGTCACCCGTGACCCAGCTTGCCTGCAATGTAATTTTCATATTCCTTGTCTGTGAAGGGTTAAGACTACTAACGGACCAAAGAAAAGAATTTAAAACGGAAGTTAAACACCGAAAAGATAATTCATCTGTTGAAGAAAACTACTATTTTATAATTATTTGAATCTCAAATACTGTTAATTTAATATTTAATTCATCATTGAAGTATACATTTGTTTTTCTTTTTTCTCTTGTAAATAATTTCTTTTTTACAAATATTTTATTTTATTCACTGTTGAGGCATGGTAAAAGTATACCATCAAACTCTAGCAGAGAAATTCGGCATCGTTGATAGGAAGGTCACTTATTATCTCTATAATCCTCAAAAATGATTGGAAAAAGATAATTTTATGATGTTTTGATGATGGTAACTGACCATACTGTGCATCATAACAAACCGAATATTATCATTATTGGCTAGATCAATAAGACTGCTGATATTAATGGCATTGAAGTACCAAATTATGAGAATATTCGAAAATCATATGCCGAAAAATTAAGAAAGTTTCAAGAATTGGCTATTGAGCTCAAAAAAGTATACCTGCCATAGTTACCGCTATTATAGTAAGTTCAAATGGACTCGTGCCAAAAACCACAATAGTAGACACCAAGAATTTAATTCTGCCAACAGAAATAATGCAGGAAGCACAGCAAGGGGTACTTCTTGATACTGCAAGAATAGAGCGAACATTTTTAAATTCCCCTTAACATATATCACAATTACAAACTCCATATCGGTTGGATTTTCCCCTGAAATGGATTTTACCCCAGTTTTTTTTTTCAGAGTTTAAACCTCCGTAAAATAATAATAATAATATGTAATAATGTAACATAGCAGAATAGCAATAATTGTAACAACAATAATTAGTTGTAGCATAATAAAAATAATAATAACATTGTAACTTTAATATAACATAAAAATAGCTTTAACAAAATATAACAATAATTGTGATAACAAACAGCAATAACAATTGTAACATAGTGGAATAACAACAACATAACAATTTTATTACTACATAAAAATAGCTTTAACAAAATATAACAATAATTTTGATAACAAACAGCAATAACAATTGTAACATAGTGGAATAACAACAACATAACAATTTTATTACTACACTAGCTCAGATACCCGGCTTCGCCCGGGAATTCATTTGAGGCCGAATGGTGATGGTATTTTTTAGCAGGCTTTACATTGCACAACATTTTGACATTAACCCGTCCCAGAGTTTAGGATTGATACCCATCTTTGCCGTTGATTTGCTAATTATAGAATTATTTGTTCGATAAGGCTTCGCAGTCTTCGATATTTTTATATTTCCCGTCTCTTATACATGTAAATATGGTCAATTTTTATTTCAGGCCTTTTAACCCCCCTCCCGTTCGAACCTAAAAATTTTAATATAACTTATAATCATGGAAGAATTAATGCTAATTGACATACCGAGTTTTGTTAAGTTCGATTCAGCCGTTAGTGCCCGCTAAAGTTTTAACGTATAACTCATTTATACTTAGGTATACGACAAAAGTGTATATAACAAAAGTTACTCCAAATAACAAAATAAACAACTTTTGTTATGTTTATATTTGCGGAAAAACCAATAGGAAACGAAATATCGCTATTTTTAATTTCAGGCTTCCCTTATAACACCCACTCCTGCCAGTCCATAGAAATGTTGGTATGGCTTATTATAATGAAGGTTTCACTGCTAATACACATACCGAGTTTTATTTAGTTCGGTTGAGTCTTTTTTGGCAAATAATATTGTTGACTCCCGCTATAATTTTTAGCGTATAACGCATTTAAACTTCGGTATACGACAAAAGTGTATGTAACAAAAGTTACTCTAAATAAAAAAATAAACAACTTTTGTATGTGCATATTTTCCGAAAAACCAATAGAAAACGAAATATCACTATTTTTAATTTCAGGCTTCCCTTATAACCCCCACTCCTGTTCGTCTCAGAGAAAATTAATATAGCCTAAAGTCTAAGTTGGGTTAGTAGTAATATACATACCAAGTTTCATAAAATTCGGTTCAGCCGTTTATGCGTGAAAAGGTAACAAACAAACAAACAAACACGAAAGAAACAAAATGCAGATATGGTGTCTATGACATGTGAAACGAAAAGTTATCGTGAATTTCGCGAAAAAAATCAATGTACATACAGAGGTTACAATTTAATATATATATATATATATATATATATATATATATATATATATATATATATAAAAATAGCTTTAATAAAAAAAAATAATATAACAATAATTATAATAACTGTCACCCCCAACCGAGTAACAAGACTGCCAAGCTCAGTGGAGAAGGGTGTGGGTTTATTAGTTAAATTTAACTAGCCTCATATCAATAGGCGGAAATAAATATATTAAGGGCGCCACGTTGTTTGTTTTCAAAGGTAACAACGAAACCAGTATTCTCAAAACAAATTAGTTTATTTACAATAAATCCACTATAATTATAATCTCTAACTTTAACTATAAAATTAATAACTAAATATAGAATCAAACAATACTTCCCATGGGGGCTTTAAAATACAAATTAATAGGCCTTTTCTTTTAATTGATTGTGTATACTCAATAACTATATTTAGGTACCTCTCATCCGACGAGATAACTGCAATTCTTCAAGCTCTGAACTCTTCTGAACACTTTGATCCGCCTAAGCGATTAGCGGGAGCAAAATCCTCACTGGAGCTCGAGGTGGACGCTGGTGTCTGCCGCTCGCTTGTCTCCTGGCGATCGCTTCTTGTCTTAGGCTCTCGCGCAGCCTGCCCCGCGCACCAATCTCCCGCCGGTCTTCTTTCTCAATCACCCGTCTTCGGCGACGGTAAAAATGGGCCGTAACACCCCTCCCTTACTTACAGAAAAAAAAAAAAAAACAAAAAAAAAAAAATAAGTGCAATGCGTCGAGTATTTACTTGTCTAGGCTATCCTTATTGAGGTCTTGTATGTGCCACCTCCCCGCCGATTGTCCCTTTTCAAGGTCCTCCAACTCTGCTATGAGAGGCGTCACCATCTTGCGGATGTTGAACTTTCGAAATTTTGGCGCCAATTTATGCGAGAAGTACTCTCCTGAATCAGATTGGGGATGAGTTCTGCACCAAACTAACTCTCCCGCCTTATACGTCTGCTGCCTTCTTCTCAAATTGTATGAATGTCGGCTCTTCTCGTAGGCTGCATTCAAGTTCTTTTTGACCTCTTCGTATAAGGCCGACATCTTCTTCATTTTCTCCAGGTGCTTTCCTCGGTTGACAACTAATTCTTCAGCCAAATTGCCAGATTGTTCTCCGCCATAGTCTTCTCCAGATCTTGCCAATTCCCTGCCATGGTTTAGATACGCCGGCGTGAATCCGGTTGCCTCGTGAACAGCAGTCTTTAAAGCGAACGACAGCTGAGGAATGTTCTCATCCCAAGAACGATGATTCCCTTTCACGTAGGAGGCGATCATTGTTTTGATAACTCTATTGACTCGTTCCGTTGGGTTGGACTGAGGATGATAGAGTGCTGTAAACCATATCTTCACCTTCCAGTCTTTCATTTTCTGAGTGAACTCCTTCCCTCGGAACTGCACTCCATTGTCACAAATGACGACCTGTGGCACTCCAAACATCATGAAGACATGTTCTTCGACAAGATTTGCCACTGTTTTTGAGTTAGCCTTCTTCAGGGGTAGAATCACCGAGTACTTAGAGAAATAATCTGATACCACTAGCAAATATCTGTTTCTCTTAACTGTACATGGTAGTGGTCCCATCAGATCTGCAGTTACCATCTGCCAAGGGATATCCACCGTTTTCTGTCTTCCCATAAATCCGGTAGGTTTCCTCTGAACTGGTTTCTGCTCTAGGCAGGTTTCACACCGTGCTATGTAACGATTTACATCTGTTCTCATCCCAGGCCAGTAATATATACACTTAATTCTCTGTAGGGTTTTGAAGGAACCAAGATGACCTGAAATTGGGCTATCATGGTACTCTATTAGTATCCGCTTCCTCTTTGGCTTGGGAACTATTATCTTCCATGGCCTATCTTCACCGAGGATATCATAGTTGTCTATTACTCTCTTTTGTAATTGTCCATTTTCAACTCTCCATTGAGGATAATCCTGGGGTTTCTTTCTGACTTTTGCAACCATCTTCGAGTACCAAACGTCCGGATTATCTTCGTCGTTCTTCATGTCAACAACATTCACTCCTTCTGTTTCGTGAAGCCTTGACAATGCATCAGCAACCTTGTTCTGCTTTCCTGGTCTATGCTCAATCTTGAAGCTGTGTCCTGACTGGTCACAGTTTCTACATTTCTTAGCAGGACAGTCTCTTGCATAATGTCCCACTCGAGAGCATTCGAAACATCTAATTGGTTTCTGGACTTCTTTCACTTCAGCTTCGTTGGCATGAAATCTTGTGTTCGTTGATCTACTGGTGGATGGCCGATATGATAGATCCGGTTCTAACATGTTTCTTCCAGTTGGAGGTGGTCGGTGATTCTCGACTCTCCATTTCGCATCTTCAAGTTGACGACCAAGTCTAATTAGCTCTCTAACAGTCTGGATGTCATACAGAGCTAACCGATCGACATAGAAAGGCAGAATATTCTTTCTAAGAATCTTTATCATTTCCGCTTCTGATGGTACCCTGGGCAACCTGTGAAAATAGTTGTTCATAACTGCGCAATATACTCCAATAGACTCATTAGAACCTTGAGTGCGCCTCCTAATTTCTTCCCATAGTCGATCCTCATAATCCCTTGGTTCAAACTCTAACTTCAGTTCGTCCACCAACTCCGCCTAAGTTCCGAGCATCTTCTTCAATGACTTCACCAAGATAAGAGCAGGTCCTTGGAACAAATCGTAAGCCGAGCTATACAAGTCCTCTTCTGTTAAATTCCTAGCATGTCGTAGTTCTTCTACTATTTCTAGAAAAGCGTTAATGCTAAGTCCTTCGCCGTCACCAGAAAATTGAACGCCCTAATCTTTTACTGGAATTTGAGGTTTCTTTATAACTACCGTTCTGGAGTCTCCAGTGTTTCTAAAATCAGTTTTCTTACCCTGTGCTGATGCCTCATCATCTTCAGACTCACTATCTAGAGTTTCCTTAACTCTGCCATATAATTCCAAACATTCCTCCAAAAAGCCTGATTTCTGTTTGCTACTTTCATCATCCTTCATATTAATGCGGGATATCCTATTTATTAAGTGCAGTAGAACTTCCTTACCTCAGGTGCTTCAATGTTCAGTTTCTCCAGCCTCTCCTGACAGTGCTTCAATTCGGTGGCTGGATCCAAGTCAGCCACATTTGGAGAAAAAAGCTTTCCTTCCTTTTCCATCTTCAGTAATAATCTTAATTTTTTCCTCATGTCGTGAACTGTCTTTAATTCTGTTACTCCTCTAATTTTTAATTCATACTCTAAATCCTCCTTATTTAACCTATCTATATCCATTTTTAATTGTTTATCAATGTAAACCAAGAAAAAATTAATATAATATTATTCTTTATGATAATAGTAAGATAAGAGGAAGAAATATTTAGTTCTAAAAATAATCATCAACTAACTAACTAAACCCTAAATAAGAAATGTACTCTTCTATCTTAAATATTAAGGGAAGCAAAATGTTTTTTTTCTTTAATTACTCCTAATTAAAATAATTCTAATTTTTCTAAATCAACAAACGGAACACACAAAGAATTATCCTTACAAAAAAAAAAATTCATATATTACTAAAACCACTAATCCTAACCATAATATATTTTATATCAATATTTTTATATTATTCTTAATTATCTTTAATCAGGCCCCACGTTGTAAGGCGCCACTAATGTCACCCCCAACCGAGTAACAAGACTGCCAAGCTCAGTGGAGAAGGGTGTGGGTTTATTAGTTAAATTTAACTAGCCTCATATCAATAGGCGGAAATAAATATATTAAGGGCGCCACGTTGTTTGTTTTCAAAGGTAACAACGAAACCAGTATTCTCAAAACAAATTAGTTTATTTACAATAAATCCACTATAATTATAATCTCTAACTTTAACTATAAAATTAATAACTAAATATAGAATCAAACAATACTTCCCATGGGGGCTTTAAAATACAAATTAATAGGCCTTTTCTTTTAATTGATTGTGTATACACAATAACTATATTTAGGTACCTCTCATCCGACGAGATAACTGCAATTCTTCAAGCTCTGAACTCTTCTGAACACTTTGATCCGCCTAAGCGATTAGCGGGAGCAAAATCCTCACTGGAGCTCGAG
>CM032228.1:22827500-23022500 GCA_019009955.1 Riptortus pedestris
TGTTTTCAAATGTCCATCGATTCTACCCAGTAGATAACGAAATTAGGACAACTTAAAATTATATATAAAGTCCGTCTCGCAAGGGCTGCGTAAACTAAGCAGATTTCCCACGTAAAATTATACAATAGAGAAATCTACATACGTGTGCCGAACACTTACGGAAACGTCCGAACTAGCTTACGGCGGGAACGATTAGCAGCGACCATAGCCCGTCCGTTACACTTAATAAAAATGCAAATATGTCGGATAATATTCAAGATACAAAATAAATGTATATAACAATATTTATAGTAAATTTAATTTGCAATAAGATTGGTTCTATACAATATTTCGACTTTTAGTAACGTAGATATTACGAATATTTAAAATTCCCCCTTTAACCCCCCCCCCCTCCCACTTGTCCGATTATAACCGTTAACGTTGATCTTTCTTTTTACATAAAACGACTAAATTTCGAGTTTGGTGACGATTAAACATAAATTGCGACAACTAGAGTGATAACAGACAAATATATAGACAGATAGATAGATAGCTTTAATATAGATAGATATATAGATAGTTTTGAACGGACTTCATTTTCGTCATCTCCTAGGTAGGATCAATGGACATTTGAAGAAAAATTTCGAAAATTGCGACATGAGTACGACCTCAACTGCTGATTCCCCTTAAGGGATATCTGCTAATAAACTTCCTTGTACCTCCAGGCAGGCTACACAGACAAGGAAAAATGTATTATCTAAACGTAACGGTAATAAGTCGGAAAATAATGATTAAGATAAATAGAAAATATTAGTTAAACTATGCGGGTAGTTTGATAGTCTAGCTCAGAGGCACAGAATTCCATTATAACAGTATAAATGTTTTTGTAATTACAGCTGCTAAGTTAATAACTGAATTTATGACTATTTCAAAGTTATGGCGTTTATGCTTTGCAGGTGTCTTGTAATTCCTATAATATATTTTTAATAGAGTGCTTATGACGCAATCATAGCTATATATTTTCTTTGATGTAAAAAACAAATAGAAAATAATCCGTCACGCAGGGGTTGCGTAAACTAAGCAAATTTCCCTCGTGGAGTTAAATCTACATACTGGTAACAAAACACTACCGTAAATACTAAATTAATTAATACAAACGAAAATAAGAAACCTCTCGACGGGAAGCGTCTAAAATATAAAGACACAGGTCTTTGCCTGTCTTTCAAACCTGAAAGAAAAACAATTACTGAAATACATCAGAATATAAGATATGAGTTTTATTGAAAACTATGTTCTAAATCTAGTACTGTATTTTATAATGAATCAGAATAATTATAATCTCAACCAATCAAATTTTAGTAGCCCAAGAACTTAAAACGGGGGGGGGGGGGAGAGATCACCAGGATATATTTGCATGTATCTCGTATAATAAAGGTCTCTTGAAAACAATATTTGGTATATAAGCTTTTAATAATGCGGTTTATTATATAACAGAGTAATATTTATAACATGAGTAGAAATGGAGGTTTGCTGATCGCCGAAAACTGAAAAATGCTAATATCTCAGTTAATATTAAAGATTGAGAATAAATGTAATAACAATAGTTATAGTAAATTTAATTTTCAATAAGATTGGTTTTATACACTTTTTCGATCCGACGTATAGTAACGGATATATTTCGAATTTTCGAAATTCGCTACCTGAAAACCCCCTCCCCTTTCAATGATTCGATTTTAGCCATTAACGAACTTGATCTATTTGCTTACATAATACGACTAAATATCTAGTTTGGTAACGAACAAACAATAATTGCGACTGCTAGAGCGGTAACAGACAAATATATACAATTTTGAATGGACCTCATTTCCGACATCTCCTAGGTAGGATAGATGGACATTTGAAGAAAAATTTCGAAAATCGGGTCATGAGTACGACCTCAATAGTTGATTTCCCTGAAGGGAAATCTGCTAAAAATGGAAGAAAATTGTTCCCTTAATTTTACTGAATTTTATTTATTTATTTATTATTAGTTAGAATTGCTATACGATTTTTCTTTAGGTAAATTAGCAATAGGGTATGTGCTCTTGTCTAGGAGCGTCCAAATGCGTGCGTGTGTGTGTCTCTTTCTAGAATAGGTAGAGCCAGACCGAAAACTAGTATGATACCAATCTCATTACACATTCAATACATTAATTTATTATGAGTACTAATCGAGATATTGGCGTTTTAGCAGATTTCCCTCCAGGGAAACCATCTATTGAGGTCGTACTCATGACGCGATTTTCGAAAAATGACCTCAAATATCCACCGAACCTACTTACAATTAGTAGACGAGGACAAATCTGATAAAATGAGGTCCGTTCAAAACTGTTACCACTCTAGCGGTTGCAATTTTTATTTTTGATCGTTACCAAACTCGTTATAGAAGCGTTTCATGCAAAGCTAAAGATTAAGTACGTTAATGGCTGAAATTGGACGAGTAGGCGGTGGTTTTTTTTTTTTTTTGGGGGGGGGGGTTGGTGAATTTTGAAACTTCGTAATACCAATGCTATTATAAGTCGGATCAAAAAATTGTATAAAATCTAATTACAAATTACATTTACTATAAATATTGTTATATCGATTTATTCTCTCTTTTCAATATTAACCCAGATACTTGGATTTGTACCAGATTGTAATTAAGACGTCATCATGTAAGATTTCATGTTCTTAACTCGGAAATGTTTATTTGATCTATATCATGCCAATATTTAACAGTGTTGTGGCCAACACATTATGTAAAAATTTATATTTATTAATTAAATAATAATAGTAAGTTATATGTATAAATAATATAGGTATTTAGTATATTAAGAGAGTGAATGGCGGGAATCGGTGGAAGTCGGGATCGCTCGGCAATTATCGGCAGCCAGCTGATGACAATTGACGTGCGTCAAGAGTCTGTTGTTCTGCTGGCCAAGCGACTGCAGTCTCCAGCACTCTCCAGCGTCTTCCAGTTCCAAGAACTTCATCAAGGCTATTCTACAATTGGACAAAACATTCTTCTTGGAGCCCAGCAGTTCCAGGACGGCCGTCGCGGAAGGCAAATGGTGGAAGTCCATTTAAATCAAGTATCAGGTACCTGATTCGTCCATCTGCATTCGCCCAGACTGTGAGTGTCTTCTTCCTTCATTGACGTGAATCGATTCTCGCTCAAGGCGATCATCATTCGTCTATTGTTCGTTTGTATAGTCACTTTAGTTATTAGAGAGTATATATGTATATAATATTAAGTGATTTTAGATAATTCAAAAAAGAAATATTATTCAAGGTCCAAGACCGTTTAGGAATGTTATTTAATGCATATTTTCTTTCTTCTTTTAATGAAACATCATTTCATTCAAATAATCCTTTTTTTTAATATTTGGAATTAGCTGTTAATTCTTAACCGTTAATTGGCCAGAAACTCAAAAAATGACTTGAAATGAAATTTTTTCTTAAAAACTCATTTTTTGCGTTCCTACTAAATAGAATATAAAAGGTATTACTTAATTTTTTTTTCTGAACAAAAATATTACATGTGTCTTTAAATACACTCTGGCCAATCACCTTAAATCAATGGGGGTGTCTGTAAGTTATGTTAATAAACTGAAATAGTTTATGTAAATGTAATTAAATAATTTATTATGCAATAAAAGAAACGTGTTGTAAATATAAAATAAGTCCATTGTAAACAAAATATAAATCCGTCAAAAATATCATTAAACATTCCATTGATTCAAGAAAACAGGGCCTTTTGCGGGTGTTACAAAGTTTCACATTACATTTTGAGCATAAAACAATCGTTTAATTTTGATGACACAGTCTGCACTTTCCTTTTGTAGTGAATACTTGTCAATGGTGCATCCCATCAAGTCTTGCTGCATCGGCTATGAGAGCTGCAGCAGTTCTTGGCTGCAATTGGTGGTGTCTAGCCCTTTTAGCTCGCTGGTGCAGCAGAATATCCTCTGCAATGTGTATTCGAAATTGCTTTAAAGTCAATTTTTTTTTAAGGTTGTTCCTTTTGTACAATAGCAATGCGTTGTTAACCACCAAATCCAATTATTAGCTGAACATGTTCATGTAATACTTGTGGGAGCGGTAACCTGTTCTATAAAGTGCAGCGAAGGTGTCACTAAGTCAACAGTTTGTTGTAATACCATTTAATCATGCTGATACACTTTTTGTTCTCAACGTATTCTTCATAACATCCTCTCCCTGTTTCACCCTCAATATTGAAATGTTCCAATACTTCATTCATTTCAATTTGAAAATTTCCTTCATCCATCTTTGTGCATTTTCTCCTTCATTGTCGCATTCTTCTTCATCGCAAGTGATACTAAATTTTTGTAGCAAAGAGAAAAATCTTTTCACCTCGACTTTTATGTGTATCTGTTAATTAAAATGGTAAAAGTAAGGAACAATATAAAATCATGCCCCTTGGGCAAATTTGTTGGTATTTGGCAGGGGTGAACTTAATTACACCATCATTAAAATCCATGCTAAAACTCTATTTCTCTCCAGAACGGAAAATGAAACACATAGGAACTTAAATACAATCCTTTACAACTAATTCACCATTTTGGTTCATATTTAAATCGAATAGCGTATATTTCAATTAATTAGAAACTTCGGTGGCAACTAGTGTGAAGTAGGGTGGTAAACAATGATGATTTTCTTCAGTATATTGTTAGTAATTTGCTCCAATAACAATAAATGGACTTTTGTCGCATATGTCCATGCTTGGGAGGTTACAGGGGTGTGGACTGTGGCCCAAAAGGGGTAAGAATAGAAACAGTTGCTCTCTGGGAGTGTTAAATATGAATGGTGTCTTTAAAGACACCTTGGCCAGTTAAGGGTTAAATTACCTTTATAACTCAGTTGAGTTTAATTTATTTCAATTATTTATAAGCATATATATTTATAAGTATATATGTATCATTACTCTTATTTTTTCGAAATAAGTACAATATAATTCAATGTTTATCAACAACCCGGCATTTTTTTAAAATATATATATTCTCTTTTAATTTTTTACACACCAGCCTATGGTGAGACGGACTGGGCTAGGAAAGGATCACTCTGACCCTCTACCCGCCGTCACAAACAGCATCAGTCAACACTAAAGATCATATTTATTATTGACAGAAATCAAACCAGGATTAGGGGGGGGTCGAAAATTCAAAATACATTCGTTATAATTAGTCGGGGGGGGGGGGACTTTCATGGACCTATTCTTCTAGAAATATTCATGCTCTACAAGAGAATCACTTTATTTTACAAAGTTATATACAGTTTGTGGGGCTGCTCAATTACACTGAGATGCTGAAGCATACAGCAACTGATGTCAATCCCTAGGCCAATACTAAGTAAAACAATACATATTGTATCTATTCAGATTAATAACTAAAATATTTTAACACAGTCAGAAACCTAAAAGGTGTATGTCACTAGATATAAATTAAAAACTCTATTATTAGAATAACATGATCCGTCGATCTATAATAAGATCACTGGTCAAAGTTAAAATATATGGTGGGAAATAATCCATAAAGTATCAATAATGATACCTTCGACCAAGGTTTGAAGAACCTTCTTGTCTATTCCGACCTCGTCAAAAAATTAGGGACCGTTCCTCGGGCACCGAACCACAAGCCTATCACCAGAAAATCCCGCTCCCCAAATGTTTCCCTGAATTTCTCAGAGTAAAATTTAATACAATTCCCAAAAACACTGTTTTTTTTCCTCGTGGATCTTCAGGATCGGGGTCGTTACTCTCGTACCTTAT
The DNA here is from genome assembly GCA_019009955.1 of Riptortus pedestris. NCBI lineage: Eukaryota > Metazoa > Arthropoda > Insecta > Hemiptera > Alydidae > Riptortus > Riptortus pedestris. The sequence continues at coordinate 22,833,286 of CM032228.1, forward strand.
CGTTGGGTCCAGGATGCAGGCAAATTTACATTTCTCCTTGAAGGCGTACCTTGTTGACCCCGCGACACCGTACACCTCTTCAAAGCATGTGAAATTCTTAGCTTTCAGGAGCTCCATGATAGCATGCTTTACCCGGTGATGTCGCCTCGTGATCAGCAACATGTTATGTGGACAATTCCCGACCACATGGGCCGGTGTTTCGATCTCCCTGCAATTAATCGTAACTTACCCGTAGATATTAAGTGAGTAGTTCGAACTTATTGTTTTACAGTTCAAATTTGTGTTGAGATGTGGCCATTAATGAGTTATTCCAATAAGTGGGAAATCTGCTAGTTTACTCAGCTGCTAATAAAAGTTAAAACTCGACTGTAAGCCTCCCACGTCAAATTAAAGATCAAGGTTGTTAATGGCTGAAATCGAACCAAGGAGGTGAAGGTATAGAATGAAAAAAAACTTCAATGCTGTGTGTGTGTGTGTTTCTGTGTGTGTATATATATATATATATATATATATATACACACACACACATACATTCATACAGGGTGTCCCAACTTCCGGTGCCACCCCCTTAAAATCGCCAATTCTGTTAATAAAGAGCTGAGACTTGGTGTGCAATAATTGTAACCCCTGAAGAATCGTTACAGTCTATATTCAACTTTCGTAACCTTCTCCAGTACTTTCCAGCCACCGTAACTTTGGAATTTCTAATGGAATGCCCTACTTCTTATGGTGGATTCATGTAGAAAATCAAATTCTAAAACTAGTTTATACCGGTGAAATTTTCAATTTGACGCACCCTTTAGCCGTAAAATGTACAAAGATGTATTTCAGAAACGGTACGTTTTGTTCTAAAATGCTGTGACATAAAAGTCGTAACATCAAAATTAACTTTGTATAAAAGTCTATAGGAAGAGGTATGAATTCTGGAAATTATATATATATATATATATATATATATATTTATATATATAATAAAACGAAGTTACACAAAACTATTCTTGATGATTTTTCTCTGGAAGATACCGCGCCATTTTTTTACATGGAGCTATGTTGTGGGAAAATGTATTCCTTGAAAAATAATTACTATGTGATTAGTTAAAAACAGATTAATTCTATGAACGTTTATAAGATAAAAGGAATACTTTTTTTGGATTCATTCAAGATTACGTCTGAGTTATTTCGTTTTAAATACTTTCGTTTTTATATCAGAATCTATTGTATTCCAATAGACTTGATTTAAAGATAATTTTATTGCACTAGGAGGAATGTATTCAGGAATAAAAATAAAGTATTAAAAACGACATTAAGTAACGCAAAAGTCACCAATATAAATTGGTTTCAGAATTTGATTTTCTACAAGAATCCGTCATAAAAAGTATGGCATTCCATTGGAATTTCCAAAGTTATGGTATCTGGAGTACCCTGGAAGTACTCTGGAGAAGGTCAAGAGGTTAAATAAGGACTGAAAAGGTTCTTCAGGGGTCAAAATAATTGCACGCCAAGTCACAGCCTTTTATTAACACAATAGGTTATTTTAAGGGGGTAGCACGGGACCTTGGGACCCCCTGTGTATATATAGGTACATATATATATATATATATGTGTGTGTGTGTGTGTGTGTGTGTGTGTGTGTGTGTGTCTGTTAACACTCTAGTGGTCGCAATTTTTGTTTGATTGTTACCAAACTCGATATTTAAATATTTTATGTGAAACTAAAGATAAAAATCGTTAATGTGGTCCAAAATCCGACCATTGGAAGGGGGCTTAGAGAAGGGAACTCCGAAAATTCTTAATATCTCCGTTATTATGCGTCGGCTAGAAAAATTGTTTAACACCAATCTTATTGCAAATGCAATGTTCTATAAATGTTGTTATGTACATTTCTTCACTATCTTGATTATTAACCGAGATATTTGCATTTTTTTTTAGTTTTCGGTCTTCAGTCTACTGTACGGGTACTTTACAAATTGCGTCATGAGTACTTTTATAGCTGTTTCCTTAACGGAAATCTGCTTAAAAAGACATTGAATGTGAGATTCTTATACCTCCTGACAGATGTCACACTTCCTTCCAGTTTACTTCTTAAGAATGTTTTTTTCTTTTGTTGTAAGTTTATTAGTTTTGTTTTAATTATTTTCATTTATACTATTTATTTTTTTTTAAGATGTATAAATTAATAAATAAAAATACTGTGAGTCTCGTAAATCTTTAATAATTCCCAGTTGACAGAAATACTAACATGTTGCCTAAGAAGCTTTACGCAATAATGTGAACTTCTGATAAGGTCAAACTAGGAATGATTAATGATATATCTGGGATTCATTCATTCTTTTTCTCATTAATATATATTAAATGAATAGCCTAAAAACTAATCCATAAGGTCAAGGTCAATAATGAGTTATTGGCAGAAATTCAGCATTCATTTATAAGTTGGATCTGTCCCAAATGACAGCAGTATCCCTCCAGCTGGGACTCGTTTATCCTTTCGTAAAGTTCATAGAAAAAGAAGGTAACATCTTGGAACAGGTATTATGGGCGCTTTATTTCATTTTGTTTTGTAGAAGCGATTCTTGAAGAGATACAGCTCTGCAAGGTGAAAATTCCTATTTGTTTTAAATAAAACTTTTAAAACCGTCACGAACCAATGAATTGATATCAATATGTACACTTTGCTTGTTTTAGCAGATTGATTGCAGCTATTGATGTTGGACTCGTGGTGTGATTTTCGAAAAATGTCTTTAAATATCTACCGATCCCAACTAGTAGATGACGAAAATGAGGTTAATTCAAAAATATATGTATGTGTCTCTGTTACCACTCTAGCTGAAGCAATTTTTGGCTAAACTAATGTTCAAGTTCATTAACGACTGAAATTGGAAGAAGGAGTGGGGTGGATTTCGAAACTTCAAAATATCTCAGTTATTATAAGTCAGTTCCAAAAATTGTATAACATCAATCTTATTGTAAATTAAATTCACAGTAAATGTTGTTATATAGGTTTATTCTCTATTTCCAAAATTAACCATGATATTTGCATTTTTAGTTTTCAGCCTTCAGTAAAACTCAACTCCTGCTCATGTCACATTAGCAGTAAGATATTACATCATAAACCCCTTTATTTTGAACTTAAATACCAAATATTGATTTCACTGTACTGCGTAGGCTTCTATTCTAGTTATTAGAGATGAATTTACAGTAGTACTTAATAATTAGGGGAATAATATTGAATAAGTAGCTAGTTATTAGAGGCGTATTTTCCGATGGTACCTGTTTATTAGGGAATTAATATTCAGTAGGTACTTAGTAGTTACGGATAAAACATACCCTAAGATTCTAGTTATCAGACATGCATTTTCCATAATTATTAAAGATATACTCCCAATAGTACATGGCTAACCTTCTCAAATTCATACAAGAAGAATACTGCTTACTTTGCCATTGTTTGACTCATTTCACCTGCAAGACTTGCTCCTTTTTCGTATGGTAAGACACATTTTAAAGACAGGATGTAGATATGATAACTGGAAACAGCTACAAATATCGTTAATCTTCAAAGTTCTTATCGGAAGGAGCAAATAATGAATTAGATTTTAGCTTATCGTGGAGAAAACTGATCACTGGTGAGACATTGACCAATGTTATAGGACCATTAGGCAATGAAGAGGTTTGACGAAAATTTCGATCAAAATGGAGGGAACCTCTGGCATGGTAGTAGTCCAAAATGTCCAAACAAAATATATAAAAATCTGAAATAACCACATTTTCTTCATCTCCGGGGTAGGATTGACGGACATTCGAAGACAATTTTGAAAATCCTGTAATGAAAACAACTCAGTAGCTAATTTGGTTTAAGGGAAATCTGCTTATTTTTCTTCTAAAATTAGAGGATTTCAATTGACTGGCATTACATTTTTTTATGATACTTTTATTTTTTAGTCTAAATGTCAATATTAATGTAATAAGATATAAACTAAGTATATATATACACACTATATGTCAGTGTAATATTATTATATATTAGCACTAAGTTTTTAATTGTACCAATAGATTCTATTTACACTTGTATTTATCCAACTTTGGCCTTGGAACATTTATTTTATTTTGTGGTATTTTTGAAGGTAAACCTATGTTGAAATGCATTTATCCCAGAATAAAAAGAATAAACTAGAATGACCAATGTTCATTATCCTAAGTGATTTTTTTTTCAAGGGTAAGTGACTAGTTAGTAACTATGTTATGTAATTTTTAACGATATTATGCAATATTAGAGCAATCAAAATTAAATCACTGTTCCAATTTTTGCTAGAACAATTTTATTTTGATTACTATGTATTTCCATAACACTTGAGCTATAAAGCATTACCCAATCTAAGAGTTTTAATGTGCAATCATTTTAAATGCAACCTCTTAAAATTGCAAGTGTGGTTATATTAATATGAATATACATTGTATCTCTAACTCTCATATTTGTAGCCAAGATATTTGCATTTTTAGCAGATTTGCCTAGCATCTGCCATCATTAGCAGACTTGCCTAGCATCTGCCATCATTAGCAGATTGAGGTTGTACACATTATGCGATTTTGAAAAAGGTTACAATTTTATATATATATATATATATATATATATATATATATATATATATATATATATATATAGATATCTATATATATATAAAATTGTAACCTCTGTCTGTACATTGATTTTTTTTCGCGAAATGTCACAATAACTTTTCGTTTTACATGTCATAGACACCATAACTGCATTTTGTTTCTTTGGTGTCTGTTTGTTTATTTGTTTGTTTGTTACCTTTTCACGCATAAACGGCTGAACCGAATTTTATGAAACTTGGTATGTATATTACTACTAACCCAACTTAGATTTTAGGCTATATTAATATCCTCTGAGACAAACAGGAGTGGGGGTTATAAGGAAAGCCTGAAATTAAAAATGGCGATATTTCGTTTCCTATTGGTTTTTCGGCAAATATGAACATAACAATAGTTGTTTGTTTTGTTATTTAGAGTAACTTTTGTTATATATACTTTTTTCGTATACTGAATTATAAACGAGATATACGCACTAACCTATAGCGGAAGTGAACAATTTTATTTGGGACAAAAGACCCAACCGAAATAAATAAAACTTGGTATGTGTATTAGCACTAACGCTTTCATTATAATAAGCCATACCAACATTTCTAGGGACGGGCAGGAGTGGGGGTTGTATGGGAGGCCTGAATTTAAAATAGCGGTATTGCGTTTTCTATTCGTTTTTTTGGCAAATATGAACATAACAAAAGTTGTTTATTTTATTATTTAGAGTAACTTTTGTGATATTCATTTTTGTCTTTTAACAATGTATAAACGAGATATACTCTATAAACTAAAGCGGGAGTCAACTATTTTATTGGGCGCTAACGATTGAACCCGAACCGAACAAAACTCGGAAATATTAATATGCTAACAATTCATTTCTATTTGAACTATCTGGTACCTCAGCTGGAAAAATTAATTCAAATCAATGTTAATATTTTGTCCTTAATAGCTGAAATCTATGCATAATGCACAGGAGACGGGAAATATGACAATTTGGAGGACAGTGACGACTTACATAAAAAATTAATTTTATTATTAACAAATGCCAACAACGGGTATGAACCCTAAACACTGGGACGGGTAAATGTCAAAATATTTCGCAAAGTAAAGGATTGACAAAAAGATACCATCACCATTCAGCCTCAAATCAATTCCCGAGCGAAGCTGGGTATCTGAGCTAGTACCTTATAAACCGAAAAGATGGACCTACATGCACTCACTGTAACACATTACTGACCATCAAACATCTCCTGACTGACTGCAGACTACGTGAACATCTGAACTTACCCAACGACTTGTACGAACTATTAACAGAAGGTAGCCCACATATAAACACACTCTTAAACCACTTGAAGACAACAGTCTTTACAACAAACTTTAAAACTCACCTACCCTACTCATTTCTTTGTGTAATATATCTCTGTATAACACATTTTAGCAGATTTCCCTTAAGGGAAATCAGCTATTGAGGTTGTACTCATGACGGAATTTTCGACATTTTTCTTCAAATGTCCATCGATCCTACCTAGTAGATGACGAAAATGAGGTCCGTTCAAAACTGTATATATATATCTATATATATATATATATCTATATATTTGTCTGTTACCGCTCTAGCGGTCGCAATTTTTGTTTAATCCTTACCAAACTTCATATTTAAGCGTTTTATGTAAAAAGGAAGATCAAGTTCGTTAATGGCTGAAATCGGACCAGTGGGAGGGGGGGTTTAGAGGGGGGGATTTTCGGAAAATTCAAAATATCCCCGTTATTATGCGTCGGATCGAAAAATTGTATAGAATTAATCTTACTGCAAATTACGTTTACTATAAATATTGTTCTATACATTTATTCTGTATCTTGAATATTAACCGAGATATTTGCATTTTTCTGTTTTCAGCTTCTGAGCTGAGATCGGCTAACTTCGGGTCTAGTCGTGAGTTTCCGTCAAGAGCTAGTTCGGGCCGTTCCCGTAACTTTTTCACTCTCTATTCCGAAATTTCTCTATAGTAAAACTTCACTTGGGAAATCTGCTTAGTTTACGCAGCCCCTGCGTGACGGTATTTTTTTTGGCAAAGCTTTTATGCTCACAGTATTTTTACGTTTCCCCATCTCCGTGTTTAGGTCGTATACCTGAATGTTTGACAACTAAAGCGAAATTATAGAATTTTATAGCCCTGAAGGTGACAAATATTTCCTGGTCAATTCGTCTGGACTGCTGAAAATATCTTTGACAATATTAATCGTAATCATGGATTTCATTCATTCAGCTTTATTAAGAACCATTACTGAGGTAGCTTTGCTAGTGAAATATTTAGGCAGAATAATGAGTCCGAATGTTATAAAAATTTAAGGCTTTCTGAGTTTTTACTTTTAATAAATTTTACAGCCTTCTGAATAATGGATGAACTATTGCTGAGTTCGTCACACTAAACGTTAAGTAGTTACTATTCAACCCCAATTCGTTCTTCAAAACATTATGGGTCACAAATATCTTATTAGTGGATAGCATTTTTAGCAGATTTCCCTTAAGGGAAATCAGCTATTGAGGTCGTACTCGTGACGCGAGTTTTGAAAAAATTCCTCAAATATCCATTGACGAAAATGAGGTCCGTTCAAAATATATATATATTTGTCTGTTAACGCTCTAGCGGTCGCAATTTTCTACCAAACCTCATATTTAAGCGTTTTACGTAAAAAGAAAGATCAAGTTCATTAATAGCTGAAATAGGACCAGTGGGAGGGGGAGGTTTAGAGGGGGGGATTTGCGAATATTCAAATCTCCGTTATTATGCGTCGGAAAAATTGTATAGAATCAATCTTATTGCAAATTAAATGTACTATAAATATTGTTTTATACATTTATTCTGTATCTTGAATATTAAGCAAGATATTTGCATTTGTATGCTGTGTGTGGTCGGCAGGAGTCGGCTATGTTCGGGACTCTCCGCCGAGAGCTAGTGCGGGCCGTTTCGGTTACTATTCGTCCCTGGTGAATAGGTTCAGAGATTCCTTACTACTACTGGTGTTATTAGGCGGATTTCTCTATTGTAAAACTTCACGTGACGGACTTTTAGCAGATTTCCCTTAAGGGAAATCAGCTATTGAGGTTGTACTCATGACGAAATTTTTCTTCAAATGTCCATCGATCCTACCCAGAAGATGACGAAAATGAGGTCCGTTCAAAACTGTATATATATATATATATATATATATATTTGTCTGTTACCGCTCTAGCGGTCGTAATTTTTAACTTATCGTTACCAAACTTCGTTTTATACAAAAAGAAAGACCAAGTTCGTTAATGGCTGAAATCGGACCAGGGAGAAGGGGAGTTTAGAGGAGGAGAATTTCGAATATTCTTAATATCTCCGTTATTATGCGTCGGATTGAAAAATTGTATAGAACCCATCTTATTGCAAATGTAATGTTCTATAAATGTTGTTATGTACATTTTTTTCACGATCTTGATTATTTACTGAGATATTTGCATTTTTTAGTTTTCGGTCTTTTGTAAAGCCCCACTCCTACTCATCTCATATTTTCAATATTCTATTATATTATGAAGCACTTTATTTGAAACTTAAATACCAAATATTGTTCTTATTGAACTTTTAAGTTTTGAGATAAATGCAAATACGTGGCACACGTGGGAAATCTGCTTAGTTAACGCAGCCCCTGCGTGACGGACTTTTTTAATATAAACTAAGTAATATTCACAATTTCTATTCCCAAAAACTTCCACAAACAGATAAAACATTATGTATTTAATAGCTATTCTTAAACTACTATCCTTTTCCAGTCAACAAAACTTCCGAAAATGTTCAATTATTAAATAAAACTACTAAATATTTGTCATAAATATCAGTCTATAATAATTTGTGCTGAGGTAGATTGTCTCTATAAGCTGGGGGAAGCTGCTCATCATTTATAGAACTTGTTATCCTTTAATAAATTTGCATGCCAACAAAATAAAAAAAAGGAATGTTAAATATTTAGAGTTGTATTAAGATTGTTAATGAAACTAGTATAATTATTTATATTCATGAATGTTTTTCTGTTTATTCATACAATTGTTTTAACTATTGTATTATATAAGTATAAATGTAATCTAATAATTTGTAAAGAATTGAAACAATATTAGAAAATTGTCTATAGAATATATATATATATATATATATATATATATATATATATATATATACGTATATATATCCTATTATCCTATGATATCATTTAATGGATATATTTTTTTATCTATTTATACAGGAGCAACCGCATTTTGGTGATTCGGCTCAAAGTTTCACAATGTAAAATGAAAACAAAATTATAGAAAAATAACAAAACAAAACAACAAATAAAAAATTAAATACAACAAATAATCATTAAATACTAGTAATAAAGACAATTAATAAACATAAGAAATAAATAAACATTAGATAAACAAACATAACTAAACATTAGTCTAGTAATAAAGACAATTAATAAACATAAGAAATAAATAAACATTAGATAAACAAACATAACTAAACATTAGTCTAGTAATAAAGACAATTAATAATCATAAGACATAAGCAAACATAAATAAACATTAGATAAACAAACATAAATAAACATTAGACTAGTAATAAAGACAATTAATAAACATAAGACATAATTAAACATTAGATAAACAAACATAAATAAACATTAGACTAGTAATAAAGACAATTAATAAACATAAGACATAATTAAACATTAGATAAACAAACATAAATAAACATTAGACTAGTAATAAAGACAATTAATAAACATAAGACATAAGCAAACATAAATAAACATTAGATAAACAAACATAAATAAACATTAGACTAGTAATAAAGACAATTAATAAACATAAGACATAAGCAAACATAAATAAACATTAGATAAACAAACATAAATAAACATTAGACTAGTAATAAAGACAATTAATAAACATAAGACATAATAAACATTAGACTAGTAATAAAGACAATTAATAAACATAAGACATAATAAACATTAGACTAGTAATAAAGACAATTAATAAACATAAGACATAAACAAACATAATATATATATATATATATATATATATATATATATAAACATTTTATTTTTTAATTTTATTTATTTAGTTTTGTACCCCATAGCGATGTTGCTCTGGGAAAAAAAAACAACATAAAAACAAAAAAAAAAAAAAAACGAAACGAAAAAAACGATTTGTAGACCTATTCTATTTTGTATTATATGTTTTTGTAAATATTGCTGTGTTTTAGGTATGTTAGTATTTGTGGAATATATTGGCTGCTGTCAGTTAATAGTTCTGTCATATCGTGGGGTATGTGAAGGTTTTCTCGTTAGATGCAGTCTGTCAGTATGTGTTTTATCGTAAGGTGTTTGTTGCAGTATTTGCATATAGGGTTATCAGTCCTTGTCATTAAGTGTCTATGTGTCAGGTATGTGTGGCCGATCCTGAGTCTGGCAAGAATTATTTCCTTAATGGATATTAAAACATTTCATTTCCTTTCACCTAGGTGAAGCGTAAATTAAGCATATAATTATAAAAATAGTGAACGGACTTCATTAGCAAACTTTGCTTTGAGGGGAATCATTTATTGAGGTCGTACTCATGAAGTAATTTTCAAAAACTTTCTTCCTTCGATCCTACCCAGGAGATGACGACAATGAGGTCCGTTCAAAATATATACATTTGTCTGTTAACGCTTTAGCGGTCTTGATCGTTGTTCGATCGTTACCAAACTCGGTATTCAGAGTGTTCAGTAGAATGGGAACTGTCGGGACAACCATGGCAGGTCACACTGTCTCCCAACCAACATCTGATTACCCCTGGATCTCTGGTAAAAAAAAAAAAAAAAAAAAAAAAAAATAAATAAAAGTGATTTGCCCTTTCAAAGATTGTACAAAGTTAAATAACAAAAGTAAAATAGATAACAACAAGTGACAATAACAAATGCCAGAAAAAAACAATGACAGATAACAAAAGTGAAATAGATAAACATTATATAAGTAAACATAAAAAATAAATAAATGGTGATGAGCATAGTTGGTGGATGATCAATGGGAAATGAATGGCTGAAAATGGTACTTCTGCTAATGATTGTCGTATTTTCCTCCTTCAGGGTAAACATATTCATGTGTACAAACTCATCTAAAATAATTAATGCATATAATTGGAAATCCTGTTGCACACCACAGACTTAATTTGTATGTTATATTTTGTAGTGTATTTGAATTTTGTGTAGGTATGAGAATATGTTGTTAATGTATGGGCTGCCTTCCGTCAAAAGCTATTGTAAGTCGTAGAAGTCCTGGTGTTGTCGTTTTCGGCATTCTGTCAGTATATGCTTATCGTCAAGGGAATGTTACAAGTTGAGCAAGTAGGTCTGTCAGTCTTTGTCATTAAGTATGAGTGTGTTAATTTGGTGTAGCTACTTCTTCTCTCCTAGAGTATCTGAAACTTAATGGCCACATGCAAATAGTGTTCTTAATATTTGGTAGTTTCTTGTCAGTACTTGTGTTAGTCCAGTCGGTTTGCCGTGTATCTAAGATGTGGTCTTTTGTTTGTCTTGAAATGTCCTCATGAACTACATCTATTCATATTCAAGTTTTTCAGCTGTTTTATGGCCTCTGAGTCCGCAATCTCATTCAGTCCTAGGTTTAAATAAATATATTTGTCCTCAAAAAGCAGCTGAGGAACCCCCTTGGCTTATCCGATACACCACAGACTTATCTCTCACAAAGTCTAAAAAGTCTGTTGCACTATCCAAATTCCAGGACCGAAGGCAATTCATCGCATTGACATTACTATAGGGAAATCCACCTTATGGTTCACTGATGGGTCTAAAACCGAGAAGGGAGTTAGTCTAATCCACGCATAGACTGCCTTCTTGTTACAGCATTCTAGAAGCCGAGCTCCAAGGTATTCTATTGGCCCTCAACAACACCCACGCCACACGAAGCAAACACGTTATCATTTGCACAGATTCCTTAGGTTATCTTCAAACACTAAACAATATTTACACAAATCACCCAATAGCACAAAAATAAAACATGAGCTTATCAGTCTAGATAAACACACGACATTTTACTGCTTGCCAGGACACGAAAACTTAGGACCTGGAATTGAGGGAGTTTATAGGGGGAATTCGAAAATTCAAAAATATCCGTTATTATGAGTCGAATCGTAAACTGTTATAGAGCCAATCAAGTTACACTTTTGATTTTCTAGTATTGTTGCTCTTTGCAGTATTTCGTAAGTCAAGTATAATGCGAGTTATTCGTACTTTCTTGCTTTCAGCCTTCAGTACCGCCCTCCTTCTACTCATCAGTTATTAACATATAAATAGGAAATATGTGCTCTGGTGAGATCAGCGTTTTATACCAGCACGTGAGAAATCTGCTAAGTTTACGTTACCCCTGCATGATGGACTTTGCGGCTATAGTACATTATTAATTAAATTGTTTTAATATTTTTATCCGTTGTTTCTCCTACGCTCATTAGTTATAATTTAATTGAATACTATGGAGAGTAGTGCGTCAATAAGTATATTTATAGGCTTTATCTGATTTCTGTTATTGAGGAAATGACAATATTATGAGATAAGGTTTATTGACAGAACTCATCTTGAATGAGTCGGCATCGAACTTATGTCAGGACAACGGCCTTGTTTGACCTTGGCATTGATAACAGACTGATAACGTAGAAAATACACATTAATGGACTTCCTGGTTGTTGCCACGTGCGGCGCTTGCAGTCTTCTTCGACTTTCAGTCATATCGTAATCACTACAAGGTGGTTCTGATATATTGCATTTTAGTCGCACTCTGTATGTCTGCAGATCGCCAGCCTAAACTAATTATTCAACAATCTCAATACAAACAAACAAACTTACTATACGAAGAATCCAAGACAAATGGCAATCAGATTGGATGGAAGTAAAGAACCACCTCCGGAGTATCAAAAGTACTATTAAGGAGTGGCCATCGAGCCATAGGAGCACTAGACGGGAGGAAGTTCTTTTTGCCAGACTCATGATCGGCCACACATAGACACTTAATGACAAGGACAGACAACCCTATATGCAGATACTGCAACACCTTACGATAAAACACATACTGACAGACTGCATCCAACGGAAAAACCTTGATAATCCCCATAACATGAAAGTACTACTAACTGACAGCAGCCAATATATTCCACAAATACTAACATATCTCATACACACCAGCATAACATTATAAGATTTACAAATACATATAGAATAAAAATACAGTAGGTCTACAGCACACTTACAGAGATTTAAAAAGTATAACTTTTAGCAGATTTGCCTTAAGGGATATCAGCTATTGAGGTCGTACTCATGACGCGGTTTTCGAAAAATTTCTTCAAATGTCCATAGATCCTAACTAGTAGATGACGGAAATGAGGAACGTTCAAAATTATATATTTATCTATCTATAAATTTGTTTCAAAGATAATACTATTGGCTACAATTTTTATATCCCAGCATTTTTCAATAAAACGAGCCGTTTCTGAAATAAAGATTTGTGCGTGATATTGCTAAAAGATACGTTAATTCGAAATTTTCACTCATATAAACTAGTTGTAGAATTTGATTTTCTAATGGAATCCATCTTACAAAAAAATTAAAAAAATTGCATTCAATTGGAAATTCTAAATTTATGGTCACTCTACAAGTACTGGAGAAGGTTACAAGGTACTAAAATGATATGTATATATATATATATATATATATATATATATATATATATATATATATATACACACACAAATAAAATAAAAAAAATCTTAAAACCTTTGACAAAATGCACGTATAATGCAAATATGCATGGACTGTGCAGAAAAATAAAATCACACAACAAACGGTTAATATGTAAAGGAAATAAATGTATAAAACAAAATTACGAAAATGAGGTATATATATATATATATATATATACACCTATATATATATATATATATATATCTATATATATATATATATATATATATATACTAGCTCAGATACCCGGCTTCGCTCGGGAATTTATTTGAGGCTGAATGGTGATAATATTTTTTTGGCAAGGCTTTACTTTGCACAATATTTTGACATTTACCCGTCCCAGTGTTTAGGGTTAATACCCGTTGTTGGCATTTGTTAATTAGAAAATTAATTTTTTATGTAAGTCTACACATGGTTCCTGGAGAAATGTATAAAACAAAAGTTAATCTAAATATCAAAGTAAACTACTTTTGTTATGTGAATGTTTGTCGAAAATAGACAACGAAATTTCGCGAATTTTTATTTCAGGCCTCCCTTATAACCGCCACTCCCGTTCTAACCTAACAATTTTAATATAGCTTATAATCATGAAAGAATAAATGCTAATTGACATACCAAGTTTTCTTAAGTTCGGTTTAATCCTTAGCGCCCAATGAAATATGTAGTTGACTCCCGCTTTAGTTTATAGTGTATATCTCGTTTATTCTTTGTTAAAAGACAAAAATGAATATAACAAAAGTTAAACTAAATAACAAAATAAACAACTTTTGTTATGTTTGTATTTGCCGAAAAACGAATAGAAAACGAAATACTGCTATTTTTAAATTTAGGCATCCCTTACAACCCCCACTCCTGCCCGTCCCTAGAAATGATGGTATGGCTTGTTACAATGAAGGCGTTAGTCCTAATACACGTACCGAGTTTTATTTAGTTCGGTTGATTCTTTTGTGCCAAATAAATTGTTGACTCCCGCTATAATTTTTAGCGTATAACTCATTTACATTTAGGTATACGACGAAAGTGTATATAACAAAAGTTACTCTAAATAACAAAATAAACAACTTTTGTTGTGTTTATATTTGCCAAAAAACCAATAGGAAACGAAATAGCACTATATTTAATTTCTGGCCTCCCTTATAACCCCCACTCCTGCCCGTCCCTAGAAATGTTGGGATGGCTTGTTATAATGAAAGCGTTAGTCCTAATACACGTACCGAGTTTTATTTAGTTCGGTTGATTCTTTTGTGCCAAATAAAATTGTTGACGCCCGCTATAATTTTTAGCGTATAACTCATTTATACTTAGGTATACGACGAAAGTGTATATAACAAAAGTTACTCTAAATAACAAAATTAACAACTTTTGTTAAGTGCATATTTGCCGAAAAACCAATAGGAAACGAAATATCGCTATTTTTAATTTCAGGCCTCCCTTATAACCCCCACTCCTGTTCGTCTCAGAGAATATTAGTATAGCCTAAAGTCTAAGTTGGGCTAGTAGTAATATACATACCAAGTTTCATAAAATTCGGTTCAGCCATTTATGCGTGAAAAGGTAACAAACAAACAAACAAACAAACAAACAAACAAACAAACAAACAAACAGACACCAAAGAAACAAAATGCAGTTATGGTGTCTATGACATGTGAAACGAAAAGTTATCGTGAAATTTCGCGAAAAAAATCAATGTACAGACAGAGGTTACAATTTTATATATATATATATATATATATATATATATATATATATATATATATATATAAAATTGTAACCTCTGTCTGTACATTGAATTTTTTTGCGAAATTTCAAGATAACTTTTCGTTTCACATGTCATAGACACCATAACTGCATTTTGTTTCTTTGGTGTCTGTTTGTTTGTTTGTTTGTTTGATTGTTTATTTGTTTGTTTGTTTGTTACCTTTTCACGCATAAACGGCTGAACCGAATTTTAAGAAACTTGGTATGTATATTACTACTAATCCAACTTAGACTTTAGGCTATATTAATATCCTCTGAGATGAACAGAAGTGGGGTTAAAAGGGAGGCCTGAAATTGAAAATAGCGATATTTCGTTTCCTATTGGGTTTTCGGTAAATATGAACATAACAAAAGTTGTTTATTTTGATATTTAGAGTACCTTTTGTTACATACACTTTTGTCGTAAGCCGAAGTATAAATCAGTTATAAGCTAAAAACTATAGCGGGAGTCATTAATTTTATTGGGCTCAAAAGACTCAACCGAACTAAATATAACTCGGTATGTTTATTAGTGTTGACGCCTTAATTATCATAAGCCCTACCAACATTTCTATGGACGAGCAGGAGTGGGGTTTGTAAGGGAGGCCTGCAATTAACAGTAGTGATATTTTGTTTCCTATTGGTTTTTTGACAAACATGCACATGACAAAAGTTGTTTATTTTGTTATTTTCAGTAACTTTTGTTATATTTACTTTTGTCGTATAGAAAAGTATAAACGAGATATACACTAAAATCTAAAGCGGGAGCCAACAATTTTGTTGGGCACTAACGATTGAACCGAACTTAGCAAAACTCGGTATGTTAATTAGCATTAATTCTTCCATGATTATAAGCTATATTAAAAATTTTAGGTCCAAAGGGGAGTGGGCATTATAAGAAATATTGAAATGAAAAACTCGCTTTTTTATTTTCTATTTGTTTTTCGGCAAACGTGCACATAACAAAAGTTGTTTTCTTTGTTATTTACAGTAACTTATGTGTGCATTCACTTTTGTCGTATAATGAGGTAAACACGGGATACACGCTAAACGGGAGTCTATAATTATATTAGTACTTATTTAAGGGGTTTTAATAAATGAATATTATGACAAATGATGTTATGTTTTCGTCTTATATGATAGTTCAATGTATGATTCGGATTAGTGAGGTTATAAATCTTCGTCACCCCCTCCTCATTTATTTATTTTTCCTAGAAAATAACTTTGTTATTTATTTCCAATAGAAATATAAACTATAAGAGCATTTCCATTATTTAATTTCTATAATGTACCTTAAAGTTATTGAAACAAATATCTAATATAATAACAATTAAACGTTAATGGGAATGTCACTATGACAAAAAACAATATGCGTTTAAACTCGATATGATATTTTCAGGGTACCACTATTATTTAATTCCATCCGGTAGATAAATTATAAAATAATGTTTTGCATCAATAATATAAGTAGAAGAATGTTGAGAAGTCTCATGCGGGAGCGGAAGATGACGGGACCAGTTAATTGAGTTTACTTATTTCCCGTCTGGCATTCCTGGAAGCGATTTCCAGTGAGATTCACTATTACAAATATAATCTTACGTGCAAAACTTTGCCTATACTATGTGAGCTCGGATTGGCTTTTGAAAGGAAATATGTTCATTATAGATGATATTTAATTGTAATAAATGCTACCCATGATTATGGTTTGAACAGTGAAGTCTTAAATAAAAAATTAATTTTAGTAATAAAAATTGCCAACAACTGGTATAAACCCTTAAAACTGGGACGGATAAATGTCAAAATAGTTTGCAAAGTAAAGCCTTGCCAAAAAAATACCATCACCATTCAGCCTCAAATGAATTTCCGGGCGAAGCCGGGTATCTGAGCTAGTATATATATATATATATATATATATATATATATATATATATATATATATATATATATATATATATATATATATATATATATATTTGTCTGTTCACGCTCTAGCGGTCGCAATTTTTGTTTGATCGTTACGAAACTCGATATTTAAGCGTTTTATGTAACAAGGCAGATCAAGTTCGTTATTGGCTGATATCGGTCTAGAGGGAGGGGGAGTTTAGTGAGGGGATTTTCGAAAATTCAAAATATCTCCGTTATTATGCATCGGATCGAAAAATTGTACAGAACCAATCTTTGTAAATTAAATGTGCTATAAATACTTTTATACATTTATTCTCTATCTTGAATAATAACCGAGATATTTGCGTTTTTATGAAGTCTGTGGTCGGGTATAGTTCGGCTATTTTCGTCATTGCTCGGCTCAGGTGGGAGGCTACTTCTAACCTTACCCGTCGTTTCTAACCTTACCTTCCTTACTTTGTGAGAATTATGCAAATACGTTCTGTTTATCCGCCCCCTCCCCTTCTTTAGTTCTTGGACTACTAAAATTTGAGTTATTAAAGTATAAATTATTCTTACAATTCAGAAGCCGTTTCAGTTGGGAATTTATTTTAATTAACTGAAAGATTTTTCATTACCGTTTGTATTTAATCACAGTGGTATTGTGTTACCAGTATGCAGATTTCTCTATTGTAAAACTTCACGTGGGAAATCTGCTTAGTTTACGCAGCCCCTGCGTGACGGACTTTTCTACAATTGTTGCTCTATGCATTTTTGGTAACTCGAGTATTAAGCGAGTTATTCGAACTTGTTTCATGTCTTCAGGAACACCCTCAAGGGAAATCAGCTATTTACATATAAATAGAGAATACTTGGTGATATGAGATCATAAGTGTTATAATACCACCACTTGGGAAATATGCTTAGTTTACGCAGCCCCTAGTTTTTGGAATTTACTATTACCTATGTTTAAATATATTTATTATTATTATTTATTAGAGCCCACTTTTTTAAAGGATTTTATTTAATGGCTTTGTCACTAAATTAATTCCTATTGCTGACGCGAGAATCGAACTCTATACTTTTGCTTTACCACGTGGGATTAAGGATAACGCCTTAACTCACATGTCTAACCTGGGCCAAAAAAAAAACTTAATTAGTATTTCATCTTTCCAATTTACCAAATTAAGTGTAATTAAAACCTTTTTTCAGCTCACGTGTAGAAGCACGTTTTCATTTATAATTAACTGGCTAAGGTTAATGAAGGCATTGCTCTCGACATCACTTGGCATTGATTAATGATGGTACATATTTTCATTTGCTATACAATTGCATTATATTAGCAGATTTATCTTCGTGGAAATCTGCTGTTGAGGTAGTACTAAATACGAGATTTCCGAAAATCAGGCCATTCAAAATTATATATATATATATATATATATATATATATATATATATATATATATATATATAGTGTGTATTTTTTTCGGAGTTTTGGTCAATGTTGGTGAAATAAATCTTAGTTTATGCCAATATTTCGAGAATCTTTATTTTCTCTTCTTCAGGGTGCAATAACAATGTATAATAGTTTATAGATATATTTAGTCTTGCCCTGAAGAAGAGAAAATAAAGATTCTCGAAATATCGGCATAAACTAAGATTTATTTCACAAACATTGACCAAAACTCCGAAAAGAATACACACATATATATACAACCTGGTCGAAAACATCAGCACAATTATATATATATATATTTTTTATTTTATTTATTTCCTTCCTGAAGTAACCCTACAGGAAGGGAGTTTATTATCCACACGTCCCGTACAGTAATTAGTACATAACGTGTGCTTGATACATAACATTTTTTTTTTTTTTTTTTTTTTAAACTATAATAACATAAAATATTTATACAATAAAATTATATACATCAAAGAAAAGGAAAAAAAAAAAAAGAAAAGAAAAACTAAAACAAAATTTGGATTCAATGCTGAATAATTAATTTAACTGTATTTCAGTTTCAAATAGTTTAAGAAGTCATACATTTCTTCAGCAAACTTTTTTAATGGTTGATTATGTTTATAAAATAATAGTTTTTCCTCAACAGGCCAATTTTCTTGTCGGCATTTTAATTGGGATTTAAAGTCTTCTCTTTGATCCGTTAGTTGTCTGCAGTCATAGAGCAAGTGTCTGTAAGTCTGTTCAGTAGTTAAGTCGCAGTAACGGTTTGGTTGATCTGTTAGGCCAAAACGATTAAAGTAAGAATTTGTTGTTCCGTGTCCAGTTAATAATTGTGTCAAGTAAAAGTCTGTTGATATTAATTTTTGTCCTAAGTACTCTTTAATGTCTGGAATAAATATCTTTAAATGTTGTCCTTTCATAGTCGTATTCCATTTCTGTTGCCATGTGTTAATTGTGTCAGTAAGTAATTGTGTTTTTAAGTGTGATTTTGTTATTTTGTTGTAGCATTCTGGAATTTTGGTATCTTTTGACGCTGATTTTGCAGATAAATCAGCGAGATCGTTTCCTAAAATTCCCGAATGCCCTTTGATCCAGCAAAAGTGTATGTGTATATTATTTTGTTTAAGTTTTGTAAGTAACTGTCTGATTTTTTCTGTCAAAGGGTCATGAATTGTATAATTTTGTAGTGATTGTAAAGAATTGTGGCTATCAGTGTAAATGTTGATGTGTGTTGAAGGTTGTTTGTCGTCTATGTACAGTAAACTTTTTAAGATTGCAATTTTTTCTGCCTGATTATTGGTACACAGTTTTCCAAGTCTGAATTTTTGTATGTCTATTAGTTCATCTCTTTCAAAAACCACAAAAGCACAACCGACTTGGGTTTCATCCTTACTGCCATCAGTATAAATGCTTATATCGGCATTATTGCATGGGTTTAAACAAATACTTGGATATAACGACGGGTGGAGCCAGTCCTTATAATGAATATCTCTTTCTATTTCTTCAGGCAGATAGTTCGAGTTGGCTGTTGAGGCTTTCAAAAGAGAGAATTGAGTTACGTACTGCTTTGCAATGAGATCTATTGGTATTAATTTACCTAGTACACATGCTGCGTCATAAGATACTGTTTTAAAACCTTTTATTATTTTTAGGGCCATCAATCTTTGTACTCTCTGTAGTTTTTTCAAATTGTATTGTCTGTTTAGTCCATGATGCCAGATGTTTAGTCCGTAAGTCAAAGCGGGTAAAATAGCTCCTTTATACATTATATGCAATGCTTCAGATGGGAGTCCCCATTTCAATTTTGAAACTAAGGAGAGGTTATGTATAAGTCTAAGCAGTTTGTTTTGCAGTTGGTCAATATGTGTGTTCCATTTTAATTTTTCATCAAAAATTACTCCCAAATATTTTAATGTAGTTACCCTATTTATTTGTTGGCCTTGAATGCGTGTGGTAAGAAGAGGAATTGATCTTTTTTTAGAAAAAATAATGTAATTACATTTGTTGGTATTAAATTGGAGTTTGTGCTCTTTTGCCCACAAGTCAGTAATGCGGGTAATTATATTAATTAATACTTGAATTTCTGTAAACAATTTGGATTTTATCAGAATAATAATGTCATCTGCAAAAGCTATGATTTCTGTGTTACGAGGTAATTCGTTTCGTAGTAGGTTATTCATAATTAAATTCCACAATAATGGGGAAAGACTTGAACCTTGCGGAGTACCTAATGATTGTACTTTGTGAGAAGTAATTGTCGGTGTTGTAATGTAAGTCTTCCTGTTCTGAAAAAAATGTCGAACTAGTTTATATAAATTAAATGGGCAATTTAGTCTACGTAAGGTCAGTAAGATTGAGGGCCACCAAGCGTTATCAAATGCTCCTTTTATATCTAATGATATTAGAACAGTATGATTACCGACGTTCAATGCTTCTTCAATAAATGTATACGTTTTCTGAAGGGCATCTGTGGTAGATGTTTGGGGCGTAAATCCAAATTGATTTGGTTGCATTAACGAATGAGAGTACAAAAAGTGTGATAATCTTCTATAAAGTATCTTTTCCAGTACCTTTCCAGCTGTAGGGATTAGTGATATGGGACTTACAGAGGAGGCAGTACAATCACGTTTTCCTGGTTTATTAATAAATATTAACTTGGACCATTTCCATCTATCAGGAAAAGTGCATTTTTTAAAACAGCTTTTGTACATATATTTAATAAATTCTGGAAATATATTAAATACTTGCTTATAAATGTCACCCGTAATCCCTTCAATTCCAGGTGACTTATTTCTTTTTAGGTTGTTTATAATGTCAGTGATTTCTGTGTCAGTTAGAGGCAAGTCATTCTGAGTTTCTGGTTCTACGAGTGCATCTAATCTAAATTGTTTATGTTGGTCATTGTCTGTACTTTGGTCGTCACTCTTTATCAGTGTATTCAATTGATATTCATAAGTTTCAGTAATCGAGGATGTGTATGATCCATCATCTTTCATTAACGTAGTTAATGAAAATTCTTTTTTTAGTTTTCCTGCAGGAAATTTATAAGTCCATCCCCATATTTGGCTGGGATCTATATTGCTACAATAATGCTTCCAAGAATTTAATTTGTTTTTACGTATGGTTTGTTTATAGAGCTGTCTATGTTTTAAATACATCTTTTTTCTTGTTATTCGTAAAGTTTCATCATTTTTAGTGGATTGATAAAGTCTACGAAGTTTATTAGCTTGTTTCCTTAAATTGTTTAGGGTATCATCCCACCACGGTTTGGGACTATATGTTTTCTTATTGTTATAAATTTTGAATTTATTACAAATTTTAAAAGATTTGTTACATGCTTTCGTCAAAGTTGTAGAAAATTTTTCTATAGTACTGTTCAAATTATTAGTTCTTAGGTACTCAGTAAGAGCGTAGTCCAAGTCACCAGTGATATTAAACTCTTTGGATACAAGTTCTCTCAGCGTTGAATCAAAATGTTCCCAATCTTCATTCTGTATTTTGTAAGTTAAATCGTAACGATTTAAAATGTTTTGCTTTTGCTCAGTCATTAATAAATCAAACGATAGTGTTAAATGATCAGAGAAATTTTCTTTAGTTTCGATTTTCCAATTGGTTAAATAACTTATTAAATTAAAAGAAGATAATGTCAAATCAATATTGCTACACCCTCGTGGTCCATCAAAAGTTGGAAGACCCTGATTTTGATTAATTATAAGCAGATTATTTGATATTATAAATTCTTCTAGTTTTCGACCACGTTGGTTTGTTTGTATATCATACCATAATTTTGATCGAGCATTTGAATCAATTCCCATTATTATTTTATGATCTTTAAATGTGTGGGTAATTTTGGTCAAATGAATGAGATCAGTGTTTATATCTGACTGGATGTCGAAGTATGCGCTTATGACTATAAATGACGAAGAAGCTACCTTTATTTCTATTACAGTAATATCTTTATTACTTAAATTCGAAATTAATACTGCATCAATATTTTTATTTGCCAAGATAATTTGAGTGCGAGAGAAACTTTCATTTCCCTGAAATATTTTATATTGGTAGTTATGGGAAATTTTTGATCCAATATAAGGTTCCTGCAATAATACTATATCTACTTTTTTATTTCCAATTTCATGTGCTAGCAATTCCTTTGCTTTTTTACAATGTTTCATGTTCAATTGCAAGAATTTAATTTTAAAATTTACTTGATTATTCATTCCCATTTATAAATGTATGAAAATTATACATTGATAGGACAAATAAAAGCAAAGGTATGAAGATAATAACATATGATTCATATCACAGTGCAATGAAAACAATGTGATATAGGTTATGAAGGAGCAAGTGATAAGGAGCACATGTTTGTCAACAATAGTAAACAAAGTGAGGTTAGGATTCTTGAAAGAGGTTATGTTTGGTGCATTGTTGGTATGAGATAACAGGCTCATTACCATGGTTACCAGAACAAAACCTGTGTATATCAAGTTGAACAATTGAGAAATAAAAAGATGCATTTGAAAATCGCTTTTAACTAATAAAAGTGTTAGAAAATCAGAAATCTTAATTAATGATCTCATAGCAAAAGTTAGTAGTACTCTGTATTTTGAATTAGCCTGTTGAGAAAAAACTTGTATGTAGGACATGATACCTGATTAAATGCTGAATGTGAAATGTTGACTTTCTGATGTGGTTTACAATAGTTGTTGTAATTGAGACAATATATAGTTGTTGTAATTGAGACAATATATATCTGTATATATATATATATATATATATATATATATATATATATATATTTAATTGGTTTCATGATGACGGTATCAATTAAGATTTTACGGCCTTCTTTCGAAGATGTTTACTTGATCTCCAAACTCGATATTTAACTGTTTCAGTCAACACTAAAATCATACTTGTTATGGTTTAGAGGGGGGGGGGGAGTGATTCCAAAATTTAAAATACTGTCGTTATTATGAGTCGGATCGTAAAATGTTATAAGACCAATCTCATTGAACTATTTTTAGTCTACAATTGAGTGTACAAGTGAGATTTTCCTTGCTTCGCGCCCCCCCCCTCCACCGCTATCCTGCAACTCATATTTTTTTGTATTCATAAATATGTGGTGAACCACTGCATTGAAGACACCGCTGGAGATACGCCACACACACACACGCAACAACTTCAAAAATATGTTACAATTTGAAAACAAAATTAATGTTATCTGTATGTAGATACTTATTTAATTTGCTACAACTTAAGTTCAAGTTGTGCCAACAAATTGGCCGAGGCATATCAACTTTTGAGCATTTACAGAGAACAAAAAGTGAATTTTACAACTTTCTTTGGAGGTCTGAAACATTAGAATTCCATAGAATGCTTCGATGTGTCTACACAAATCTAGAGAATATAAATGTAAACCAGGAAATTTTAAAAATCTGTGGTGTAACTCATTAAATAATGAATTGAAGAATTCATTTAAAACAAACAATTAAATTCTTTTTTGGTCTATGCACATGGTATGGATTAAGCATATGGTTTGGGCTAAGCATATGAAATGGGCTAAGCATAAGGGACGTTCTAAGCATATGGTATCTTCTAAGGATATCGTATCGTCTAAGCTATACGGTGTGGTCTAAGCATATAGTATGTTCTAAGTATATCATATAGCCTAAGCATATGGCATGTTGCAAGGATATCACGTTGACAATGCATGTGATGTTTCAGGTATATCATGTCGCCTAAGAATATGGTATGTTCTAAGGATATGGCATGCTTTGAGCATATGGCATCGTCTAAGCATATGATATGCCCTAAGCATATGGTTTAGTCTAGGCATATAGTATGATCTAAGCATGTGGTATGTTCTAAGTTTATCATGTCGTCTAAGCATACGATATGTTTTAAGCATATAGTTTGGTCCAGGCAAATGGAATGGTCTAAGCATATGGAATAATCTAAGGCTGTCATATCGTCTGAGCATAGGGGATGGTCTAAGGATCATATCGTCTAATCATATGACATGGTTTAAGAAATGGCATCATCTAAGCATACGATATGTTCTAAGCATATGATTTGGTCTAGGCATATGGTATGGTCTAAGCATATGTTAT
Source organism: Riptortus pedestris (assembly GCA_019009955.1). Lineage (NCBI taxonomy): Eukaryota > Metazoa > Arthropoda > Insecta > Hemiptera > Alydidae > Riptortus > Riptortus pedestris. The sequence continues at coordinate 22,857,873 of CM032228.1, forward strand.
GATCTAAGATTATCATATCGTCTAAGCATGGGGCATAGTCTAAGGATTGTGTCGTCTAAGCATATGATACGGTTCAAGCATATGGTATCTTCTAAGCATATGGTTTGGTCTAGGCATATGGAATGGTCTAATCATATGATAAAGAGGAGCTTTGTTACTTCTATTTTTTAATAGACAATGCTGGAAGACCTCTAAATACGATAAATTCTAACACGATTGTACTTATTACCTCAGATGCGAAGAATTTTTTATTTTAAATATATATATATATATATATATATATATATATATATATATCATTATGATATTATTGTATTTTAATTATAATAATACATCCATTGCAGTAATTGTTCAAGGCATATCACAAAAATAGATCTAAGAAAATATATCAATTATATTCCGTAGTGAAGGAGATTTAAAATTACGATAGGGACCACATCAATTCAACCACACCATGACACCCATGATTTCAGATTTTGTTGAATTTTATTTTGGGTGTTCTATTCATTGATTTAAGAAACCATACCAAATATTTTTGATATATCTTTAACGGTTTGGATTTTATGGCCTCTTAAAGTTTTGTGATTTTAGTGTTTTCTATCGATTAGGAACTGTAAAGTTAATTTGTTTTCATTTCAAAAATAATTTGTAACATTCTTATTTACGAATCAATTTTGATGGAATTTTTTTGTCTGTATTCATAAATATATTTAAAAACAATAAAAAAATAAACTAAGGTTCCAAGTAAGTATTTGTGGACAGAAAAAAATTGCAGTGTCAATTTGAGCTTTTCAGAAAGCAAATATATAGTTTCACGTAAAATTGAATATCTCGAAAAGGGAAAAGGATAATCATGGAAATCTTTTTTTTTATGTTCTAAGACATATGACCTACCACCTAAAACAATAAAATTAATGGTTATTTGACCCCTTCATTGTTCATTCCAAGTTTAAAAATAAATATATAGAAAAATTTAGAAATTTGTATGAATTAAAAGAAACTTTTAACACTACTGATTATTCTGTACGCAAGGCCCAACAATTGTATAAAATTTTTAGCTGAACCAGATTTAAAACGAGGCAAAAAACTAATTCCTGAAATGGTTGAATTGGTAAAGAATTTTTATCAGAAAGAGGAAAATTGTAGAACTTTGCCAGGGATGAAGAATGTTGTGAGTGTAGGGAAAAACGTTTATGAAAGAAAGCGTTTGATTTAATGTAATCTTCGTGAGCTGCACTCCAACTTTAAATGGGAGTATTCAGGTTTGAAAATAGGTCTCTCAAAATTTTGTACCTTGAGACCTAAGTGGTGTGTTTTAGCTGGTGCTAGTGGTACACGCCTAGTGTGTGTATGTACAATTCCCCAAAATGTTATTTTGTTGATACATGGAGCCGGTATAGAGGAGAATAAAGAACTAATATTGCACATGGTTTGTGAAGAAACAACAAGAGAATGTTGGTTAAGACATTGTGACAAATGCCCTTCAAAAAATGAGTTCATTAAAATTTTAGAATCAAAATTCAAAGACCATGACGAGGAAGACGTCATTCAGTACAATCAGTGGGTGTTCTCAGATAGACCAGAAATGATACAGTGTTCCAGCACTGTTGAAGAATTCATTGAAACGTTAGTTGAAAAACTTCACAAACTGATACCTCATTCTTACATTGCTAAATCACAATCAACAACTTTTAAAAAATTGAAGGAAACATCTCCTTTTGACACAGCAATTATCTCAATGGACTTTAGTGAAAATTATTCATTCACATTACAAGACGAAGCCCTAGGATACCACTGGACTTCAAATTCTTGCACTATACATCCTGTCATCATACACTGCAAAGATGCAACTGAGAAAAATATTGTCCTACCCCTTTGCATTATATCTGATGACCTCAAACACGATGTAAGTATGGTGTATGAAATCCAAAAATATGTGATTGAATTTTTGAAAGAAAACCGCCCACATATCAAAAAAGTTCATTTCTTCAGTGATAGGTGTGCTGCTCAGTACAAAAATAAGTACAATTTCATAAATCTGTGCCTACATGAGAAAGATTTTGAAATTCGTGCCCAATGGTCTTTTTTTGCTACTAGTCATGGTAAAACAGAATGAGATGGAATTGGAGGTTCAGTGAAACGATTAGCTCGGAAGGAAAGTTTGCAAAGACCCTTAGAAAACCTTCGAATGATGTGGTTTATAAGTGGGGGTTTGCTGAAAGCTGAAAACTAAAAATACAATATCTTGGTTAATATTCAAGATAGAGAAAAATGCATGAATAAATAATTATAGTATATTTAATGTGCAATAAGATCGGTTCTGTACAATTTTTTGATCAGACATAGGAACGGAGACATTTCGAATTTTATGAATTCTCCCCTCTAAACCCCACCCCCCTACCCCTTATCCAATTTCAGCCATTAACGAACTCGATCTTCCTTTTTACATAAAACGACTAAATATCGAATTTGGTAACGATCAAACAATAATTGCGTCCGGTAGAGTGGCAAGAGATAAATATATATATATATATATATATATATATATATATATATATATATATGTATATACAATTTCGTCATCTCCTAGGTAGGGTATTTGAAGAAAAATGTCGAAGCTTTAGGGAAATCTTCTAAATGAGGTCCGATCAAATTTACTAAACACACACATACACATATATATATATATATATATATATATATATATAAAATTGTAACCTCTGTCTGTGCATTGATTTTTTCGCGAAATTTCATGCTAACTATTCGTTTCACATGTCATAGACACCATAACTGCATTCTGATTCTTTCGTGTCTGTTTGTTTGTTTGCTTATTCGTTCATTTGTTTATTACCTTTTCACGCATAAACGGCTGAACCCAATTTTATGAAACTAGGTATGTATATTACTACTAGCCCAACTTAGACTTTAGGCTATATTAATATTCTCTGAGACGAACAGGTGTGGGGGTTATAAGGGAGGCCTATTGGTTTTCGGAAAATGTGCATATTACAAAAGTTGTTTATTTTGTTATTAAGAGTATCATTTGTCATATATGTAGAGCGAAGTATAAATGAGTTATTCGCTAAAAACTATAGCGAGAGTCAACAATTTTATTCGGCACAAAAGCCTCTACCGAACTAAACAAAACTTGGTATGTGAATTAGCACTAACTCCTCCATAATCATAAGCTGTACTAACATTTCAAGAGATGAGCAGGAGTAAGGGTTGTAAGAGAGGCCTGCAATTAAAAGTAGTGATATTTCGTTTTCTATTGGTTTTTCGACAAACATGCACATGACAAAGGTTGTTTATTTTGTTATTTAAAGTAACTTTTGTTATATTCACTTTTGTCCTATAACAAAATGTAAACAAGATATACACTAAAAACTAAAGCGGGACTCAACAATTTTAAAGAAAAAATAAAAATAAAAGACTTAACCGAGCTCAACGAAACTCCTTATGTAATTTAGTTTTAAAAACTCCCTGATTATAGGCCGTATTAACATTGCTAGGTACGAACAGGAGTGGGGGTTATAAGGGAAGACGAAAATTAATAATTGTGATTTTTCGTTTCTTATTAGTTTCTTGGCAAACATGTACATAACAAATGATGTTTATTTTGTTATTTAGAGTAAATTTTGTTGCATTCACTTTAGTAGTAAAATGAAATAAACACGGCATATACGCTAACACTCTAGAGGGAGTCATTAATTTTATTAGTGCTTATTCAAGTGTATTTAATAAATGCATTTTATGACAAATGATGTTATCTTTTAGCCTTATAAGATAGTTCTAATTATGATTCGGATTAGTGAGGTGATAGCGGAAGTTATAGGGAATCAAACTATTTGATCCTGGTTATATATTATTTTATTTCCGATATCTTGATGTTATTGAAACAATTATGTACTAGCATAACAATGGTATTATCATTATGACAAAAGACAATATGCGTTTAAACTCGATATGATTGTTTAAAGATTACTTAGATTGCAAGGAGGGCAGCGATCTCTTCCCTTCACCTAGCTTTTTGGATATAAATGAAATTATTTTTAGGGTTTCACTATTATTTGATTCCATCAGGTAGATAAATTATTAAAATAATATTTTGGATCAATAATTTAAGGAAATCAATGTTGATGCAGGAGCAGACTTCGACGGGAGGCTAAATCAGTTAATTGAGTTTACTTATTTCCTGTGAAATCCTGGCATTACTGGAAGAGGTTTCCACTGATTGTGAAATTTACTATAAGTCAGATATAATCTTATGTACAAAACTATGCTTAAACTATTTGTGCGGTTTTGACGGGAAATATGTTTATTATAGATATTATTTAATTATAATAAGCTATTCATGATTATAGTGTGGATTATTCAAAAACGGTGTCACTAAAAGTGGAGAGAAATAGATTAGGAACACATTTTCATTTATTCTTCATAACTAAAATTCCTATTCTATTAGTCCAGAAAAGTTACCCTTTAGGATTAGCTAATTCGGAAAAACAATGCCGTGGAGGGAAGTGTAGTTGTACACACTGAAGTCTTACTATAAAAATACCATCATTAGGGAGTCTACCTTAGCTTGTATATATATATATATGTATATAACCATGAACGGACTTTATTTTCAGCGAAAATACTTGTTTTCATCTGTGAACCGCAGACGTCAGTGTAATGAAAGTTTCCATTACATAACTCACAACATCGGCACCAATGTAACATCAAATTAAGCAAAATTTGCATTGAGTGGATATTACCCATGATCGCATAATGGGGTTAATTTCCTATCAAATAATGCTGTTGTAATGTCAATGAGTGATAATTTCTTGCAGTTACGTAATTCCATTTTTCATCTAATGGTGAGGTAAATGCTTACATAGTTAACAAATGTTAACAACAAAACAGACAACCGGCGGGTTGAAACCGCCCCAATTGGTCAGAGAAGAAAGATAATTTATTTGGACCAATACATAAGTATTATACACAAAGTGTTATTATAAGATCTGTTACAAAATTAAAAGATTTTGATACAACTTCGGACGTAGTCGTCCTTCAGTCATTGCACCTAAATTATAATCAGTTTCTCCACTTGACATCGGAAGGATGCCATGATATTTCCTCACAAGTTGTTGAAGATGTACTGAAATAGGAGCAACCTCCAATTCCCTGTGGATTTGGCTGTTCCTAACAAACCAGGGAGCATTCGCCGCTATCCCAAGTACTTTGCTCTGGAAGGCCTGGAGTCTCTTTTTGTGTGTGTTGCTGATGCCCAGCCAGACTGGGCATGCGTATGTTAATACAGGAGTATGAGTGTTTTGTAAACTAGTGTTGCGCAAGTCAGTTTCACTGGTGTATTTTTGTTCATTAAAGGGTATATTTGTGCAAGTCGTGTGTGTGCTTGTTGCAATTTAATGTTGATATGATGTCGCCATGTAAGTCGTGTGACCAAATGTACCCCGAGATAGCGGATCCTCTGGTCCTTCGGAGTACAAGGAATTGAGTGATGTCCTATTATCAGTTCAGGAAAATCTTCGTTCTTGAAAAGACGAAGAGCAAAAATCTTATCGGGGTTCAACGAGAGCTTCCGGTTCTTAAATCATCTTGAGACCTGGTTGGCCACTGTTTGGAGGTCGAGTATGGAAGAGTTTAGAGTTTCGTCTTGAGTGAGGAGTGTGTCGTCTGCGAATGTAGCTAAGACAGAATTTTCTGCCTGCGGGATGTCACTGCAGTAGAGGATGTACAGCAAAGGGCTAAGTATGGATCCTTGCGGTACGCCAGCTCTGATATCCCAGTTCGTGCTGAATGTGTTTATTTTCACTTTCTCTTTCTTTCGATCCTCACCAGGAGATTTCTTGAGGTGAAGCTTGTGAATAAGTGAGGCTATTTCTTTGGGGGATATAAAGTCAATGTTGTGGTTCGTCAGTCTAGTGTGTATGAAGGATGAGGATACAACTGCGTCTGTTTCTGGGTCAGTATAGTTTGATGTTTGGAATTTATTTTCTAGATAATCTGCTAGTAATTTAGATTTGTCTTCGTCTGTTGAAGCTGTAGTGTCTCCATTAGTCAGTGAAGGTATTTCAGTAGTTTGGTTGAGTAGTCGTTTAGTCTCTCGCCATAGCGATGGGTCACCTGTATTCATGTTAGTCAAGTATGTTTTGTATTTATTGATTCTGTCGTTGTCTAGTTCAAACCTAATTTTCCGAGATAAACGATTGACCTCGCATTTAATTTCTGGCTCCCTTATTCGTTGCCACCGCTTGCGAAGAATATTCTTTTTATTAGCTCCAGAATATTTGGGGGCGTTATAGTATGCGCTGTCAGGTGTATGTAGGAGGTGGCCTTAAGGGTCGAATTTTTAATGGCTGAGTAAATATTTTTTTCTAAAGGTCGCAACCGCTGTGTCTATGTCGTGATTGGTTTGGTAAGAATTTGGGATGATGGTATTGTCATGCATTTCGGTCTTAAATTTTTCCCAGTCAATGGGTCCAATAATGAGTCTTGTAGGTGGTGGTACTGGTTTTGGTCTGTCCTGGAATGTTATTATTACTGGAAGGTGGTCAGAGTCCAATTCTGTCAGTGTGTCATGGAATATAGGGGAGTGGAATATTTGTATTAGCGTTATGTCTAGAATGTCGGGTTGATATCGTCTTTGTGTCGGATAAAACCTGGGCTCGTCAGGTGCAGTAATAATGAGTCCCAAGTTTTCGGAAATAGTCGTAAGTTGTGCCCCATTATTATTTTGTTTTCTACATCCCCAGGAGACATGCTTACTATTGAGGTCCACTACCAAAATAGTAAGATCACCAGTAAATATTTTTTCAAAATCTGTTTGAATAAGCCAGGGTGGTTGTAAGCTGATATTATTCTTAAGATACTGTTATCGTTGAGAACCAACCCCACCCCAAACAGCCTCGAAACGATCAAGGGTTGGAAGTAATAAATGATCGTGAGTAAAGCAAGACTTCAGGTGTTGTGGTCTGTTGGTGTCGTGGCGTGTTTGTCCAGGCATTCGGTCTAGAGTGGTGTGTCGAGAAATCAGGGTCTGAAGTTGATGTTGGGTGTGGCGGTGGCTGGCGAGGGGATCTAGGTGTCTTTTTTGAGGACTTATTTTTAGATAGATGAGATGTAAACGTTTTGAACGCTTTGCAGCCCCTGTAGTTGGCTTTGTGGTTTTCTCCACAGTTGGCACAACGGGAATTTTTGGCATTTCGGTTGGGACAAGCGGTGTAATTGTGATCGCCAGAGCATTTACTACACCTGGTGTCTAAGTGACAATGGTCCTTGAAGTGTCCTGCACGAAGGAAATTCGTACACTGAGAACCCCCTTGGATTTCCGTTTTGGCTCAGCGATCACAACGGCATTAAAAAGGGCCTTTAAATTAAATATTTCTTTGCTCTTAGCATTGTCCTCAAGCTCTACAGCCATGAGTGGGGTCGGGTTTCGTTCTCTATTTAGTAATCTAGTCACTTTGGGAACTTGGTACTGTACAGCAAGTTCGTCCAATACCTCTTTCTCAGAGATGCTATAAGGAACACCTCTTATTATTACAGATAATTTACTGTCTGCTGACACGTGCTGTTCTTGAGTTGGTTGAGAGAGGTTAGGCAGCTCTGGCAACTTGCTGCAGTAGCTTGGGGTTGTCATGGCAACGTCTTCAGTAACTTCATCGCTGATTATCATTACTTCGTTAATGATTTTGTTAAAGGATTATCTCTTACCTCCATCGGCTTCATCTTTCTTCATTCTTCTTCAGAAGGAGATAAACCTCGCCAGATTTCACTATTTTCGGACAAATCCACTGTCTAATACACTCTATAAAACAGAATTAATACAGAGCACAAATTTCACTTGTCTACACACTCAGCACGAACAGCTGATCCTCCCTACTTGGTCAGAAAGGTAGATAATGGTGCACATTTATCTGAAACTCGAAATGAATTGCAATTAAAATTATTCCTTGGTCTTTGGTCTGAGTATTGAAAATATATACTCGATAGCACATCATATTGTGGTCTCCCTAAATAAAGTATTAAAAAAGTCCGTCTCGCAGGTGCTGCGTAAACTAAGCACATTTTCCACATGAAGTTTTATAACAGAGAAATCTACATACAGGTAACACCAATTTGACGAGAGTCATACAGTTACGGAAACGGCCGAACTAACATTCAGCGGAATCGCACGAACAGAACCGATAATATCCGATCTCATCTCGTCCGTTGTCCGTACACAATGCAATAATAAATAACTCCTGTACACATCGAATTAGCGTAAAAACGTATATAACAACATTGTAGAACATTACATTAGCAATAAGATTGGTCTTATACAATTTTTCGATCCGACGCATGATAACGGAGATATTGAGAATTCTAAAGTGAAATCAGCTATAAACCAATCAGTAAAAGGGGCGTGGGGTTGGAGGAGAGGGTGGCGGTTTACAGAAGGCTCAAAAAAAGAATGTACAAATAATTCGCTTTATACTTGAGTTACGAAAAAATGTTTAATATAACAATTATACTTAACAATAGCTTAAAAAGATTGGTTCTATAACGTTTTGAGAAACGACTCATAATAACGGAAATAATTTAAATTTTTTTAATGCCCACGATGTAAGCCTTCCCCCCCTCATTCCAGACAATACGTACATGCAGTACGTATTACCCTACGTATTTGCATGTATCTGGCAGAAACATTCAATGAAAACAATATTTATTATTTATGCTCGCAATAAACTGGTTCATGAAATAACAGCTTTTTGCTAATATGACATAAGTAGGAGTAAGGGTTCACAGAAGGCTGAAAACTAAAAAATGGATATATGTCTATTAATATTAAAGTTAGAGAATAAACGTTTATAACAATATTTATAGTACATTTTATTAAATATATTATTTAAATCATTCTGATATGATTTATACAATCTTTCGAACTGACTTATAATAACGGAGAATTTTCGAAATATCCCCCTGCAAACCTCCCCAACTGGTAAAGATCAAACAAATATTGCGAACACTCGATTGGAAAGAGACATAGATATACAGTTTTGAACGGACCTCATTTTCGTCATCTCCTGGGTAGAATCGATGGAGGTATGAGGAAATGTTTTGAAAATCGCGTCATGAGTACGTGCCTCGATAGCTGATTTCCCTTATGGAAAATCTGCTAAAAGTCATTATAGATATATAGAGTATGAAAAATATATCAGTTATTTCAATTAATTTTCCAAAGCAAAGTCGTAATGCACCATTTTCTTTTTTTTAAATATAACAGTCACTGTTCATTCAAATATTGTACTGGCCTAGACATCCAGGTACTCCGGGCAATTCAGAAACATTAAAAAATTCCAATATTTCATGTCCCAGGATTTGTCTACTTTTTTCCTAGTGAATAAGGAAATTTATATTTTTCCATTTCGTGGTCTAGGTTCGCGCCAAAAGTATGTATGTTGGTACATAATAATAAGCTTTATTGGCATCCTTTTTCCAGGATAAAAGCCTCTCCCTTAGGATGCATAATAAGGAGTCCATCCTAATTGTCAAAGTTTTCTGACCGTCCTCTTCCCCCATTCTCTATCTCTCGCCACTCTCCACCAATTGTTGCCAACGACTGCAGTAAGCTCGTCCCTCCATCTCAGGCACTCTATTCCTCTATTCCTGACCATGTCCCTTGGGATCCATTCTGTGCAGACCTTCGCCCATCGCTTGTCATACATTCTAGCCAGATGACCTGCCCAGCCCCACTTCAATCGGTGTGCTTCAACTCTGAGGTTCTTCACCGGCACTCTTTTTAAAATATCCACATTCCTCTTCCTGACCCTCTTTTTAACTCCTAGAGCATAGCCATCTGTGTCGAGTTCAGCTTGGAATCTGCTCTGGCTGTAAGCGCCCAGGTCTGGGCTCCGTAGAGTATGGAAGGATAAACACACATGCTCAGCACCTTGCTTTTCAACTTGTCACTGAGCGAGCCTTTGAAGATCTTCTTGAGTGACCAGTACTTAGACCATCCTATTTTGACTCTTCTCTGAAGCTCGTTTTCCATTCTTCCTTTAAAAGACACACACTGTCCGAGGCAGATGTTCCTTTACATACTCAAATTCCTTCCCTTCAATAACAACTGCTGGTTTTTCTGCGTTTGTCATGATACAGGTTTTTTGGTGTTTAACTCTCAGGTCATATTTTGTGCTAACCTTCATAAGTCCTGTGAGCATTTTTAGTAGGTCTGCTATATTATCCGCCATCAGGCTTAAGTCATCTGCGAAGCGGAGGTTGTTGAGGAAGCTACCGTTGATCACTAGCCTAACACTGTCCAGTTCAATTCACTGAAAATTTTGTCCAGGATGCAGTTGATAGTTGTTGACCGCATCCCCTGCCAATTTTGAAATGTTGGTACATAGACAGGCTATAAATGATTAGCTTGAGGCAGATCTCTTTGGAGGGAATGTGTGAAGTGATTTGTGTTGGCATTACAGAGTTGGCATATTTATTTCCTTTGCTGATAAACGAATACCAATAGAGAACGTATATCATTATAATATATGCCTCGAGGCATGTTTCAGCTGGTTGTGAGATAATTTATTGATGCTTCGTGATTTTACTCGTCGGTCTATAGCTAGTTTAGAAGTGATGTTCTATAATCCATTTACAATGGCCGATCCACAAACAAACAATGTTTAACTAATCCATCACCGACTCGGCAACAACAAACTCAGCTGATTAAACAAACATAGGGGCTCGGGTTGGCCGTGCGGGTTAGGGCGTTGGTCTTGATCTCTCGTGGTAATATAGCTAACTAACAAAGCATAGACACCACAACAGCAAGCATAGCTACTTGACAAAGCATAGACACCACAACAGCAAACATACCTAAGTAACAAAGCATAGACACCACTACAGCAAACATAGCTAACTAACAAAGCATAGACACCACAACAGCAAACATAGCTAACTAACAAAGCATAGACACCACAACAGCAAACATAGCTAACTAACAAAGCATAGACACCACTACAGCAAACATAGCTAACTAACAAAGCATAGACACCACAACAGCAAACATAGCTAACTAACAAAGCATAGACACCACAACAGCAAACATAGCTAACTAACAAAGCATAGACACCACAACAGCAAACATAGCTAACTAACAAAGCATAGACACCACAACAGCAAACATAGACACCACAACAGCTAATATAGCTAAGTAAAGAATAATAGACTTCACAACAAAACATGGAACAACTAATCTAATCAATCATAGACTCCTCAACAGGTATACATTATCTAACTACCAAAGCATAGACACCACTACAGCAAACATAGCTAGCAAACAAAGTATAGACACCACAACAGCAAATATAGCTAACTAAAGAATAATGGACTTCACAACAAACATGGAACAACTATCTAATCAATCATAGACACCACAACAGCAAACATAGCTAACTAACAAAGCATAGACACCACAACAGTAAACATAGGCTAGCAAACAAAGTATAGACATCCACAAAAAAACAATCAAAATATAGACTAACTAAAGAATAATGGGACTTTCGATCAACAACACATGGAACAATCTATGCTAATCAAGTCATTAGACTCCACAACAGCATACATAGCTAACTAACCAAAGCATATACACCACTACAGTCAAACATAGCTATCAAACAAAGTATTAGACAGCCACAGGGGGGGGGGGGGGGGGGGGGGGGGGGGGGGGGGGGTGGGGGGGGGGGGGCTAGTGTCACCACAACAGAAAACATAGCTAACTAAGTAACAAAGTAATAGACACCACAACAGCAAATATAGCTAACTAAAGAATAATGGACTGTTTATTCACAACAAACCATGGGAACAACTATCTAAATCAATCATAGACACCACAAACAGCATACATAGCTAACTAACAAAGCCATAGACACCACTACAGACAAACATAGCTAGCAAACAAAGTATAGAACACCACAACAGTCAAATATAGCTAACTAAAAGAAATAATAGACTCACAACAAACATGGAACAACTAATCTAAATCCAATCATAGACTCCACAACATCCAACATAGATAACTAACAAAGCATAGACACCACTACAGCAAACATAGCCTAGCAAACAAAGTATAGACACCCCGAACAGCAAATATAGCTAACTAAAGAATAATGGACTTCACAACCAAACATGGAACAACGTAACTAATCAATCCATAGACCCTCCACAACAGCAAAGCATATCTAACAAAAAAAAAAAAAAATAACATTTTTTTTTTTTTAACAAACATAGACCACCACTACAGCAAAAAATAGCTAGCAAACAAAGTATAGACACCACAACAGCACATATAGCTAACTAAAAAAATAATAGACTTCAACAACAAACATGGAACAGACAATATCTAATCAATCATAGACTCCACAACAGGCAAACATAGCTAAACTAACAAAGCAAAGACACCACTAACAGCAAACATAGCAAGCAAACAAAGTATAGAGACCAAAACAGCAAATATAGCTAACTAAAGAATAATGGACTTCACAAACAAACAATGGAACAACCTATCTAATCAATCATAGACACCACAACAGCAAACATACCTAACTTACAAAGCATAGACACCACTACAGCAAACATAGCTAGCAAACAAAGTATAGACACCACAACAGCAAATATAGCTAACTAAAGAATAATGGACTTCACAACAAACATGGAACAACTATCTAATCAATCATAGACACCACAACAGCAAACATAGCTAACTAACAAAGCATAGACCCACCACTACAGCAAACATAGCTAGCAAACAAAGTATAGACACCACAACAGCAAACATAGCTAACTAACAAAGTATAGACACCACAACAGCAAATATAGCTAACTAAAGAATAATGGGACTTCACAACAAACATGGAACAACTATATAATCAAATCATAGACTCATCGCACAACAGCATACATAGCTAACTAACAAGAAAAAAGCATAGACACCACAAACAGCAAACATACGAGCAAACAAAGTATAGACACCACAACAGCAAATATAGCTAACTAAAGAATAATGGACTTCACAACAAACATGGAACAACTATCTAATCAATCATAGACACCACAACAGCAAACATAGCTAACTAACAAAGCATAGACACCACAACAGTAAACATAGTTAACTAACAAAGCATAGACACCACAACAGCAAACATAGCTAACTAAAGAATAATGGACTTCACAACAAACATGGAACAACTATCTAATCAATCATAGACTCCACAACAGCATACATAGCTAACTAACAAAGCATGAGACACCACTACAGCAAACATAGCTAGGCAAACAAAGTATAGACACCACAACAGCAAATCTATAGCCTAACAAAAGAATCAATGTGACTGCACAACAAAACATGGAACAACTATCTAATCAATCATAGACTCCACAACAGCATACATAGCTAACTAACAAAGCATAGAACACCACTACAGCAAACATAGCTCGCAAACACAGTATAAGACACCACAACAGCAAACATAGGCTAACTAACAAAGTATAGACACCAACAACAGCAAATATAGCTTAACTAAAGAATATATGGACTTCACAACATAACATGAACATCACAATCTAGCTATCAATCATAGACTCCACAACAGCATACATAGCTAACTAAAGACACTCAGATTCCTCCATTGCTCCAGGAATGCAGGAAGACTACCTCGTGTAATTTTATCTATATTTCCTTGATATACACTAAATCTATTTGACATAATTATCATGCTAGTAAAAATCTGCTAAACAGGTTTAGATCAGGTAGATTTTCCAAGTGCTGGAATGACAACGTTTCATCTTTCTGTTTCAGGCTGGGAAAAGTTACAAATCTTAAAATATATGTAACTCATATGTTTTATTTCTGTTTTCTTATTGGCCACTTTTTTTCTATTTTTTATATATAAATAAAAGGAGATCTATAAGAAAACATAAATAAAACATGTGAAATATATATATGGTATATAATATATAAAATATATATATATATATATATATATATATATAGTTTATATAGATTTCGATTTTATGAGAACTTTAAAGTGATAGTTATTTATCAATTGTAAATTTCTCATATACTGTTTAGACTACACTTCATCAGGGATAATCGATATTTTTTTTTTATATTTCGTGATGTATCGATATAAATCAGCTGACTTGAGCCGCCATACATTGTAAGCCATTTTCCAGCTGCCGTACGGCTAGTGGAAGGTTGTAGAGAAAGGTGTAGCAGTTATTTTAGTTCCTTTGTGTTGTAATTCTCCTGATGAGGCGTCAGATGGACGCGAAACTAGCTGAGAAATATAACTGATTTGAATAATCATTTGAAGTTTTCATTATTTATTGGCCTTCCTCTATAACCTAATTGATTAAAGTTAAATATGTCATATTTTCACAAACAAAATATGTCTGTTATTATAAGAGTCATATCTTAAACTGTTAAAGAACCAATCTGGTTAAGCTATTGATGATCTACAATTGTTGTACTATAAATTTTGTCGTAACTCCAGTATTAATCGAGTTATTCCACCTTTCTTGTTTACCCTCCCGTTCTTCTCATCAGTTAGGTGTGTTATACCTGCAGTAGGGAAATCTGCTTAGCTTATGCAGCCATAGCTGCGGGCAGTCTTCTATTTGATAAAAACGTGTACAGGATTACTACTACTTTTTTGATCATGTTCTTACCATTTTCTTAAAGGAGAATTTTTACTATAACATATTCGTGAATCTATAGTTTGTGTAACATATATGTTTACGTAAACCTTCACAGTGTTCAGGGCTGATCTTGATAGGAATGTAGATTAATTTCTTAAGTGGATTATGATGCCCTTAAGAAAAATATTAAAGCTAACAATAACATTTTATCAGGAAATGAAATGAAAGAGAGAAATTGAAATCTTGTGTCTGGCCAGTTGTGAACTACGGATGGCAAACCCAGTATCTCACCAAGATACTCCAAGATAACAAGTTAATAATTAATAATTTTGAAAGGACTTCATTTTCTTCATCTCCTAGGTAGTATCCATGGACATTTGTGTATTTGGTTTGAAAATCGCGTAATGAATTCAACCTCAATACCAGATTTCGTCATAATTCAAAATCAAGACCGATTCATCTATGCTTATGGAATCAGCTCAAAATACACAATTCCAAATACTCCGTTAAACCTGATCTTCTGATATTTTTCAAAATTTGAAAAAAATGAGGCTAGTTATCTAAAGTGATTGTTTGAGGTAACACGTAAGTTATTCATTCACAGCTTGAATACATTAAGATGGAATTTCTTTGAAGACGAGAAGACACAGTCGAGAAGGTTTCTCGATCATCGTAAAATCTACAAAAGGCAATACCTCAACAAAGATAAAAGGAACTTCACGAAACCTCAAAAGCTTTCTGAGATTTGAGCAAGACCGTTAAATAGTCACCTGAAATAAGGTATTAGATTATATATTGACAATAAGGCTCCAGAGATATTTCCATCCTGAAAACTCACTACTTTTCTCCTGGAATATCGGATTCCCATTAGTTACTTCCTAATCAGGATCTGAGACTCGGGTTATTGAATGTGTTTCGAGAAGTTGGTCCTTACGGAAAATCTTGAGTCTTGGAATCAATTGGGAATTAAAATTTGTTTAGAAACGAAAGCTCTTAGTTCCAGTTGGGGAATCAGCGATTGAGGTCGTACTCATGACGCGAAATTTGTCTTCAAATGTCCATCGATCCTACCTAGGTGATGACGAAAATGAGGTCCGTTCAAAATTTGTATGCATATATATATATATATATATATATATATATTTGTCTGTCAGCGCTCTAGTGGTCGCACTTGTTGTTTGATCAATACCAAACTCGATATTTAGTCGTTTATGTAAAGAAATCAAGTTCGTTAACTGCTGAAGGGGAAGGGGTGGTTAGAGGGGGAGAATTTTGAAAATTCGAAATATCTCCGTTACTATACGTCGGATCGAAGAAGTGTATAAAATTAACCCTACTGAAAATTAGATTTACTATAAATGTTGTTTTAAAAATTTATTCTCTATCTTGAATATTAACCGAGATATTTGCATTTTTCCGTTTTCAGCCGTCAGCCATCCCCCACTTCTGCCCCTGTTACATAAACAATACTCTGTTATATAATAAACCACATTATTCGCAGCTTAAATACCAAATATTGTTTTCAAGAGATTTTATTATACGAGATACAGGCAAACACGTATGTTCTGGTGACCGCCCCCCCCCCTCTTCATCTAAGTTCATGGACTATTAAAATTTGATTGATTGAGATAAAAACTTATTCTGATTTTTTTATAAATTACAGCACTATATATAGAAAATAGTTTTCAACAAAATTATTGTTGTATTATGATATATTTCTGTAATTGTTTTTCTTTATGGTGAGAAGTTGTTTGTTCACATTTCAGACGCTTCCCGTCGGGAGGGGAAAGATTTATTATTACCATTTGTATTTATTCACTTAATATTCACGGCGGTGTTGTGTTAGCAGTATGTAGATTTTTCTATTATTAGACTTCGCGAGGGAAATCTGCTTAGTTTATGCAGCCCCTGCGTAACAGAATTTGTAGGTGTTTTTTGAGAAGGAAAGTAAGGGTGGAATTTAAAATATATGTTTTTATTTCGTTGGAAGAAATAATTAAGGAAAAAGGAGAGCTGTATGCAAAAAATAAATAAAAAATAGAATATCCCCATAGGCTACAAGTTTAAGTGGACCATTTACGTGGTTGTTAATGTTATAAGCCCAAGAGAAATTCTCCTAAGAAGTCATTAATATCTGTAATTTTCCATTTTAAAGTGTCCATGATTCGCGCATTTCTTAGATCATCTGCCCTACCCAGATGGAAATTAAAAATATAAATCACACACCGTAGAAAAAAGTGAATGATTCTCGATAGTTGATATTATGAAAATCGATCCTGAAATTAATTATACTGATGTATTACAATAAAAGGTATAATCTTTTTTTCTGGGTGTTCTAAATTATTATATTTTTTATTAAGTGTACCCGGAAAATTTGGGCTTAAATCAGGACTCAAGCATTATACAGACTAATGTAAAAAGAAGTGAAAAACCCCTATTATTCTTTTTTGTATAATTACGACAAGGAAAATGTCCATCACGTAAGGATTGCGTAAACTAAGCGAATTTCCCAAGAGATTGTATCAATCGCTTGCGATACTAACAAACCGCGTATTCTCTTTTTACTGGAGGCTAAAGACACGAAAGTGCGAATAACTCCCTTAATACTTGAGTTACGAAAAAATGCACAGAATAACAATTGTAGAACAGCAATAGATTAACAAGATTGGTATTATTACATTTTACGATACGACTCATTTAAACAGAGATATTATGCATTTTCTAAAACAAAAATACAATCAGAACCATGAAGATAGAGAAATATTTTCCACTCCTCCTAGCAGAGATTTGTGGTGTACTGCTTCGAGTTATGTGCTTTATAGGACTCCCCCTCAAGGTATGTTGAGTCACTGTGTGTGATGGAGTCGTGTGTTTCACCTGTCATTCAGTTTAATCTCCTAGATACCACGCGCCCGATCTCCGATGATTTTTGAATTCGGTATTTCATAAATATATACATCAATTAAGTTTCTCTTTATTAAATGGAATCATATAAACCTATATTTCTATTATTTTGCTCATACATGAGCTTTCAAAAAAACTTGTACAAGAAAATATTGTACGACGCAGTGACAACAGCAGACGTTTACCAACCGAACTAAGAACGAAATTTGAAGAGTACAGAGACTCTTTGGACCATACATTGAACTCAAGTACAAAAACAGCATAAAAAAATCATTCCGCTACAATGAACAAAAGAAAATGATGTGAAACATGCGAAACTAAAAAGAAATGTAGGTTTACTAAATACTCTTGTGAGAATTGCAAAACCAAAACTTGTTTACAACATAGTTCCATGCTTTGTCCTAATTGTAATACAGCTCTGCAAAAGAAATAATAATTAAACTGCTATTTTAAAAAGGATTTGTACATTAAAATTTAGATGATTTTTAATAAGTCTTATCTAAAAATGATTTCTTGCTACTTATTTTTGAATGAAGTTATATTTCCTGTTATGGTTTCTAATCACACACTGAACATTTTAGTGCAAAATATATATTAAAAAACTGTATTTCCGTAAAAACGGTTGAGGATGATCTCTGAGATACACGCGCCCGAAGACGTAATATTCTTGACGCGCCCGACCGAGGGTTAATTTTAGAATGAAGTGGTTCACGATATATCAGCTTATTGCTAATAAGACTTGAGCAGGAGTGGGGGTTTACTGATGCCCGAAAACTAAAAAATGCTAATGTCTCGATTAATATTCAATATAGGGAAAACATATATATTACAACTTTAATAGAAAATTTAATTTTCAATAAGACTTGTTTTATACACTTTTTCTATCCGACGTATAATAACGGAGATATTCAGAATGTTCGAAATTACCTCCTCTGAGCCCCCCCCCCACTCCTGTCCGATTCCAGCTGTTAATGATCTTAATCTTTATTTCCACATGAAAAGTTTAAAAATCCAGTTTGGGAACGATCAAACAAAATTACGAACGCTCGTGTTGAGAGACAAATGTATATATATATATATATATATATATATATATATATATATATATATATATATATCATATATCAGATATTATTATGTTATAAATATACTTTTATCATAATATACAATACTTTTATTCATAGTCGTGTGGGTGCAAGAGTATCATGTATATTTAAATATTTTATTGCACTGAATTGTGCTTATGATATTATGTTACAATATGTATATTTATCTATTACTAGATTTCACGAGGAAAATCTGCTTAGTTTACGCAGCCCCTGCGTGACGGACTTTTTACATGTGTGCAGTCAGTTAGTATGTGTTTTCAGTCAGCGGTCTACTGCAGTAGCAGCATATAGGTTCATCTTGTCTGCTCAGTAGATATGAATTCTTTAGTCTAGTGTGTCCTGTGCGTAGGCGTGTAAGTACATTTTAGCAGATTTCCCATAAGGGAAATCAGCTATTGAGGTCGTACTCATGACGCAAGTTTCGAAAAATTTCTTCAAATGTCCATCGATCCTACCCAGGAGATGACGAAAATGAGGTCCGTTCAAAATTATATGTATATATACATATATATATATATATATATATATATATATATATATATTTGTCTGTTAACGCTCTAGCGGTCGCAATTTTCGTTTGATCGTGACCAAACTCGATATTTGAACGTTTTATGTAGAAATAAAGATCAAGTTCGTTAATGGCTAAAATAGGACCAGTGGGAGGGGGGGGTTTAGAGGGGAGGATTTTCGAAAATTCAAAATATCTCCGTTACTACACGTCGGATCGAAACATTGTATAGAATTAATCTTATTGTAAATTAAATTTACTATAAATAATGTTATATACATTTATTCTGTTTCTTGAATATTAACCGAGATATTGGCATTTTTCTGTTTTCTGCATCTGAGATGAGATCGGCTAACTTCGGGTCTAGTCGTGAGTTTCCGTCAAGAGTTAGTTCGGGCCGTTCCCGTAACTGTTCGACTCTCTATTCTGAAATTTCTCTATTGTATAACTTTACGTGGGAAATCTGCTTAGTTTACGCAGCCCCTGCGTGACGGACTTTTCTTCTCTTCTAGAGTCTCTATTACTTGAAGTCCAGTTGAGCGTGTTTGATTTGATTTCTCTAAGTTTACTGTCTGTGTTTTACCATAAATTATTCCAGTCATTAATTACGAGTTTTCTTATTTGAGAGCAAGCGTCTTGGTGAGTTATGCCAAAAAAATTTATTTGTTCAAGTTGGGTTGATTGTTTAGCTGCTTTGTCTACTATATCACTTTGAGATATGCCCACATGGCCGGGTAACCAATAAACAGTAATGTGTTTTTTAGTCTATGAATATTGTTAAAAATTTCAGTAATAAAGGGATTGGTGGAGTATATGTCTTCAAGTGACATTATTGAACTTAATGAGTCTGTACAAATGACTATGTTTCTTTTAGTAGTTGATGTTCGTTAGTCCTAAGAGTATAGCTTGTAATTCTGACGTGTATATTGTATTGTAGTCATGTAGTTTTTGTGTACAGTATTGTCTCCTGCCACTGCAGCTATCGCAGTCCCATAGTCTGTTTTGGATGCGTCTGTGTATATAAAAAATGAATCTCACCTGTTTAATGTGTATGCATGGAATTCTTGTTTATATATGGTAGTCGAAATGTGGTCTTTTTTGGAGTATTTAGAAAGGGAAATATTTATATCAAGTTTATTACTGAGTGTCCAAGGGGGAAAGTCATTATGTCTGTAGTTTGAAATATGAATTACAGGTATGTCAGTAAATGTTTCTTTGTATCTGATTATTAGGGGTTTCTGTTCGTCCGCCTAATGCAGCAGATAGTACGTGGGGCTAGTAATATGCATGTTACTTAACTAACGTTTATAAATTACCCTATGATGCCTTCAGCGGTGCAAGGGGCAATTACTAGTTGCATCTAACGGTGCAGAAATAGGCAAGAAAGTGCATGCAATGCGTGTCTTCAATCAAATGTCAAGGATTCTACAAACCATTTGAAAGCGGATGGCTCAAATGAAGCAATCGATTTAGTCAAAACCGAAATATTATCTCAGAAAGACCTATTATATTTCTAATCTATTTAAAAATGAGTATCCAATTTATTAAGTATTTACAAAATACTGTATTATTTCACAAATGCCACAGATTTAACCGTTTTAGCTGTTTTCTCTCAAGGGATAGATTGGTTAGAATTACCTGAATTATATATATCCACATTGTTAATAAGGGTTACATAATGTTCATGTCGCTTTGGAATTAAGGTTATAATCAATATTAGCAGATGTCCCTTAACCCTTAACCACTGACTTGGAATAATTACTCACTTTTACTGAGGTGGGGTCCATGTGGACCTTCTATTTAACAATAATTTTTTGTAAACAAAAAAAAAATAAATGACAAATAATTTATGGCAATATATTCTTATAAGGGTTTATTTAACATCCAGGCAAAAAGTTAAAAATATTTTAGAAAAATATGTTCTTTCGGGTGAAAAACACAAATTGGTAGTGGTCAGCAATAAAACAGCAATTTTATAGTTTAATTTCAGTATTTAATAACATTTTTAAACAATTTTTACAAAAAGTAAAAAAAAAACTTTTTAAACAGTTACAAAAAATTTAAATTTCACAAAAAATAAAGAAAATGGCACCTCAATTGTATAAACATTTTTTACAGACGATTTCGGCGCGTTTTCGAAACCTTCAGCCTCACTATCACTTTTTTCATCCCCACGAAGGAGCTCTTGCTGAATTATATCATCAAAAGATGGATGGTCCACGCTCAAAACACCCGAACTCGGAAAAGTCATTTGGAAAATAAAGAGGGGTGGATGGGTGAAAAAAATCACACTCCTTATGAGGTGGGGTCCGCGTGGGTCAGGTATTACTTATTGTCAGGGGATGCGGACGGAACCGGTAACGTGTGAGAACTGTTGGAAGTGAGGAATTAGGCAGGTACTTGGGGTGGGGAGTGACATGTTTCAACTTGGACGGGAAGAGGGAAGTCAATTCTCTCCATGGGAGTCCACATGGACCCCACCTCAGTGGTTAAGGGTTAAGGAAAATCAGCTATTGAGGTTGTAATGATGACGCGATTTTGGAAAAAATTTCCTAAACTTTCCATTGAACCGAAAATTATGTCTGTTGAAAATTTTATATACACGGATTAATATAATTGCCTTTTAAAGCTGAAGCGGTCTGAATTTTTACTTGATCTTTAAAAATCTGGTTGACGTTTCATATGAAAATAACGTTTACTGTATAAATAAAAATCAAGTTAACGGCTGAAACCGGAATGGGGGAAAGGGGAGGGTTTAGGGGGTAATTTCGAAAATTCGAAATATATCAGTTATAACTTGTACAGAACAATACTTATATCAAATTAAATGATCAATAATTGTTTTTATAAGCGTTCTTTCATTATCTTGATTATTAAACAGGATAATTGCATTTATTGTTTTTGGTTTTCAGCCTTCAGTAAACTCCCACTCCTGCTTAGGTGGTGTTATCAGTAAGCTGTTATATAATGAAGCAATTAATTTGAAGCTTAAATAACAAAAATCGTTCTCATTAAACTATTACTTATTGTGATAAATGCAAATATGTGGAGCACGTGAGAAATCTGCTTAGTTAACGCAGTCTCTGCGTGAAGGACTATTTTTTGTTACATGCATCCTTATACTGATATATATATATATATATATATATATATATATATATATATATATATATATAATTTATTCAACACTTTCAAGCTTAATTTTATTTCCTCAATAACGTCCGTCTTTGTAAAAATAATAAAAATTTATTTTTCTAATTTCATTACGTAAAGTGATTATGAAAGGTCATGTCATATGTGTTATAATTTGCTACACATGCCGGTGCATAGTTCCAAGCACTTTGCGGTCATTAAATAAATATTTCCATTATAAACAAACAAACCGCAACTAGTAAATCTAAGGCACACCTAAATTAGCTCTGACGGAAGATACCACACCTAGTTATTTGCTGATAAATGTATTATGCAAAGCGTGTACGTAAAACATGTTAACTAATATTGGAGAATAGGAACTGGATATTGGGGAATAGGTCACTCAATTGCTGCGTAAACTAAGCAGATTTCCAACGTGGTGCAATATCAACTTGTGATCTCATCTCACTAAGTGTCCTCTATTTCTATTTAAAAATAAGTGGAAGGGATGGGCGGGGAGAGTATGTGGGTTTACTGAGAACTGAAAACAAAAAGTCCGTAACCTAAGCACATTTCCCCTGTGAAGTTTAGTAATAAATAAATCTACATACTCGTAACATATTACAATAAATACAAATGAACTCACCCAACGAGCTTCTGAAATGTAAACAAACAGATCTACAAAACCTTTTAGCAGAAAGAAAAATAATTACTGAAATATATGACAAAATAACATTAATTTTATTGAAAACTATTTACTACTATTAACTATCCAACTATTTAGATGAGTTGAATTTAGGAAACACTTGACTCCATCACGACAGTGCAATGGCACACACTTGTATCGAGAGAGCATCGATGACAGTTTTGAGACAACACTTTCCACAGCTGCTCATCTGATTAATTTTGAGAGGCCGGCACGCTCTCCAGATTTGGACCCTTGTGATTTTTTGTAAAGTTTTTTTTTAGCGGTTGTCAATTAAGGGAAATCAGCTATTGAGGTCGTACTCATGACGCGATTTTCAAAAACTTTCTTCAAATTTCCTTCGATCCTACCCAGGAAATGGCGAAAATGAGGTACGTTCAAAACTCTATATATATATATATATATATATATATATATATATATATATATATATATATATATATATATATGTGTGTGTGTGTGTGTGTGTGTGCGTGTGTGTGTATGTATTTGTCTGTTAACACTCTAGCGGTCGCAATTTTTTTGTTTAATCGTTGCCAAACTCAGTATTTAATCGTTTTGTGTAAAAAGAAAGATCAAGTTCGTTAATGGCTGAAATCGGACCAGTGGGAGGGGGGAGGATATCTCAGTTTCTATACGTCGGATCGAGAAATTGTATAGAACCAGTCTTATTGTAAACGCAATTCTCAACAAATTTTGTCATGTACGTTTTTACTCTATCATGATTATTCACCAAGATATTTCCATTTTTATGAAGTTTTTTGCGGATAACGGACGAGATGAGATCTGCTGATGTCGGTTCTATTCGTAAGTTTCCGAAAGCTAGATCGGCCGTTTCCGTAACTGTTCAGCTCTCGTGAAATTGGTTGGAGACTCGTTACTACTACTGTTACTAGTATGCTGATTTCTCTATTGTAAAACTTCACGTGGGAAATCTGCTTAGTTTACGCAGCCCCTGCGTGACGGACTTTTTGGAACCCAGTGTTTATGTGAACCGTCCAAGGAACCTTCAAGATTTGGAAACAATCATCTACCACCTGCTATACTGGCACGAGACATGATAAACGCCAGAAATCGGTTTACTCAGCCTATGGAGAATGGGAGACGTCCCCTACCTGTTTTGTCTTCAAAACTAACTAAAACAAAACTTTCTATATATTCCTATATTATAAAATACAATTAAATATTTTCTAATTCATACAATGGATTCCATCAAGTACATATTCAGAAATTGTAACCTCTATTTTTCCGCTGATTTATATCTCTAAATAAAATTTAACATACAAATTAAGTCAGTGCTGTGCAACAGAATCTCAAATTATATGCATTAATTGTTTTAAATGCGTTGGTACACATGTATATGTTTACCCTGAAAGAGGACATTACGACAAATATTAACAAAATGGCTTTACCATTTTCAACCATTCATTTCCTATTCATCATCCACCAACTATACTCAACACCAATGTTTGTTTTATTAGTTGTTTTTTTTTAAGTACTTATAAAATGTTTATCTATTTCACTTTTGTCATCTGTCATTATTTTGTTCTGATATTTGTTATTGTGGCTTGTTATTTATTTTACTTTTGCACAATTTTTGAAAGGGCAAATCACCTTTGATGTGATGTCCATAAATAAATAAATGAAATTTCTCTGAATTCTGCGATACTTTTTCGTTTCCGGTAGAGTTGATAGAATATAAAAATTCTTTTGCTTTGATGTTTGAATTTTATTCAGCTTTAGATGACAGAACCGAACCGAAACGTGACACGTATGTTACCAGCAACACAGCTACCAATTACGATTCCTACGTATGAAGATCTCTTTAGTTGAAGTAATGCCAGAATATAAGTTAATTGTTTCTTTGCTTGCATAAACACATTTCAATGGAATGCCAATTTAATTCTAAATTTGTTTTGTTTTCAAGCCATTAATGGGGTTAAGACATTTAGCTCGTAAGTGGATTAATATTCTGAGATTCAGAATATACAACATCAGCGCATTATAATTAAAAGAAAAAATGAGAGAAAAAAACCCGGAGCAAAAGCAGGAAAGAAGGGACGAGAAGAGGAAATTTCGCCTATGATTCAATTATCTAACTATTTGTCCATTTTCTACTTATATTTTATTTGCTGCTCCGCCAATATCAAATTGAGAATATTTTGAACATCACTTAATAAAAACAAAAGTTTTTCACGCAGGAGCTGCGTTAACTAAGCAGATTTCCCACGTGTTGGAATAATAATCTAATCATCTCAGTATATAGTTTCGATTTATAAAAAGTCCGTCACGCAGGGGCTGCGTAAACTAAGCAGATTTCCCACGTGAAGTTTTACAATAGAGTAATCTGCCTAATAACAACTGTAGTAGTAAGAAACCTCTAAACCTAAAACATTATTTAGGGCGTAATAACCCAGTAGTTTCTAGTCCCAAAAAACAGTTAACCTAACCTCTAAACCTATTCACGAGGGACGAATAGTTATGGAAACGGCCGCCAGAGCTCTCGGCGGAAAGTCCGAATATAGCCTACTGGCGACCACACGCAGAATACAAATGCAAATATCTCGGTTAATATTCAAGATACAGAATAAATGTATAGAACAATATTTATAGTAAATTGTATTTGCAATAAGATTTATTTTGTACAATTTTTCGATCCGACTCATAATAGCGGAGATATTTTGAATTTTCAAAAGTCCCCCCTCTAAACCCCCCCTCCAACTGGTCCGATTTCAGCCATTAACAAACATGATCTTCCTTTCTACATAAAACGATTAAATTCCGAGTTTGTTAACGATCAAACAAAAATTGCAACTGCTAGTGCGTTAACAGAGAAATATATATATAATTTTGAACGGACCTCATTTTCGTCATCTCCTGGGTAGGATCGATGGACATTTGAAGAAATTTTTCGAAACTCGCATCATGAGTACGACCTCAATAGCTGATTTCCCTTAAGGGAAATCTGCTAAAAGTCCGTCACTCAAGGGCTGCGTAAACTAAGCAGATTTCCCACGAAAAGGTTCACAGTAGATAAATCTACATACTGGTAACACTACCGTGAATAATAAATAAATAAATATAAATGGTAATGAGAAATCTTTCAGTCAATTTACAAATTAATAATTTCTAAAACGGAAAGCGGCTGAATTATAAACAAACAAACATGCCAACCTCACAGCATTGGATAGATACATAGCCAGGACATGTCTAAGGATTTTATTTAATGAGTTCGGCACTATATATATTCCTATAGGCCTGGCGAGAATCGAACTTATATGACACTAAGTTTACTGATTAACGCCTCAACTCATGTGGCTAACCAGGCTACCAACTTGAAACATAAACCCCCGCTACACGTGAATACTAGTCAATATTAAAGCACGTGTAAGATTATTTGTTTTGTGAAATCCCATAAAAAAAGTTAAAATCTTTCATTTGCATCTCTCTGACTTCGACGAAATATATATTTAATTCTCTGTTTGTTTGGATTCCTAGCCATTAAGGGGCAAGGTTAAGACATTTAGCTTGTAAGTGGATTAATTCTCAGAGATACTGAAGCCATTAGTCTATTACCATTGGAAGAAAAACGTGGAAAAAAACGAAGCAGGAAAAAAGGGACGGAAAAAAAGGAAATTTAGCAAGTGTGGAAATTATCGATTCACTTTGCTTTTTTTTTTTTTTTAATTCCGGAGATTGAATCTGTTAATTTCTGGCAATATGTGTGAAGAAGCAAACA
This sequence comes from Riptortus pedestris, assembly GCA_019009955.1. Lineage (NCBI taxonomy): Eukaryota > Metazoa > Arthropoda > Insecta > Hemiptera > Alydidae > Riptortus > Riptortus pedestris. Next base: position 22,884,656 of record CM032228.1, read on the forward strand.
ATAGCAAGAAGTGTTAGTTAAAAATTTCGAATTACAAAATAACATATTTAGAATCGCATATTAAAGAAAAAATCTTAGAAATGAAATTTTAGCAATATATTTGTCAAAAAATTTAATATTTCCTAGCATAAAAAATACAGAAAAAAATAGTCGCTACAGGCGAGATTCGATCTCGAGATTTGTGGTTACAATAAGAAGACGATACCAACTGAGCTATGAAATACGTACTTACCAACACCTCAAGACTTCAGGGCAATGTTTAACATTTTTTTTTTTTAGACGAACGCGTCAGATGTGTGTTCTGTTGCTTTAACCGAATTGGTTTTTCATTAGGTACTAAACACTAAAACATTTTCGTTCAAATCGGTGGGGAGAAGGCCGTGCATTCTCTTTGCAAGCAGATTGCTGGTATAACACACTCGAGAAACCATCTCACCACTTTTTTAAAATTTGAATTTTCATATCCTCCCCCACTTTAGAAACCCAATATTCTGGCTCCGATTTCAGCCATTAACTATTATGTTGTCTTTGTTGATTTGAAACAGTATAAAATATCGAGTATGGTGAAAAAGAAATAAACATTTTAGCAGATTTCCTTTAAGGGAAATCAGCTATTGAGGTCGTACTCATGACGCGAGTTTCGAAAATTTTCTTCAAATGTCCATCGATCCTACCCAGGAGATGACGAAAATGAGGTCCGTTCAAAATTATTATATATATATATATATATATATATATATATATATATATATATATATATATATGTATATATATATTTCTGTTAACGCTCTAGCAGTTGCAATTTTTGTTTGATCGTTAACAAACTCGGAATTTAATTGTTTTATGTAAAAAGGCAGATCAAGTTTGTTAATGGCTGAAATCGGACCAGTGGGAGGGGGGGGGGTTTAGAAGGGGGACTTTTGAAAATTCAAAATATCTCCATTATTATGCGTCGGATCGAAAAATGGTATAGAATCAATCTTATTGAAAATTAAATTTACTATACATATTGTTCTATACATTTATTCTGTATCCTGAATATTAACCGAGATATTTGCGTTTGTATTCTGTGTGTGGTCGGCAGGAGTCGGCTATGATCGGGACTTTCCGCCGAGAGGCGGCCGTTTCCGTAACTATTCGTCCCTCTTGAATAGGTTTAGAGATACCTTACTACTACAGTTGTTATTGGGCAGATTTATCTACTGTATAACTTCACGTGGGAAATCTGCTTAGTTTACGCAGCCCCTGCGTGACGGACTTTTTGAGTTAAGAACGTAAAGTCTTAAATGATGACGTAATCACGCAACGTATTTGCAAGTAACTCATCTAGTGAATATCAGTTGAAAAAAATATTTGGTATTTAAGCTTCAAATAAAGTGATTCGTTATATAAAAGAGTATAGTTTATGTGACATGAGTAGGACTGGGGTTTGTTAAAGGCTGAAAACCAAAATATCTCTGTTAATATTGAAAACTGAGAATAAATCTATAGATTAATAATTATAGTAAATTTTATTTCCAATGAAACCCTTTAGTCTTCTTCGTGGTTGTTCCTCTTGATCCGAACCATAGACCCTCACTTTTAAATTGACCATCGTCAAACTCTTCATGGGATTTTTCTTTAAAGAATTCTATTGATTTTTCGTGAATAGAGTTCTTTTCATTTTGTTCTTTTAAAAATGTGTCCGCGTCGTAGCAATCGTACCTTTGTATTGAGGCACATTTAGTCTCGGGCGAAAAGGCAATAATATCGGCGTAGCTTTGGGAGTCGACACTGTAATGTTGCTCCAATACCTTTCTACATCATCATTTCGATGATGAAGTGTTTAATTAACTTTGTGATAACGGCGGCTGATAAGAAGCATGTTGTACGGACCGTAGCCCAGCACATCTGCGGCTCCAGCATCTTTACACAGGCCAATCGTTCCAGGGGCAGCATCAAGTGGGCCATAATTAATTTCAACGCGATTGCCCATTCTGATGAGAATACTAATCATAGAATAGAAGTATTCGTATTCATATCCAATCACAAGTCATATTTCACGGTGTTACGGCCCATTTTTACCGCCGCCGAAGAGCTGGTGATTGAGAAAGAAGATAGGCGGGAGTTTGGTGCGCGGGCAGGCTGCGCGAGAGCCGAAGACTAGAAGCGATCGCCGAGGACATTGTGAGCAGCGTCCACCTCGAGCTCTAGTGAGGATTTGGCTGCCGATAAACGCTTTGGCAGATCAGAGTGTAATACAGCTTGACGAATTGCAGTTATCTCGTCGGACGAGAGGTACCAAACCTATGCTTATTGTGTATACACAATTAAAAAAGAAAAGGCCTATTTATTTGTATTGATAAGTCCCCCGTGGGGAGTATTGTTAAATCCTTTATTTAGTTATTATTTTTTTTTTATAGTTAAGATTAGAGATAAGTATAGTTGATCCAGTGTAAATAAACTGATTTGTTTGAAGAATACTGGTTTCCTTGTTAACTTTTAGAACAAACAACGTGGCGCCCTTATTATTTTAATTTCTGCCTATTCATATGAGGCTAGTTAAATTTAATTTACAACTGGTGAAAATAGAGACCGTCTGACAGAAAAGACTTTATTATTATATTTTTTTTTTATTTATTGAGGAAATAAAATCCAGCTTGAAGGTGTTGAATAAATTATTCGAACTATCAGCTGGTGAAGGAACAATTATCAAGATTACATTCAATTATTTAAATTTATTTTAACGAGTTTTCTCAAAGTGGTTTAATTTACATAAAAATATTTGAGATTCGTGTAAATTAAGTGCCAAAAAGAAGATACATTACAACTTTAAAACGTGACTCCCATCACCTACCTGTGTATTGTGTGTTTGGCTGATCTGATCGCAGATACGAAGTTAGAAGAAGACTAAACTTATTAAAAATAGTTTAAACCAAAATTAAGATTATGATCATAATTTTCTCATTGGTATTGAGGGGATTATAGAGCATTGAAATGCGAAATTCAAAATACCTCTACTAAAGTTCGCCCTAGACGCAAAGCAAGCAGAACATAAAAGATTAGACAATAGCATATATATTGTTGCTAAAATTAAATACTTGAAAGAATTGGACAGATATGTTCACGTGTTTGGGGTGTGTGGAGGAGATCAAAGGGGTGCCGCTATATGGTCGCGCCCGTACTAGGCCCTTCCAGACCAGACGTCGAAGGGTCCAGCCAATTCCCCTTTGATGTATGCCGACGACCTATATAAAGAACTGGCCAGCCGCGAGCTAGTCAGTTTAGTTTCTTCTCAAGTGCTCATATGTGCTTTCAGTGCTACAGTGCGACTTAGTGCTTTTATGAGAAGAACAGTGTTGTTCCGTGGCTGTAAGTAACAGTTTAGTGTCGTGCTTAAGACAGTGCAGTGCCGTTAACTTCGTGAAGTAAAGGACAGTGCAGTGCCGTCTTTTTGTGTACTTCAGTGACCGTGAATGAATTATGGGACTGTGTAATCTGAAGAACAGTTGAGCTATCAGTGCATTCTGTGAGTAGTAATTAAGAACAATTAACCAAGTGTGTAGTGTATTGTAAATAAATTGTGCAGTGATAAAAACTGTGAAGCTCGTGTGTGTTTAATTTTGCAATCCAAAAGAACTCTTATAAACAACGTTTATTACTGGTTTTGTAATAAAAACGTAACAATATTGATACGACCAAGGGTTAGAATGATAACGACATTCGATCTCATAATAATTTATCGAAAAACTTAATTATGAAGATGATGATTGCCCCACAAAGTCTGATCAAGAATTTCCGCCACGCAGGGATTTTCCACCTGCTAGTAAACACAGTTGTGATCTTATCTTACCACATATTCCACATATAGAGCATGGATTGTATATAAGTATGGTACCCAACCTCTTCCTATGTCCATAGAAGTATAGCCATAAAGATTTTATTCAACACAATGTAACACAAAATGTAAAGCCAAATTACTTTTTGTGCTACCTTGTGTGTCCATCCATACGTGTGGGTGAGTGCGTGCGTTTACGTGTGTGTGAAATTCTGAATGCTTGTGTAAGATTTTAAAAACTTTTAAATAAATCCTTGTTTATTTATTATAAATTATTACTAATTATAGTTTTATGAACTTTTATAAATAATTGTGTTTTGGATTTTACGCTTTTGTTTCGTTTATTGTCTTTTATCAATTATTCGTGTTCTGTTTCTATTTCATTTTCATTACTTTTCCCGTTCAATAATTTTCTTTGTTTTAGTAGTTTTTATTTCATTAGTTACTAATTTCTTTTTCCACTAATGATATCGCCCAGGAGCAACTATAAATTTATATTTACTATATTCAATAATTTGGAGTATTTTTTTCCATTTGGTTTGTGTGATAAAGGGTGTAACTCGCTACAAATTGCGTGACACCAAACCAAACAAATAAATAAAATATGATGTTTAAATAGCTCTAATCAGATTAAGTTATAAAGAATTTAAAAGTAATAATTGAAAGCATTTATTTAAAAACAAAATGTATTATTTTATTGTATATAGTAGGTTAATATTATGTAACTAGTTCTTATATATTTTTTTTATATTATTAGTAAAATTGCTAACATTAAATGGGCCAGACTTAGGCTAAAATATGTATATATTAGCCAATAAAATCAATCCGTCTGTCTGCCTGCCTACCTGTCTGCCTGCCTGCCTGCCTAAGTGTCTGCCTGCCTGCCGGCCTGCCTGCTTGCCTGTCTGCCTGCCTGCCTGCCTTCCTATCTATCTATCTATCTATCTATCTATCTATATATATATATATATATATATATATATATATATATATATATATATATATATTATATTTATACACAGATACATATACAGTTTTGAACGGACCTCATTTTCGTGATCTCCAGGGTAGGATCGATGGACATTTGAGAAAAGTATTGAAAATCGCGTCATGAGAATGACCTCAATAGCAGATATCCCCAAAGGGAAATCTGCTAAAACCGGTTAGAGGCTTTATTATTATATTGTTTTTTTATCATATTTCTGGATACCTCTTTTATATACTAAAAATTTCGATATATTTTACTAAGACTTCATGCACTTTCACTGAGACAAATTGATCAGTATTATTAGAGATGCAATAAATTGCCGGCGACTGGTCTAGAATTGACATATTTATCTATTGGAGATAAGACTGATAAGAACAGCTGACCCTGTGATCGGGTCAGCAAAGGGTTCAGTCTAATTTCGTGATTGAGTCCTTTCGCTTCGCTGTCCCGGTGTCAGTCAGTCCGAATTGAGTTGGAAATCCGCTCTACTCCACTGCCTTCAATCAATACAGGAGATCTTCTCCTACGGAAAAAGGCAGTCGGATTGAAACAAATCTAATTCCAATCAGTTTAAATCAAGCCACAAACCATGTTCAATGCTCCAGCGCTCAACACACTCAAAGGTAAGTACTTCAGATCAGGTTTCAAGACGTTAGTTAAGAACTCTTTGGGCTAAATTATTTGTGAATGAGGTTCAATAACGTTCAATGACCTCCAAACTTCAGTACGTAAGGAATGAAGATTTTCTTCCAATTCCCCCATTATCAAACAGATCCATTGCTTAATGAATTCTGTCTTTATTCGAACCAATATTATTATTACAAACAGCGGTCTTAATTGAGACAAAGAAAAAATTGATCTTAAGATCTCAGCTCAGATATCTTTATAATTTTTTTTTGAAGTGAAAACTTCTTTAGGCACGTTGTGCACCCCGTAAGGAAGCATTTGCGGGAGAGGAAAAAAGTATGAAATCGCGACACCGCCACCGCTAGTACTAAGGTTTAGAAATAAAATCATATGGTATTTTATAACCTAATCATTTGATAGTTTATTTACAATTGAAGTGAAAACTTCTTTAGGCACGTTGTGCACCCCGTAAGGAAGCATTTGCTGGAGAGGAAAAAAGTATGAAATCGCGACACCGCCACCGCCACCGCTAGTACTCAACTCAAAGCTAAAGGAGCTTCTTTTCTTCATAACCCCTGAACCAAATTAGCTAGAGTTTTCGTTCGCATACCATTTTAAAGAGGACAAAACCAGCATCATTTCGTTTACAGATACTATATATCTACCATTTTTACTTTCATAGATATTTTAATCCGAAGTTTAAATAAATTTGAATATTTAAATAAATTCCGATATTTAAATAAATTCGAATCAAAACTGTTTGTATCCTACTTTAGCTACCATATACCGATTGTATCAGTTTTAGAAATTGGTGATGATGGTGCAAGAGTTGTTGAAATTATGGATAGAAATTGATTTTTCTGAGTGTACTTAACTTATTTTTGTAAAGCATTTGTAATAATTCTGAAATGTAATTTTTTTCTTTTATGTAAAATAACTGAAATAATTATGTATAGTATTTTATGTTGATAAATAAAACAATTCGTGGTACATTATTTTTTTTATCACTATTATTTTTGTCATTTCATTTTTTCATGTAAAATAGAACATAACTGTTACTTATTGATAAATAACTAAAAATATTTTTAAAATAAGACTTCGTAAAAAAAATTTCTCAGCAATGCCAAAATAGAGCGATCAAAGCTAAAGGAGTTTTCACTTCTACCAGCAGTTCCCTGACTGCTTTTTTTTTTTTTTTTCAACAGCAGACGTTTCTACTTCCTGGGCATTAACAATGCCACAAAGTCCGTCTCGCAGGGGCTGGTTTAGCACTTGTGACCTCATATCACCACGTATTCTCTATTTATATGTAAAAAACCGATGAGTAGAAAGGGGGGGGGCAACTAAAGGCAGAAAACCATTAAGTACGAATGGGTCGCTTAATAAGTGAGTTACCAAAAATGCCAATAACAAATATGATCTTAAGCGTTAACTGGAACGGCTAAGTATCGAGGATGGAAAATATCAAATAAACATTTTCGAGTAAAGAACGTTTATACGTAGTTTATAATGGAAATATGTTGTTTTTAATGGCATCAAAGTGCTTGGAACTAAGCATCGACATGTGTAGCAAATCAAAACCCATATCATGAAATGACAATTCATAGCCGCTTTACTTAAACCAATTTGAAAAAATGAATTTTATTATTATAATTTTTATTTTTTATTTTTTAAATTTATTGAGAAAATAAAATCCAGCTTGAAGGTGTTGAATAAATTATTCGAACTATCGATATCAAATCACCTGTTGAAGGAACAACTGTCAAGATTACGTTGTATTATTTAAATTTATTTTAAGAATTTTTCTCAGGAAGCGGAGCAATTAAAGTCGCTCAATTTGCATAAACTTTTTTGAGGATCGTGGAAATTAAGTGCCAAAAAGAATATGCATTACAACTTTGAAATTTCCAACCTGCTGGTGAGCACAGTTGTGACCTTATCTCACCGCATACCCGTATTCCCTATTTATATGTAAAACAGCCGATGAGTCGAAATGGGGGATTACTGAATGCTCAAAGCAAGAAAGCACAAATAACTCGCAAAAACGGAAAAAAGTCCGTCACGCAGGGGCTGTGTTAACTAAGGAGATTTCCCATGTACGTTACGTATTTTCAGTTATCTCAAAATGTAAAAGTTCAATTAGAACAATATCTGGTATTTAGGCTTCAAATAATGTGCTTCATGACATAATAGCATATTGGTAATATGAGATGAGTAGGAGTGGGGGTTTACTAAAGACCGAAAACTAAAAAATGCAATTATCTCAGTTAATAATCAAGATATTGAAATCATGTAAATAACAACATTTATAGAACATTATATTTGCAATTAGATACAATTTTAAGATCCGATGCATAATAATGAAGACCCTCTCCCACTTGTCCATTTTCAATCGTTAACGAACTCGTTCTTTCTTTTTGTATAAAACGATTATATATCAAGTTTGGTAACGACAAGACAAAAAATACGACAGCTAGAGCGGTAAAAGACATATATATATATATATATATATATATATATATATATAATTTTTGTCATCTCCTGGGTACGATCGATGGACATTTGAAGAAATATTTCGAAAATCGCGTCATGAGTACGACCTCAATAGCTGATTTCCCTTAAGGAAAATCTGCTAAAAGGTAGGTTCTACTACCCTAATAAGTGCTATGCCATAATTAACTGCAATCATTTATATATATATATATATATATATATATATATATATATATATATATATATATATAAAGTAACCAATCCTTGATTATATTCACAAATAAAAATGTGAACTAAAGGTTAATTCGTTTTCAAATTTTGTTTACAGCCAATCAAATAACTTAAGAATAATAATTATATATCACCCGTAAACCATCTTTACCTCAATCTAGCAGATTTATTTTACTTTACTAATTTACTTAACACTTTGGCATAATGGGTATTTAAATTCCTTTTGTCTGTTATCAAAAGTTTCTTTCGCTAAAGAATTCTATCTGTGTTTGAACGAATCTTATTATAAACTGTGATTTTCAGAGTAGTGTTATCGCCATCAAACACTTCAGAACATGCATGCAATTAAAAATTCATAGTTGTACACTGTAAGATTAATTTACAGTGATGTATTCTTATTCTAACCTTCTATATTTTCCTTATATTATGCAATAACCAGTTAACAAAACTAATTACATTGGTGTAATTTGTCAACCATTACTATAATTTCAATGATGCAATACGATCTTCAACCAGGTGACACTATCACTTAAACTAGCCGAAATTCTTGCATATTGATAGAATTAAATACCGTCATTGCCACTGATATTTAAATTATTTAAGGAAACTGATTTTGAATAAAGAATCACGTAGGAATTATGAAATGATCTCTTGAACATAATCAGTCAAGCTAATGTTTGATTATATAAGCCGACATTTCTTGTTAATATTTCAGAGTGACATCTCAAGAACGTTGGAATATTGTTAATTTTACAATAAGACCGTTAACACTGTAATAATCTGCCAATGAATTTTATGTTGAACGTTATTACTATTGTAAAGATTAGTTTTGCATCCCCCTTTCCACCGAAATCGATTAAGAGAAGAGGTTTAGAGAAGGTTGAACAAAACAATATTGCTATTTCTCAGGATATAATACAGATATAAAGTATTTTTTAGTGAATATTTAACAGGTTTCCCTTAGGGGGGAAATATTTTCAAACATCCTTTGATCCTACCAAATTTTCAAAAAGTATTGCTTTTTTGAAACGGCAATCGGTTGGTTATCAGCCAAAAACTACGAGTAAAAGTGTGAATGTGTCAAACAAAAAACAAGTAATAGAATCTTCAAAGGGTATTATGTTTTCAAACAACCAAAATTGTACTTTTAACATTTCTATAAATCAAAAATAAACGAACTAACTTATTTTAGCATTTTGAAATATATCAGTTGTATTAAATGAAACACACATATGTTCATCTCTCTTTATTAACTTACATAATAACATAACGTAAAACAATCCATACATTAAACATTCATCATGTCCCCCATAACCACAAGATAACCTTCTAACAAAGAGGTACACTTAACCAAAAGAAAATCTTGTTTTTGATTAATGTTATATCGTATTAATATTTATTGTAGTATGGTGAAAAATAGCGTTCGTGCCTCGGGCCAAAGTGCTTTGCCGGTCCTCGAACTTTTCATGACCTCGACTACGTCTCGGTCAAAAAATATCTCGGGCCGGCAAACGCCCACTTTCGGCCCTTGGTACGAAATATACTATTATAGTGAATCGGATCGTAAAATGTTATTGAACCAATCTTGGTAAACTGTATATATTTATTAACGTCCAGTTTTTGCAGATTTTCGTCAAGGGAAATCAGCTATTGAGGTCGTACTCATGACGCGATTTTCGAAAATTTTCTTCAAATGTCCATCGATCCTACCCAGGAGATGACGAAAATGAGGTCCGTTCAAAATTATATATATATATATAAATATATATATATATATATATATATATGACATATATATATATATATATATATATATATATAAAATATTTTGTCTGTTTAACGCTCTAGCGATCGTGGCTGAAATAGGACCAGTGGAATGGGGGGGGTTAGAGGGGTGGATTTTCGAAAATTTCAAATATCTCCGCTATTATGCATCGGATCGTAAAATTGTATAAAACCAATCTTATTGCAAATTAAATTTACTATAAATATTGGTATATACATTTATTCTCTATCTTGAATATTAACCGAGATATTTGCATTTTTAGGAAGTCTGTGGTCGGGTATATTTTGGATTACGTCGGCCATCTTCGTCATTTCTCGGCTTACGCGGAAGTTTCTTCTAACCTGTCCTTTCTAACCTTACCTTACCTTCCTTCGTTACTTTGCGAGATTTATACAAATATGTTCTGTTCATCCGCCCCCCCCCCTTCTTTAGTTCTTGGACTACTAAAATTTGAGTTATTAAAATTATATATTATTCTTACAATTCAGAAGCCGTTTCAGTTGGGAATTTATTTTAATTAACTGAAAGATTTCTCATTACCGTTTGTATTTAATAAGGGTGGTATTGTGTTACCAGTATGCAGATTTCTCTATTGTAAAACTTCACATGGGAAATCTGCTTAGTTTACGCAGCCCCTGCGTGACGGACTTTTTGCATCTCAATTGGGCGGATTATCTACAGGTTACCACCCTTTTCTAGCAAGAGTGGGGCTTAGGATGTTATTTAATGAAATTCGTCACTAACTAGTTTCCTTTGCCCAGGCTAGAATCTAACTTGCCACTCTAGGTTTACCATGTGAGATTAAGGTCAACGCTTTAACTCGTATGGCTGTTAAACTATAGAAGCTCTTCAAATCAAGTATTAAGCGAGTTATTCGTACTTTCTTGTTTTCAGCCTTAAGTAACCCCCCCCCCGGGCACTTGTATTCATCTGATTCTTATGTAGAAATAGGAAATCTGCTTAGTTTACGCTGGCCCTGGGTGAGGGACATTTTAAATATTGGAGTTCGTATTGCAATATAAATTCAAAATTATAACACTCAACACTCCTTATTGGAAGTGTGAATGCCACTGAGGTGAAATTAGAAGGATATTAAGCAACCTTTCCCTTGCCACAAAGATATAAGAAACTGAACAATCACCTCCTTTAATAATAGTAGCTATAACTAACGTAACTTATAATTAATTTAGCTAATAACAATTGGACAATGTTGTGGAACTCCAAAATGGCCTTCGGGATTATAATATCATGCATTAAGTAAGGTTTTTTTTTATTCTACTTTAAAGTCATATTTCAAATTATCACTTCATTACAATTTGCTCTATAAAGTTCATTTCATTCAATGTTAAATTATGTGAAAGATCTCCTGGGAACCTCGCAGCGATTACATTAATTATGGCTATTGAATTTCTGAGGGGAAAAAAAAAACATGGAATGAATTCTATATTTAATTGAAATATTTTTAAATGGAGCAATCTCATGAACTGTGAAGTCTAAAAAACACATTTAAGGAAAATGAATCTCACTTCGGGTGAAATGTAAAAAACAACCGGCCTTGTAAATTCTAACAATAGCTATTCACTCAATTATCACTTATTTTGAAGATTATTGTCTATGGTTAATGCATATTTTGAAGACAATAATCTATGTTCATTGCATCCTTTGAACATTATTATCTACGGCCATTGCATTCTTTGAAGATTATTAGCTGTAGTCATTGTATATTTTGAAGATTATCATCTACGGTCATTGTATATTTGGCAGATTATGATTAAGGTAATGGCATATTTTCAAGATTCGTATCTATGGTCATGGCATATTTTGAAGATTATGATCTATGGTCATTGCATATTATGAAGATAATTATATATGGTCGTTGCATATTATGAAGATAATTATATATGGTCATTGCATATTATAAAGATTATTATATATGGTCATTGCATATTATAAAGATTATTATATATGGTCATTACATATTATGAAGATTATTATACATGGTCATTGCATATTATAAAGATTATTATATATGGTCATTACATATTATGAAGATTATTATATATGGTCATTGCATATTATAAAGATTATTATATATGGTCATTACATATTATGAAGATTATTATATATGGTCATTGCATATTATAAAGATTATTATATATGGTCATTACATATTATAAAGATTAATATATATGGTCATTGCATATTACAAAGATTATTATATATGGTCATTACATATTATGAAGATTATTATATATGGTCATTGCATATTATAAAGATTATTATATATGGTCATTACATATCATGTATGCCGACAACCTATATAAAGAACCAGCCAGCCGCGAGCGAGTCAGTTTTATTCTCACCTGTCTTGATGTTCACATCAGTGCTACAGTGCGACTTGTTGTAAAGTGTTTTTATAAGAAGAACAGTGTTGTGCCGTGATTGTAAGTAACAGTCTAGTGCCGTGTTTAAATGGCCTTCGGGCAGTGCAGTGCCGCGAAGTAAAGGACAGTGCAGTCCCGCGAAGTAAAGGACAGTGCAGTGCCGTGAAGTAAAGGACAGTGCTGTGCCGTCTTGTTGTGAATTTCAGTGACCGTGAGTGTATTGTTGGACTGTGTAATCTGAAGAACAATGACGCCTTAGTGTATACTGTGAGTAGTAATTAAGAATAATTACCAAGTGTATTGTGCATTGTGAAATAAATTGTGCAGTGATAAAAACTGTGAAACTTGCGAGTATTTAATTCTGCATTTCAAAAGAACTCTTAGTTATTACGTTTTATTAACAAAACCAGTAATAAACGTTTGTAATAAGAGTTCTTTGTCATTGAATATTTTGGAGATTATCATCTGTGGTCATTGCAAATTTTGAAGATTGCTATCTATGGTAATTTCATATTTTGAAGATTATTATCTTCATTCCAGATTTCGAAGATTATTATCTTATTCATTCCAGATTTCGAAGATTATTATATGTGGTCCTTGCTCACTTTATATTTTATTAACATATGAATGCTATTACGATATAAAATGTTCACTTTACGTCTTACTTAATTTTTAAGGAAAAAAGTGATTATTAGTAACTAATTTTCATTTATTTTCCATCAGACAATTTAACAGACGTTTAAGTTAGTAAAACCAGATCTCCTAACATCTACGAAAATAGAAGTTCTTTGCATACAACACCAGCCAGAATTTAGAATTTTACATAGTTGGGTCCGGGAAAAAATAACTCCCTTTTTCTTTATGTTAAACGGTTTGTGACGACTCTTAAGGTAGTTCATATTTCATAACAGCTTCCAAGACAGATTAGAAGAGGCCAGTGACTTCTATGATTAATGTTATAGTTATTACAGTGGCCTACTTTCACTCATCCATTTTATTATTGTTTAGATCTGTTGCATAATGTATATTTCTATTTCTCCTGATTAGGTCCTCATACACAAGCCATGTAATAACTTCATTTGACAGTGTTTCATGAACAATACAAAATAAATGCCCACTTGTTAAGACCACTTGGATTTTGTTAAGGTTCATCTTCCGTTTTTTTTTTAAAAAAAATTCAATTGGAAGTAGATAAATTAATTCATTTTCAAACCATAGTATTTCCATTATACCATTATCATACATCAAATAGGAGGATTATATATTCTATTTTAGGAGCTATTGAGATCGTACTGATTACGTGATTTTCGAAATTGTTCATCAAATGTCCATCGATCCTACCTAGGAGATAATGAAAATGAGGTCCATTCAAAATAAAAGTCCGTCACGCAGATGCTGTGTAAACTAAGCAGTTTTCCCACGTGATGTTTTACAATAGGGAAATTTCACGAGAGCCAAGCAGTTAAGGAAACGGCCGAACTAGCTTTTGGCGGGAACGTCACGCCCGTTAGCCGCCCTGATTTAAAACAAATGCAAATATCTCGGTTAATATTCAAGATAGAGAATAAATGTATATAATAATATTTATAGTAAATTTAATTTGCAATAAGATATATTCTGTACAATGTTTCGATACGACATATAATAACGGAGATATTTTGAATTTTCGAAAATCCTCCCCTCTAAACCACCCCTCCCACTGGTTCGATTTCAGCCGTTAACGAACTTAATCTTTCTTTTTACATAAAACGACTAAATAAAAAAAAAATAGCGGTAACTGACAAATATATATATATATATATATATATATATATATATACAGTTTTGAACGGACCTCATTTTCGTCATCTACTAGGTAGGATCGATGCACATTTGAAGAAAAACTTCGAAAATTCCGTCATGAGTACAACCTGAATAGCTGATTTCCCTTAAGGGAAATCTGCTAATTGTATAGATACATTTGTCTGTTACCCATCTAGCGATTTCAATTATTGGTCGATCGTTACCAAACACAATATTTAGTCGTTTTAAGTAAAAAGAAAAATCAAGTTCATTATTGGCTGAAATCGGACCAAGGGGAGGGGGCTTTAGATGTGGATAATAACTGGAAAATTTTGTAAATTCGAAATATCTCCGTTACTATACGTCGGAACGAAAACGTGTATAGAATCAATCTTATTGCACATTAAATGTACTAAAAATATTAACATACATTTGTTCTCTATCTTGAATATTAACCGAGATATTTGCATTTTTCAGTTTTCAGCAAACTCCCACTTCCGCTCACGTTACCTACACAAGACTCCCAAATATCCCAACAGATACCAAATATTGTTATAAAGGGTCCTTTATTAAAAGGAGATACATGTTCATATGTTCTGACCCCACCTCACCGTTTTAAGTTCTTTGACTACTAGAATTTGATTGATTGAGAAAAAAATCATTCTTATTCATTATAAATTACAGTACTAGATATAGCATATAGTTTTCAATAAAATTAATATGTTATATCCTGATATAATTGAGTAATTGTTTTTTTTCTTTTCATTGAGTTTGACACACCTGTTTGTTTACAATTCAGACGCTTCCCGTGGGGAGTTTTCTTATTATCGTTTGTATTTATTCACTCAATATTCGCGATGGTGTTTTGCTACCAGTATTTAGATTTATCTATTGCTAAACGCCACTAGGGAAATCTGCTTACTTTGCGCAGCCCCGCCGTGACGGATTTTCTTTAAATATTTTTTTGAGTTTAGGGGTGGTTAGTTTCCCCTCCGTAACCACTTCGAAAATACCCCACGCATTAATGATTGTCCCGAACTAGGTCATATAAAAAGAATACAATAAAAAAGCCATTATCATCAGATTATAATTCCGAGTAAGTAAAATGGAATGATAGAGCTGGCAGTGATAGTTGATGCTTATGCACGATTGTATTATGAATAGTTCTTTCTGATAATATAAATAGACACATCATTTTTTTTTTCGTAATATAAAAAGTGTCTGCTCTATTTAACTTCGCAAGAGATGTATTTTACCAGATTTCAGATATTTTATCAGCTACTGACCTAGTGCTCCTAACGCGATTTTCGGAACATTTCTTCAAATGTCCATCGATCCTACCTAAGAGAGGACGAAAATGATGGACGGATCTCATATATATATAAAATTGTAACCTCTGTCTGTAGATTGACTTTTTTCTCAAAATTTCACGATACTTTTTCGTTTCACAAAGACACGAAATCTGCAATTTGTTTCATTGGAGTCTGTTTGTTTATTTGTTACCTTTTCACGCATAAAAGAATTTTATGAAACTTGGTATGTATATAACTACTAACCCAACTTAGACTTTAGGCAATATAGGGGTTGTAAGGGAGGCCTGAAATTAAAAATAGCGATATTTCGTTTACTATTGTTCTTTTGAAAAATATGGACATATGAAAAGTTGTTTATTTTTTCATTTACAGTAAATTTTGTTATACACTTTTTTTATACCGAAATATAAACCAGATACGCTAAAAACAATAGCGGGAGTCAACAGTTTTATTTGGCACAAAAGTCTCAACCGAACTAAATAAAACTTGGTATGTGTATTAGCATTAAGTCCTTCATTATAATAAGCTGTACCAATATTTCTAAGGACGAGCAGGAGCACCAATTAAAGTATACTGCTCCTCCAACTTTAATTTATTCGAAACGCCTGTTTGTCCTAAACTGTATTTAATACTTTATTTAATTAAAAAGTGAAAATTATTTGAACAAACAGTTATAGTTTTGTGAAGATAATGTAATCAGGTTTGTTAATATAATTTAATGTATTACAGGATTGAGATCCTAAATGAGTAGAAGGTTGGCACCACTGAGCCTAGGCAACCTAGGGCTTGGGGATACTTCCTTTGTCCTATCAGTTCTGCCGCTTCCCTGCCGACCTCATATTGGTCTATGTTCACATGTTACTTGATCCTTATACTTTTAGCAATGCAGTGTTATTGTCAGGAATGTGAATTTGTTTAATAATTATAAATAAATAATTTAAAAGGATAAACGCTGAAGAGGTGCACCCAGTTATTTATTTATTAGCTCCGTTAATATATGATATACTTTGCTGAACACACTATGTGCCTATATGAATATTTACTATGTATAGTTTACAATCGTGTCTTACAAACGAGTATATTAATAGGGGTCACCGTTGGGCTTTGCGCCGCATCAAGGATAAGGAGCTTTTATTCATACATGGTTTGGAAGGATGGAAGAATACTTTCTATGACTATGAATTATATGGTCCAGTACGTTATAAAAAAAAACTACATGCACGGGAGACGTGAAGTATAAAAATAATAAAGACAGTGAAGCCTTACATAAGAGATAATAATATTATTATTAACAAATCCACAGCAACGACGGGTATAAACCCTAAACACTGGGACGGGGAAAAGTCAAAATATAGAGCAAAGTAAAGCCTTGCCAACAAAATACCATCATCATTCGGCCTCAAATGAATTCCCGGGCGAAGCTGGGTAACTTAGATCGTGTGTGTGTGTGTGTGTGTGTGTGTGTGTGTGTGTGTGTGTGTATATATATATATATATATATATATATATATATATATATATATAGCGTGACGGAGTTTTCCACTTCCTTGCAGTCTGCCCTATTCTCAGGCAATTCAGAATACAACTAAATGTTGTAATATTTTACCATTCAATAAATTTTTATTTTGTTTCTTAGTTTATGTTACCTTAAGTATTTATTATTTTATTTAACATCCAAAAGAACAAATTTACATTTATTTTTAACGAAGAATGAACTTGTCACTCAAGCTGGGCTTAACTAATCATATGTAATTCATTTTTATTGTAAGAATTATTAAATAGGGATAAAATTTACTTTATTCACTCATTCATATTCATTCGCGGTATTTTTCTAATATTTTAGCATATTAGGGAGTTTTTTTTTTTTAAGCCGTTGTAGAGTTATAATTAAAATGGTCTGGCAATAAAACGAGTATACAAATAATTGAATTATTATTTATCTTCATCTTCAGCCATAGAAGTGCATTCATTATGTATATTATTTCACCATTATTATACAGTTCAGTTAACGCGAAGAATTCGAAATACAGAATCATTAGGCTATGTTGGAGCATTAATAGTGTTATTCCATGAGAGAGAGAGAGAGAGAGAGAGTAGAGAGAGAGAGTAGAGCGAGAGAGAGAGAGAGAGAGAGAGAGTAGAGCGAGAGAGAGAGAGAGAGTAGAGCTAGAGAGAGAGAGAGAGAGAGAGAGAGAGAGAGAGAGAGAGAGAGAGAGAGAGAGAGAGAGAGAGAGAGAGAGAGAGAGAGAGAGAGAGAGAGAGAGTGAAAGAGAGAGAGAGAGAGAGAGAGAGAGAGAGAGAGAGAGAGAGAGAGAGAGAGTGAGAGAGAGAGAGAGAGAGAGAGAGAGAGAGAGAGAGAGAGAGAGAGAGAGAGAGAGAGAGAGAGAGAGAAGAGAGAGAGAGAGAGAGAGAGAGAGGAGAGAGAGGAGAGAGAGAGAGAGAGAGAAGAAGAGAGAGAGAGAGGAGAGAGAGAGAGAGAGAGAGAGAGAGAGAGAGAGAGAGAGAGAGAGAGAGGAGAGAGGAGAGAGAGAGAGAGAGAGAGAGAGAGAGAGAGAGAGAAGAGAGAGAGAGGAGAGAGGGAGAGAGAGGAGAGTAGAGGAGAGGAGAGAAGAGAGAGAGAGAGAGAGAGAGAGAGAGAGAGAGAGAGAGAGAGAGAGAGAGAGAGTCATTGAGAGAGAGAGTGTGAGAGAGAGAATTGGGTAACATTACGAAGAAATGAGGTACACATTATCTGGTTAATTTCTGATATGATTTTTCCCGAAATCTCAGTTGTGCTGATTTCTTTGAAGAAAAGCGATTTATTTTATATAGAAGGCCTAAGGCGGCCTGACCTTTTGTATTTTGCGTAGGTTGGGCATTTCTTCTTATTCGCATCGCGCCCCACCAGCGGAAACACCTTCGTGATACAAACAGCGGCAAAGTAATAGACCCGGTAGCAGACACTGTAGAGAATCTGGAATTTATGTAGCTGAACAACTTGGACTGAGTCCTTTGAAAATTATGTTCCGTTGCTGTAACAAAAAAAATTATTAAGCAAAACTCGTACTGGGGGTTCGACAAATATAAAAAAGTCAGTCAAGAAGGGGCTGTGTAAATTAAGAAGATTTTCCTACTTGAAGTTTAATAATACATAAATCTACATATTGGTAATACACCACTGTGAATATTAAGTGAATAAATGCTAACGAAAATAAGAAACCTCCCGACGAGAAGCATTTGAAATGTAAACAAACAGGTCTGCCAACCACATACCGGATAGAAAAACAATCACTGAAATATATCACAATGTAACATATTAATTTATTGATTACTTTGCACAATTGGGGATGCGCTGAAGGCTAAAAATGAAAAAGGCAAATATCTCGATTAATATTCAGGATAGAGAAAAAATGTATATAACAATATTTATAGTACATTTAATTTGCAATAAGATTGGTTTTATACATTTTTCGACGTATAGTAACGGAGATTTCTCGAATTTTCTTAATTCCCCCTTCTAAACAACCATCCCACTTCTCCGATTTCATCCATTAACAAACTTAGTCTTTCTTTTTATATACAACGATTAAATAGCGAGTTTGGTAATGATCAAACCAAAATTGCATCCGCTAGAGCGTTAACAAACAAATATATATATATATATATATATATATATATATATATATATATATAAAATTGTAACCTCTGTCTGTACATTGATTTTTTTCGCGAAATTTCACGATAACTTTTCGTTTCACATGTCATAGACACCATAACTGCATTTTGTTTCTTTGGTGTCTGTTTGTTTGTTTATTTGTTTGTTTGTTACCTTTTCACGCATAAACGGCTGAACCGAATTTAATGAAACTTAGTATGTGTATTACTACTAACCCAACTTAGACTTTAGGATATATTAATATTCTCTGAGACGAACAGGAGTGGGGGATATTGGGGAAGCCTGAAATTAAAAATAGTGATATTTCGTTTTCTATTGGTTTTTCTTCAAGTATGAACATAACAAAAGTTGTTTATATTGTTATTTAGAGTAACTTTTGTCATATACACTTTTTTCGTATAACGTATTATAAACGAGATATACGCTAAAACCTATAGCGGAAGTGAGCAATTTTATTTGGCACAAACGATTCAACCGAACTAAATAAAACTCGGTATGTATATTAGCACTAATACCTTCATTATAATAAGCAATACCAACATTTATAGACAAGGGCAGGAGTGGGGGTTGTAAGGGAGGCCTGAATTTAAAAATAGCGGTATTTCGTTTTCTATTCGTTTTTCGGCAAATATGAACATAACAAAAGTTGTTAATTTTGTTATTTAGAGTAACTTTTGTCATATTCATTTTTGTCTTTTAACAAAGTATAAACGAGATATACACTATAAACTAAAGCGGGAGTCAACGATTTCATTGAGAGCTAACGATTAAACCGAACTTACAAAAACTCAGTATGTCAATTATCATTAATTCTTCCATGATTATAAGCTATATTAAAATTTTTAGGTTAGAACGGGAGTGGGGGTTATAAGGGAGGCCTGAAATAAAAATTCGCGATATTTCATTATCTATTTGTTTTTCGACAAACATGCACATAACAAAAGTTGTTTACTTTGATATATAGAATAACTTTTGTTATATACATTTCTCCAGGAACAATGTGTGGAGCAAGTAATTTGCGTAGTTAATATTGATATGCTCAACAATTCATTCCAATTTGAACTATGAGGTACCTCACCTGGAAAAATTAATTCAAATCTATGTTAATATTTTGTCCTTAATAACTCAAATCTATGAATAATGCACAGGAGACGGGAAATATGACAATTTGGAGGACAGTGGAGACTTGCATAAAAAACTAATTTTATTATTAATAAATGCCAACAACGGGTATTAACCCTAAACACTGGGATGGGTAAATGTCAAAATATTGTACAAAGTAAAGCCTTGCCAAAAAAATACCATCACCATTCAGCCTCAAATGAATTCCCGGGCGAAGCCGGGTATTTGAGCTAGTATATATATATATATATATATATATATATATATATATATATATATATATATATACGCACAGTTTTAACCGGACCTCATTATCTTCATCTCCAAGGATCGATGGACATTTAAAGAAACTTTTCGATAATCGCGTCATGAGATCAACCTCAATAGCAGATTTCCCTCAAGGGGAAATAAATTCAATGATTAGAAGTAGAGGTTTACTCAAATAAATATAAAGTACATGTCCCGGGCAACAAGTATCATACTGGGAGCAAAACCAAATCAAATCCAAGCTGCAGTGAACCTAATGAGGGAAATCTTTTAAAAAATAAAATTAATAATAAATAAAATAGTGGAAGAAGAAAAATCTCAGTTCAGAAAGTCTGTCACGCAGAGGCTGCGTAAACTAAGTAAATTTCCCACACATTAAGTTTTACAATCGAGAAATCTGCTTACTGGTTGCACTTCATCACTGTGATTAAACACAAACGGTAATGAGAAATCATTCAGTTACTTTTAATATGTTCTTAACGGAAAGCGTCTGAATTGTAAATAAATAGGTCTTGCAACCACTCAGAGCTGAACAGATAAATAGAGATATTCTTTACCGGAAAGTAAACAATTACTTAAATATATCTGAATGTAACATTTTAATTTTATTGAAAACTACTTATTATATCTACTACTGAAAATTATAATGAATCAGAATAATTTTTATCTTAATTATTCATGTTAGTAGCCCATGAACTAATGAGAAACGTATTTACATATATCCCACAAACTTGAAGCATACCCCAGTCACTACACCAATTTCACGAGAGCCGAACAGTTACGGAAACGGCCGAATATATATAATTTTGAACGGACCTCATTTTCGTCATCTCCTAGATAGGATTGATGGACATTTGAAGAAATTGTTCGAAAATTGAGTCATTATTACTACCTCCCTTAAGGGAAATCTGTTAAAAAAAAAAAAAAAGTTTGGGCTTCCCATATACATTGGATTGCTGAAACAAACGGATTGAATGGAACGTTTTAAGATCCAAGAAGACTTTTAAAAGATTTGTTTTTAAACTCCAAATAAAATGCTCGTACATTTTTCAATATTATAATCCAATTTCATAATTATAATTATTAAGCGATATATCAACTTGAATGTTATCAACATTAGCTGTATATATATTTTCTCATCGTAAGATATAAATAAAACTATGACGAATAAATATAAAAAAGCGATGGGTAAATACATTTAGTATCTCAGACGTGTGCCTATTTATGGCGAACCATATATCGAATTCTTTCATCATTTTCCAAAACTGACAAATGAAGAAAAAAACATTAAAGAAAATATTGGTAGACTATGTCTATTTTTTTTCACCTTTAATTCTTTTATGACCACATTTGGAGGCTACAGATAAATTTATTTATGTATTCCTTATGTGTATATATGGTATATGAACGGGGGAAAAGCATATATGTAAGGAGTATAATGTACCTCTGACTATGTGACACTTACTGACTGACTGCACACTGACAAATAAGACATGACTTCCACGGCTTACTCAAGATAGTCTATACCTTGGCAATATTTCGCAACACCGTAAAAAACTTAACATTTTTTGTCATGGATTCATGGAGGCATAATCACATATACAATTTAAGAAATTTCCTATAAGGGAAATCACCTATTGAGGCTGTACTCATTTGCGAACAATTTCTTCAAAAGTCCATCGATCCTACCCAGGAGATGTGCAAAATGAGTTCCGTTCCAAATTATATATATTTGTCTGCTAACGCACTAGCGGTCGTAAATTTTGTTTTATGGTTACCAGACTCGATATTTAATCGTTTCATGTAAAAAGAAAGATAAAGTTCGTTAATGACTGAAATCGGATCAGTGGGAGGGGGGGTTTAGAGGGGGGATTTACGAAAATTCGAAATATATCCTTTAAAAAATTTCATTCGAAAATTTGTATAGAATTAATCATATTGCAAATTAATTTTACTATAAGTATTCTTATATACATTTAATCTCTACCTTGAATATTAATCGAGATATTTGCATTTTTCAGTTTACAGCCTTCAGAAAACCTCACCTACTCATGTTACTTTAATAATATTGTGTTATGTAATAACCACTTTATTCAAAGCTTAAATACCAAATATTGTTTTCAAGAGATCTTTAATGTACGAGATACATGCAAATAGGTTCTGGTGAACCCATAAGATGCGGGGGGAGGGGTCTTATGTTCTTGGTCTACTAAACTTTGATTGATTGAGATAAAAATTATTCTGATCCATTATAAATTACAGTACTATATACAGTAAATTGTTTTCAATAAAATTCATATGTTATATTCTGATATATTTCAGAAATTTCTTTTCGTTTTTCTTTCCGGTATGAGGTTGGCAGACCTGCACGTATACATTTTAGACGGTTCTCGTAGCAATTATTAAAGTTTACTGAACGATTTCTTATTGCCGTTGGTATTTAGTCACTAAATATTCGCGGTGGTGTTGTGTTCCAGTATGTAGATTTATCTATTGTTAAACTTTAGGAAGGAAATCTGCTTAGTTTACGCAGCCCCTGCGTGACGGAATTTTTAGCTCATTCTACAGTCACAAAATATTGATGCTATTTAAACTAAAAGTGAATTAATTTCGACAGCTATCATATTTATATTATCGCGATTTATTACATAATATAGTAACTAGCTCTCCACATACCCTTGAAAAGTACAGTAATATACAATATATAACATGGACAAGGAATTTAATTCTTTTTCTTCCAGGGTAAAGGCATTTCAACATAAGTTTACCTTCAACATTACCGCACAATGAACAAATATTCAAAGTAGGATAATCTATTTTAATGAAAAGAAATTAATATAATTTATTGTTTACCAGGTAAATGGTAATGATACAATAATAAAATCATCGCTTTCCTGGTAATTAAGCGATAAATAAAATTTAATGTACAATTATTTAATTAACATTTCATGACTTTTCATCATTACCAGAGTATTTTCGTGGCCCTGTAATTTATTTTGACGGATATCCCTCCATTTGTTATGTCGCGATTTTCAAAAAATTGCCTCAAATGTCCATTGACCCTCGCCTGGTAGATGACGAAAAAGTGGTTCATCAAATATATATATATATATATATATATATATATATATATATATATATATATATATATAAATAAACGCTATTTAATATTCACTTGGATTCTTCTTTTCTTGGATTCATTCAAGATTTTCTTGGATTCATTCAAGAGTACTTTTAAATTATTTCGTTTTAAATACATTATTTTTGTTTTATTTCAGTATTCATTCCTACTAGTTGTAGTCAACAAAATTATCTTTGAAACAAGTCTATGGGAAAAGAATAGATTCTGAAATAAAAAAAAGGAAAGTATTTGAAACGAAATAATGCAAAAGTATTCTTGAATGAACCCCCAAAAAAATGTTTACTTCAAAGAACATCAACATAAAAAATGTTCTTAAAATTATCTTATTTTAAACTAATTACGTAGTAATTATTTGGAAAAGGAATACATTTTTCCATCTGCATAGATCCATGTAAAACAAAATGGCGCGGTATCTTCCAGAGAAGATCATCATCAAGAATACTTTTGCATTATTTCGTTTTAATTTATTTTTTATTATTATTACAGAATTCATTCCTCTTCCCATAGAACTGTTTCAAAGATTATTTTCTTGGCTACAACATTTATGTCGCAGCATTTTTCAGTAGAACGTTTCAGAAATAAAGATTTGTACATTTTACGCCTAAAGGATGCGTCAAATCGAAATATTCACCAATATAAACTCGTTTTTGAATTCTTCAATAATCCACCATAAAAAGTAGGGCATTCCATTGGCAATTCCAAAGTTATGGGTGCTGGAGAAATACTACAGATGGTTACGAGGTTGAATATGGGCTGAAAGGACACCCTGCGTGTATATATATATATATATACTTTTGAACGTGCCTCATTATCGTCAGCTGATTCTTGGAGAAAATGTTTCGAACATTGCGTCATGAGTACAACCTCAATAGCTCAAATAGGACACGGCTTGTTATTGTACAATATTAGTGAACAGCTGATAATAGCAATACATTCCAGATCAAACTACAGATATTTAACAATCTAAATAACATATTATAATTGGCCTTAGTGATTTGTTTATTATTTATTATCTTTTGGAAATGTATAAATTAATGAAATCGGTTCCTAGATCCAATTATCATGATGTTTTTGGCCTTGTTAAATACCGTATCTCATTTAAACAACGTGTATCTCTTTTAATGAGGGCGGGGGTGGTTTAGCGGATAACGAACTCATTCCAAGTACTAAAGAAGCCTAGTTCAAGGTCGAGACATACTGGGTTTCATTTAGCTGTGTGGTTACCAGTACTAGTGAGCCCGCATCCAAAATAGCTGATTTCTCATAAGGAAAATCAGCTATTGAGACGCGATTTTTGAAATTTTTCTTCAAATGTCCATCGTCTCAGAAATGACGAAAATGAGGTCCGTTGAAAATTGTATTTTATATATCTATATATATATATATATATATATATATATATATATATATATATAAAATTGTAACCTCTGTCTGTACATTGATTTTTTTCGCGAAATTTGACAATAACTTTTCGTTTCACATGTCATAGACACCATAACTGCATTTTGTTTCTTTCGTGTATGTTTGTTTGTTTGTTTGTTACCTTTTCACGCATAAACGGCTGAACCGAATTTTATGAAACTTGGTATGTATATTATTACTAACCCAACTTAGACTTTAGGGTATATTAATTTTCTCTGAGACGAACAGGAGTGGGGGTTATAAGGGAAGCCTGAAATTAAAAATAGCGATATTTCGTTTCCTATTGGTTTTTCCGCAAATATAAACATAACAAAAGTTGTTTATTTTGTTATTTGGAGTAACTTTTGTAATATACACTTTTGTCGTATACCTAAGTATAAATGAGTTATACGTTAAAATTTTAGGGGGAGCCAACAATTTTATTGGGCACTAACGGCTGAACCGAACTTAACAAAACTCGGTATGTCAATTATCATTAATTCTTCCATGATTATAAGTTATATTAAAATTTTTAGGTTCGAACGGGAGGGGGGTTATAAGGGAGGCCTGAAATAAAAATTCACCATATTTACATGTATAAGAGACGGAAAATATAAAAATATCGAAGACAGTGAAGCCTTATCGAACAAATTTTCTATTATTAGCAAATCCCCGGCAACGACGGGTATCAATCCTAAACACTGGGACGGGTAAATGTCAAAATATTGTGCAATGTAAAGCCTGCTAAAAAATACCATCACCATTCAGCCTCAAATGAATTCCCGGGCGAAGCCGGGTATCTGAGCTAGTATATATATATATATATATATATATATGTGTGTGTGTGTGTGTGTGTGTGTGTGTGTATAGGGAAAATAGAACTATTTCTGACACCAGTCCTTCTCAAGGGGTATTTCTATATAAATTTAGAAAAGTTATTAATAACACTGCCTTCACTAAAAGTTAAAATTAATCTTTATATTATACATATGAAATATATTTTATAATACATTCGTCTTTAACGGTGAAAACATCCGTCACGCAGGGGCTGCGTAAATTAAGATGATTTCCCATATATAGTTATACAATAGAGAAATCTCCATACGAATGCCGAACAGTTACGGAAACGGCCGAACTAGCTTTTGGCGGGAAACTCACTCTCGTCCGTTATCCGCCCAGCTTTAATAAAAATGCAAAGGTCTCGGTTAATATTCACGATAGAGAATAAATGTATATAACAATATTTATAGTACATTTAGTTTGCAGTAGGATTCATTCTATTCAATTTTTCGATCCGACGTATAGTAACGGAGATATTTCGAAATTTCGAAAATCCCCCTCTAAACCCCACCTGCCGTCCCTAAAAGTTAAAATTAATCTTTATATTATACATATGAAATATATTATATAATACAGTCGTCTTTAACGCTGATAAAAACGCATAGGCCATCAAGTAAAAAGTATCGATATCAAAAAAGAGTGCCAAATCGCCTTGTCAGAACATGCAGTACGAAAAAAAACATAGCTTCAATTTTATATTATATATATATATTTATATCAACTTTTGAACCCACCTTTCGAGGTACTTCACTAATTTTCCTTATGCTCGAAAAATAGCCACTACATTAAGTCATTGTAAATACAAATATGTCCTTTTGATGCGGAAGTCATATTCGAAACTTTTCGGATCTCTAAATTCTCGACGATTATTTGAATATTTACAAAATAAATAGT
This sequence comes from Riptortus pedestris, assembly GCA_019009955.1. Taxonomy (NCBI): domain Eukaryota; kingdom Metazoa; phylum Arthropoda; class Insecta; order Hemiptera; family Alydidae; genus Riptortus; species Riptortus pedestris. The sequence continues at coordinate 22,911,398 of CM032228.1, forward strand.
TCAACAAAAAAACAAATAAAAAAAAATGCTTAAGCATTATCAGTAGCGTGTGATCCACTTTAAGAGCAATCAATACCCCCTCCCGGCGTCACATTATTGATAAGAGATTGATAATAATTGTGACCCAGATTAGATATTATATCGGGATCCTGGGTCACACCGCCGAACGCCATTTAGTAGTCACACGTGACACCGTTTCTCCAAACATGCGTCAAGCAATCCACGTGACCTGTCAAACGTCAACAATTATTTATACACGTTTTATCACCGAATCCCTTATGCAGCGTTAATAAGGCCACTGAGGCCGTTTTGGGTCACTTCTTTCCCATAATGTCATTTTTTTTATTATGACTTTTTTCATGGAAATTTCATAAACAGTTCAGTAACTTTCTCACGAACTCCCAATATTTTATTTAAAGCACTAAAACCCCATACACATAATAGCGCATTTTTTTAAAAAATAAAAAAGTAAATCCCCACGTGCAGGAATGTGCACCCTCGTGATCTCTTCCGGCTACAAATTTTCTCTTTAAATGTGAAAAAGGGGCTTCGTAAACTAAGCAGATTTCCCCCGTAAAGTTTTACAATAGATTATTATTATTATTATTTTGAGATGCCGCTGCAATGGCGATTCATCTTTTAACATGTTAGAATATAATTATACAAAATTAAATAAATATTAAAAGTTTAACAAAGTTAAATTTTACAAATGTACAAAACAAATAGAATGGACAAAACTAAATATAAATTGTTAGTATATTTACAACATGAGGAAAAAAAAACAAAATGAAAATAAATAAAAACCAAAAGAAAAACAATAATTATGTAACTTTCATAATGGTAAATAATTGCTTTTATATTCCATCAAATAATCCATTATTTCTTAAATACTTAAAAACACCATCTATAAATTGGCTACTGTCGGCCAGCTGTTCGCATACATTTTTGGGCCATGACTACGTTTTTACATGTGTGCAGTCAGTTAGTATGTGTTTTACAGTCAGCGGTCTACTGCAGTAGCGGCATATAGGTTCATCTTGCCTGCTCATTAGATATGAATGTGATAGTCTTGTGTGTCCTGTGCGAAGGCGTGTAATAAGTACAATTTCTTCTCTTCTAGACTGTCTATTATATGAAGTCCAGTTAAGCGCGTTTGATTTGATTTCTCTAAATTTACTGACTTTGTTATACCATAAATCATTCCAGTCATTAATTACGAGTTACCTTATTTGAGAGAAAGCGCCTTAGTGAGGTATGTCCAAAATTTTAGAATAGAGAAATCTGTATACAGGTACCACCACCGTTAGTAAATACAAACGGTAATGAGAAATCTTTCATTTAATTTTAATAAGCTCCCAAAGGAACGGCTTCTGACTTGTAAACAAACAGGCCTGCCAACCACTCAGAGCTGAACAGGTAGATAGACATATTCTTCACCAGAAAGAAAAACAACTACCGATATATATGTATATGAATAAAACATATTAACATTATTGCAAACAATTTACTATATCTAGTTCTGCAAATTATAATGAATCAGAACAATTGATATTTGAATAACTAAACTTTTAGTAGTTCAAGAACTAAATAAGGGGAGGGGAGGGGGGTCAGGAGAACTGCATATATCTCACAAAGTAAAACCTTACAGGAGTCTCTAAACCAATTTAATAAGAGCCGAACAGTTACGGAAACACCCGAACTAATTATCTAGGGAACAATAGCGACAATAGCCGATCTCATCTCATTCGTTATCCCCACAAACTTAATAAAAATGCAAATATCTCGGTTAATATTCAAAATATGTATATAACAATATTTATAGTAAATTTAATTGGCAATAAGATTGATTGGTTCTGTTATAAGATTGTTGTGTATAGTATCCAATGGATGGAGCACACAACATTTAAATAAATTCCTACGTTAGAGGGATACTCTGCGTGGAAAACAGGAGGAAGATTGGTTCTGTACACGTTATCGATACGATGAATTTTCAAAAATCCCCCCTCTAAACTCCCCCTCCCATAACATAACAGCGGTCGCAATTTTTGTTTGATCGTTACCAAACTCGATATTTAGTAGTTTTATATAAAAAGAAAGATCAAGTTCGTTAACGGCTGAAATTGGACTAGGGAGAGGGGGGTTTAAATGGGGAGAATTTTGAAAATTCGAATTATCTCCGTTACAATAAGTCGGATCGAAAAAGAGTATAAAATAAATCTTATTGCAAATTAAATGTACTATAAATATTGTTCTATACATTTATTCTGTATCTTGAATATTAACCGAGATATTTGCATTTGTATTCTGCGTGTGGTCATCAGTAGGCTATGTTCGGACTTTCCGCCGAGAGCTCTGGCGGCCGTTTCTATAACTATTCGTCCCTCGTGAATAGGTTTAGAGGTCAGGTTAACTGTTTTTTGGGGCTAGAAACTACTGGGTTATTACGCCCTAAATAATGTTTTAGGTTTAGAGGTTTCTTACTACTACAGTTGTTATTAGGCAGATTTCTCTATTGTAAAACTTCTCGTGGGAAATCTCCTTATATATATATATATATATATATATATATATATACAATTTTTAACTGACCTTATTTCCGTGATCTCCTTGGTAGGATCGATGGACATTTGAGGAAAAATTTCGAAAATTAGGTCACGATTACAACCTCAATAGCTGAATTCGTTAACAGAAATCTGCTTCTAGTAATACTTACATCAATTTATACATATTTAGAATAAATAATTCAGACAATAAACACAAAAGTTTTATTCCATCGAAATTACTTATAAGATGTAGTAATTTATAAATATTGTATAAGCTCACATTTTATAGAAATAAATATATAGATTTAGTGTAATTTTCTTCTCGGCGAACAGCCTACCAGCCAAGTTCATGATTGGTCTTCCCATTAGGGAAATGCATGGAAAATTTATTGACATCAATAAAATCTTTATCTTAAGTAAGACTTCGTCGTAAATCATAGTTCACCAACTCAGTCAGGCCAGCTCAACTCATATTACCATATCTATGACATAATACTTTGAGAATTTGAATTAAGAAATTATTACTCGTAATTTATAATTAGGTATTATTAATATCTATTACTTATGAAGTATATTACTTGGATAGAATTTAAAGTAGATAAAACCTAACATTGCTTACAAATAGGATATTATTCTATAATAATTACGATAATCGTAGATGCATTTAGTAAATAACGTAGATATGGTTATGTAATGTGCCATGATTGCCTTGAAAAGCTCAGAAGAACCTTTTATAGTCTTAATAATCCAAGTTATGATAATTTTACTACAAATTAAAATTGAGAGGGGGTTGATTTTTTTAATTTTTTTTTTTTACAAAAATTAAATTAATAACGCAGTTGTTACGTTTTTATTACCAAAACCAGTAATAAACGTTTTTAATAAGAGTTCTTTTGGATTGCAAAAGTAAATACTTGCAAATTTCACAGTTTTTATCACTGCACAATTTATTTCACAATGCACAATACACTTGGTAATTATTCTTAATTACTACTCACAGTATACACGGATAGTGTCACTGGTCTTCAGATTACACAGTCCAACAATTCACTCTCGGTCACTGAAATTCACAACAAGACGGCACTGCACTGTCCTTTACTTCGCGGCACTGCACTGTCTTAAACACGGCACTAAACTGTTACTTACAGTCACGGCACAACACTGTTCTTCTTATAAAAACACTTTACCGCACTGTACTAAGTCGACCTGTAGCACTGATGTGAACATCAAGACAGGTGAGAATAAAAACTGACTCTCTCGCGGCTGGCTGGTTCTTTATATAGGTCGTCGGCAAAGGGGAATTGTCTGGACCGTTCGACGTCGGGTCTCGTAGGGCCTAGACCCTCTGTCGGCTTCTTTGATCTATATCGCACTTCCCAAATACGCGACTCTCTCTCTCTCTTTGAAGGATTATTCATGTATTTAATTTTCACAACAATATATTAACAAAAAGGGCGCCGGAGGCCACTATAGTTAAGGCATGGGTCACATCTACTACTGAAGCAAGCTGAAGGCAAAAAAAGTTCCTCACGCAGGGGCCGCGTAAACTAAGCAGATTTCCCCCTGTGCGTCACATATTTGCGTTTATCACGAAAAGTAAATTTCCAATGAGAATAATATTTGGTATTTAGGTTTCGGATAAAGTACTTCATAACATAACCACTTTTTGCTAATATAGCATCAATAGGAGTGGGGTTCCAACACATGGCCAAAAACTAAAAAATGCAAATATCTCAGTCAGCATTCCAGATAGTGAAAATAAAGTCCGTCACGCAGGGGCTGCGTAAACTAAGCAGATTTCCCACGTGAAGGTTTACAATAGATAGCGGCTGAATTGAAACAGGAAAGCCAGCTAGATAGCGCTGCATAGATAGACCGGAAAGACAAACAATTAATGAAATATATCTGAATTTAACATATTAATTTTATTGAACACTATTAACTGAAGCTAGTGCTGTAATTAATCAGAATCAGCTTTACCTCAATCACTCAAATTTAAGTAATCGAAAAACGAAAGAAGGGGGGGGGGGGTCAACAGAACGTATGTGCATATATCTCACAAAGTAAAGGTTCAATGAAAACAATGTTTGGTATTTAGGCTTCGAATAATGTGGTTTATTTTATAACAGATTATTGTTTATGTAACAATAGTAGTAGTGGGGGTTTACTGAAGGCTAAAAACCGAAAAATGCAAATATCACGGTTAATATTTAAGATAGAGAATACATGTATATAACAATATTAATAGTACATTTAATTTGCAATAAGATTTATTTTATACTCTTTTTCGATCCGACTTATTGTAACGGAGATAATTCGAATTTTCAAAATTCTCCCCATTTAAACCCCCCTCCCCCTAGTCAATTTCAGCCGTTAACGAACATGATCTTTCTTTTTATATAAAACGACTAAATATCGAGTTTGGTAACGATCAAACAAAAATTGCGACCGCTGTTATGTTATGGGAGGGGGAGTTTAGAGGGGGATTTTCGAAAATTCATCGTATCGATAACGTGTACAGAACCAATCTTCCTCCTGTTTTCCACGCAGAGTATCCCTCTAACGTGGGAATTTATTTAAATGTTGTGTGCTCCATCCATTGGATACTATACACAACAATCTTATAACAGAACCAATCTTATGCAAATTAAATTTACTATAAATATTGTTATATACATATTTTGAATATTAACCGAGATATTTGCATTTTTATTAAGTGTGTGGGGATAACGAATGAGATGAGATCGGCTATTGTCGCTATTGTTCCCTAGATAATTAGTTCGGGTGTTTTCGTAACTGTTCGGGTCTTATGAAATTGGTTTAGAGACTCCTGTAAGGTTTTACTTTGTGAGATATATGCAGTTCTCCTGACCCCCTCCCCTCCCCTTATTTAGTTCTTGAACTACTAAAAGTTTAGTTATTCAAATATCAATTGTTCTGATTCATAATAATTTGCAGAACTAGATATAGTCAATTGTTTGCAATAAAGTTAATATGTTTTATTTATATACATATATATCGGTAGTTGTTTTTCTTTTTGGTGAAGAATATGTCTATCTATCTGTTCAGCTCTGAGTGGTTGGCAGACCTGTTTGTTTACAATCAGAAGCCGTTTCCTTTGGGAGCTTGTTAAAATTAAATGAAAGATTTCTCATTACCGTTTGTATTTACTAACGGTGGTGGTACCTGTATACAGATTTCTCTATTGTAAAATTTTGGACATACCTCACTAAGGCGCTTTCTCTCAAATAAGGTAACTCGTAATTAATGACTGGAATAATTTATGGTACAACAAAGACAGTAAACTTAGAGAAATCAAATCAAACGCGCTTAACTGGACTTGAAGTAATAGACACTCTAGAAGAGAAGATATTGTACTTATTACACGCCTTCGCACAGGACACACTAGATTAACGCACTCATATCTACTGAGCAGACAAGATGAACCTATATGCCGCTACTGCAGTAGACCGCTGACTGTAAAACACATACTGACTGACTGCACACATGTAAAAACGTAGTCATGGCCAAAAAATGTGTGCGAACTGCTGGCCGACAGTAGCCAATTTATAGATGGTGTTTTTAAGTATTTAAGAAATAATGGATTATTTGATGGAATATAAAAGCTATTATTTACCAGTATGAAAGTTACATAATTATTGTTTTTCTTTTGGTTTTTATTTATTTTCATTTTGTTTTTTTTCCTCATGTTGTAAATATACTAACAATTTATATTTAGTTTTGTCCATTCTATTTGTTTTGTACATTTGTAAAATTTAGCTTTGTAAAAATTTTAATATTTATTTAGTTTTGTAAAATTATTTTCAAACTTGTTAAAAGATGAATCGCCATTGTAGCGGCATCTCAAATAAATAATAATAATCTATTGTAAAACTTTACGGTGGAAATCTGCTAAGTTTAGGAAGCCCCTTTTTCACAATTAAATAGAAAATTTGTAGTCGGAAGAGATCACGAGTGTATCATTCCAGCACGTGGGAAATCTACTTTTTTATTTTTTTTAAAAATGCGCTATTATGTGTATGGGGTTTTAGTGCTTTAAATAAAATATTGGGAGTTCGTCAGAAAGTTACTGAACTGTTTATGAAATTTCCATGAAAAAAGTCATATAAAAAAAAAATGACATTATGGGAACGAAGTGACCCAAAACGGCCTCAGTGGCCTTATTAACGCTGCATAAGGGATTCGGTGATAAAACGTGTATAAATAATTGTTGACGTTTGACAGGTCACGTGGATTGCTTGACGCATGTTTGGAGAAACGGTGTCACGTGTGACTACTAAATGGCGTTCGGCGGTGTGACCCAGGATCCCGATATAATATCTAATCTGGGTCACAATTATTATCAATCTCTTATCAATAATGTGACGCCGGGAGGGGGTATTGATTGCTCTTAAAGTGGATCACACGCCACTGATAATGCTTAAGCATTTTTTTTTATTTGTTTTTTTGTTGAACTATTTATTTTGTAAATATTCAAATAATCGTCGAGAGTTTAGAGATCCGAAAAGTTTCGAATATGACTTCCGCATCAAAAGGACATATTTGTATTTACAATGACTTAATGTAGTGGCTATTTTTCGAGCATAAGGAAAATTAGCTATTGAGGTTGTACTAGTGAAGTACCTCGAAAGGTGGGTTCAAAAATTTATATATATATATATATATATATATATATATATATATATATATAATATAAAATTGAAGCTATGTTTGTTTCGTACTGCATGTTCTGACAAGGCGATTTGGCACTGTTTTTTGATATCGATACTTTTTACTTGATGGCCTATGCGTTTTTATCAGCGTTAAAGGCGACTGTATTATATAATATATTTCATAAGTATAATATAAAGATTAATTTCAACTTTTAGGGACGGCAGTGTTATTACTAATTTTTAACAGATTTCAAATTAGCTATTGAGGTCGTACTCATTAATTTGCAATAAGATTTATTCTATTCAATTTTTCGATCCGACGCATAATAACGGAGATATTTTGAATTTTCAAAAATCCCCCCTCTAAACCCCCCCTCCCACTGGTCCGATTTCAGCCATTAACGAACTTGATCTTCCTTTTTACAAAAAACGATAATATTCCGAGTTTGGTAAAGATCAAACATAAATTGCCACCCCTAGAGCGTTAACAGGCAAATATATATATATATATATATATATATATATATTTTATATATATATATATATATATATATATATATATATATATATATATATATATATATATAATTTTGAACGGACCTCATTTTCGTCATCTCCTGGGTAGGATCGATGGACATTTGAAGAAATTTTTCGAAACTCGCATCATGAGTACGACCTCAATAGCTGATTTCCCTTAAGGGAAATCTGCTAAAACTTTAAAACCCATCTAAAATGCCGACAAAAAAATTGCCCTGTTGAGTAAAAACTATTATTTTATAAACATAATAAACCATTAAAACAGTTTGCTGAAGAAATGTACCATATGACTTCCTGTATTATTTGAACCTTAAATACAGTTAAATTAATTAATTATTCAGCATTGAATCCAAAATTTGTTTTTGTTTTTTCTTTTTCTTTGTTGTAAATAATTTTATTGTACAAATATTTTATGTTATTATAGTTAAAAAAAAAAAAATGTATCAGCACACGTTATGTACTAATTATTGTACGGGACGTGTGGCTAATAAACTCCCTTCCTGTAGGGTTACTTCAGGAAGGAAATAAATAATATATATATATATATATATATATATATATATATATATATATATATATATATATATATATATATAGGTCTGTTACCAATCTAGTGTTTTTTTTTGTTTGATCGTTACCAAACTCGATATTTAATCGTTTTATGTAAAAAGGAAAGAAAAAGTTGGTTAATGGCTGAAATCGGACTAGTGGCAGGGAGGAATATCTCTGTTACTATTCGTTGGATCGAAAAATCTTATATAACCAATCTTATTTCAAATTATATGTACTATAAATATTGATATATACATTCATTCTCCATCTCGAATACTAACAGAGATATTTTCATTTTAGCAGATTTCCCTTAAGGGAAATCAGCTAATGAGGTCGTACTCATGACGCGATTTTCGAAATTTTTCTTCAAATGTCCATCGATCCTACCCAGGAGATGACGAAAATGAGGTCCGTTCAAAACTGTATATATATATATCTATATATATATATATATATATATATATATATATATATATATATATATATATATATATCTATATATATATTTGTCTGTTACCGCTCTAGCGGTCGCAATTTTTGTTTAATCGTTACCAAACTCGATATTTAGTCGTTTTATGTAAAAAGAAAGATCAAGTTCGTTAACGGCTGAAATCGGTCCAGGGGGAGGGGGGGTTTAGAGGGGAGGATTTTCGAAAATTCGAAATATCTCCGTTACTATAGGTCGGATCGAAAACTTGTATAGAAGAAATCTTATTGTAAATTAAATTTACTATAAATATTGTTATATACATTAATTCACTATCTTGAATATTAACCGAGATATTGGCATTTTACAGTTTTCAGGCATCAGGAAACCGCCACTTCTACTCATGTTACATAAGCAATACTCTGCTACATAATAAATCACATTATTCCAAGTTTAAATACCAAGAATTGTATTCAATGGACCTTTATTATACGAGATACATGCAAATATGTCCTGGCGACCCCCCCCCCCCCCCGTCTTAAGGTTTTTGAGTACTAAAATTTGATTGATAGGGATAACAATTATTCTGACTCATTATTAATTACAGTACTAGATATAGTAAATAGTTCTCAATAAAATTAATATGTTATATTCTGATATATTTCAGTAATAGTTTTTCTTTCCGGTGTGAGGAGGGTAGACCCGTTTGTTTACAATTCTAACCTAACGCTTCCTGTCGGCAGGTTATTCAAATTGGATGGACCATTTCTTATTTCCGTTTATATTTATTCACGGTGGTGTTGTGTTACCAGTTTATAGATTTATCTATTACTAAACTTCACGAGGGAAATCTGCTTAGTTTACGCAGCCCCTGCGTGACGGACTTTTAAGTTTCCAGCCTTTAAAATACCCCCACTTCTGCTGATCTTACATAAACACTACTTTGTTATATAATAAACAACATTAGTCGGAGCTAAAATACCAAATATTGTTTTCAAGAGACCTTTATTATACAAGATACATGCAAATGTGTTCTAGTGACCCCCCACCCCGTCTTAAGTTCTTGGACTACTAAAATTTCATTCATTGAGATAAAAATTATTCTGATTCATTATAAATTATAGTACTAGATATATTAAATAGTTTTCAATAAAATTAATATGTTATATTCTGATATATTTCAGTAATTGTTTTTCTTTCCGGTGAGAAGTTGGCACACCTGTTTGTTTACATTTCAGATGCTTCCCGTCGGGAGGTTTCTTATTATCGTTTGTATTTATTCACTTAATATTGACGGTGCTGTTGTGTTAGCAATATGTAGATTTGTCTTTTGTTAAACTTCACGAGGGAAGTCAGCTAAGTTTACTCAGCCCCTATGTGATGGACTTTATTTCTACACCATACTTGATTTATAACTGTTTGTTTTTTTCATCACTAATGATCATAATACTTACATGTTAAAATTAGACCCGGAAAAAGGGGGTTTAGAGAGACGAAATTTGAAGATTAAAATTTTAAGTAGAAATAGAGAATATATAATGGTAACATAAGATTACCAGTGTTTCATCTGCCAGTGGAAATCTGCTTAATTTACGCAGCCCACGCATGTTTTTTTTATTTCTTTTCCAAATGCATCATACACACACACACACACACACACAATAACTCTCTAACCACACATAAGTTCATTAAGAATGAATTTGTGTTCCATATTAAGATTTTAATAAGATCCAATATTTAACAAGGTCAACGAAAGCGTGATAGTTCTATCTGGATATCGGTGGTTCAACTGGCTTCATTTCCTAATGATAAGAAAGAAATGTGTTTTTCAAAATAAACAATTAATTTGATAGCAATATATTCTTAGATTTATCTGGAATATGTCAATTATTGGGGCATTGTAAATTAAAAGAACAAAAATATCTTACTTGATTTACAAGAGGAGGTTAGGGAACCCGAAAATTCAAAAAATTCTGAAACTTTGCGTGTACGTTCATCCGTAACACATAACTGTGTTTGGTTCGGGGGAACTACGATTTGAAGCTGTACAATCACAACTTGAAAAAATCGGTTTTTATATTTTTGAGTTAATATTGTTAAAACGGTATTAGTTATAACAAAAGTTTCAAATGATAGTTTTATAATATTTAATTTACTTTAAATCTGTTCAATCAGATTTTTTTAAAACCCATATTTTTCAAAATATTTCCTCACCATCAGTTTTAACATTTTTTAAATTCGTTTTTTAATTAATCATATGGCTCATTTAACGACAAATTCGACCATATATGATATACTTGCATTCCGATCATGTTTTCAAAAAAAAAAAAAATCTCTTTAATATACATCGCTATGGCACATCTCATTTACCATTTCATGATTTGCTACTTACGACGACAGATTCTTCTTCACAAGAGACCGGTAAAGCGTTATTTCTAGATAGATTATCAAAAACCGATACACAAGTTTGGATATTATAATCAAGTCCAAATGATGTATTAAATAATTTGGGAAGGAGGGTGAAGTGCACTGCAACTAACAGTCTTTAATTAATTTTAATTTTATGTGTTGACTCTTGTACCATAGTATAACATATTGTTATGGAAACCGACTGTCAGTTAGTTCTCAGTTCTCTTCTAGTGAATAACAGTGAGTTCAGTGCAGCTTTAGTGAACAGTAATTTTAGTTTCTGTACTGTGCAGTGCCGTGTTTTTGTGAATGTCAGTGCAATACATTATTTTTATGAAGATAAGTACAGTGCAGTATTTTTATGAAGATCAGTGCAGTGCCGTATTATTGTGAATATCAGTGCAGTGCCGTGTTTTGTGATCTTTAGAGATTCGCGTGATCCTGAGTTATTGTGCAATACGAAGTGAAGTTACCAGAGCATATTCTGAGTAGTAGTGACGAATAATTTACCCAGTGTGTTGTGCATTGTCAAATAAATTATGTACTGATAAAAACGATAAAATTCGTGTATAATTAATTTTGCAATAATAAAGAACTCTAATAATCAACATTAATATTTTTGTAATAAACGTAACCAAAAATGTATGTATAAATGCATTCATTTCACATTTTAAAAGGAATTTAACCTTTATGTCATTAATATGTTTGTATAATTGCAGGCCTTGACAAAGGTAATGAATTGTACCAAAGCTTTGGCAAACTGAAGTAGTTTCATTTCAACCCATGTTACCGGCAAATACATAAAAAGAGGATTGAAATATGTAGTCTTAAATGAAATGCAACCTAACATTTTGATGGAACATAGCTCAAATCAAGAAAGTCACATCAAGGTGCACACGTCAGATCATTTTTATTTCATATGAGACATAAATTTCTATATTGTGTCGTCATCAAATTGAATTGTCCGATAAGCATTGCACATTACAGAGAATTCTGCGAACTATCCTTTTCTCATAAAAACACTCGGGGATCATATTTATTCAGAGTTGTGAAGGCCGATTGCAAGAAAATGAAGGTAATTATCCTGCATTGCTCGGGCGTCATTAATACATATGTAAAGGCATTTTAATGAGACAATTAAATTCTGAGATTGCACCTGTGTGCGTCAGAACGTATCAACAAGTAGACAGGGTCCTCTGGAGCGCGTAATCACAACTCGGGTCAAAGATAAATAAAATTATCCAGGCAACACATGATTTCCTTATACTCCTACTTAATTTATTTATTTGTATTTTCTTCAAATTTTTAAGAAAGGAACTCCAATAAAAAACACATTTTTTCGGTGCAAAACTTAATTGAAACTGCCCTACATGTTTCGTGGCATAAATGCCACCTCTTCAGGGCCTATCCCTTTCAAAAAATAATAAAAAATGTTAATAAAGTTAATTTAAAACATCCCTTAATAATTACTTTGCTATCTATTGTATTAGTATGTGCCTACATCTATGATATATTTATTAAATCTAATTATAAATTGCTATTTACATTTCTGAAGTGCTCGTTTCCCTCTTACATTCGTTGCGACTGTCCTCACTGAGGAGGTAGTTGATACTGAGAGGTTCCCGAGGTAGGTTAATTCAGCTTTAATTTCGCGTCATAATCCCACCCAGATGACGAAAATTAGGTCCGTTCACAACTGCGTATATACATATATATACAGTGAGAGGGGTGGGTTTAGAGGGGAGGAATTTCGAATGCGTTAGTATGCGTCAAGTCGTATAATTGTATAGAACCAACCTTATCGAAAATATAATTTTTATAAAAAATATGATATGTACATTTGTTGACTATCTTGATTATTATCCGTGATATTTGGATTCTTTAGTTTTCGGCATTTAGTAAACCCCCATTTCTACTCATGCCTTGTTAACAAAAAGCTGTTATATTATGAAGCACATTATTTGAAGCATAAATACCAAATATTGTTCTCATTGAACCTTTACTTTTTAAATGCGTGGTACACGTGGGAAATCTGCTTGGTTTATGCAGTCACTGCGTGACGGACTTTTTCATTTGAAAAATTGCTGAATGGACTAGAGCGTGACTATTGAATTCATTTGAAAGTTTCATTCGGATAAGTTTCCATGTCGAATCAGATTTAGAAATACGGGCGAAATGAACTCTGACCCTGCGAGATATACTCTAGCACCTTCCATCAGTTATAGCCTTGTTAGCTGCGAATCCTCTCTCTTATAGCCGTCATTTATTCTTAGATGGAGAAGCGTCTTCATTAAAATCATTAATATTCGAGTAAAAATATATTCGTGAGAACCTCAACCCAAAATCAACTCCACCAATAATTGATGGCGGAAGGCTAACAAAATTAGAAAAACGTCAAATGATTATTAAAATAATTTTTATTTCTCAATTATTGTAGTTGTTCATGAAAAAAGCCCTCACCAGAGAAAACAGCCCGGCACGCAGGAGTCCATATTCTCTATTTAAATGTAAATAACCAAAGAGTAGAAGTCACGTATTTGCATTTATCTCAAAACGTAAAAGTTCCATGAGAAGAATATTTAGTATTTAGGATTGGAAAGAAGTGGCTCATTACTTAACAGCATACTCTTAACACGTTCGCTGCTGCAGTCTATATATGATATACTCCAACACCATCTGCACCGGTCCCCGGCGTCCGATGACTCTCCTAACGTTAAAATCTGTATCGGACCCCGTGGACCGATGTACTTTCGAAGGTGAAATGAATGAATTAGCAGAGCCATTAGTCCTTCAACCCCAGAACTAGCACCAGCAAAGCCAGGAGCGGTCCCCGGCGTCCGATGTCGTCTACAACTAATGTACATTTTTTATCACATTGTCAGCTGTTATTTTCAATAAGCACTCTAAACTTGTAAGCTCTTCTAGGTCAGTAGTTGAACTAGTACATGAGGGCAAATAGTTCTTGTCTGCAAAACTATCGTCACGAAGTCGTATCACTCTCACTTTCACTGCTGTCGGCAAGAGTTACAGATAGTGCTTACTCTACTAATTTCTGACCACAAGACATACTATGTGCAAGACAATGGTAAATGAGTGAATTAGAGGCATGGGAAGAAAAACAGATTCAAGTCAGTTCATTTTTGACCAAGTTTTGATTGGAATTAGCATCGGGCGCCGGGGGGGGGGGGTGATGCCGTGCAAAATTCGAGTTTCTCTATTTCTAGACGGTTACGGTCCCCGGCGTCCTATAGTATTTTTCTAGATAAACTAAACCTACAGGTTCTAAGAATAAATTACATCCAATCCCCGTTAAAATATCTCTCATAATAAACTTGCTACAGCCTTCGTTTTTTTGGAATATTCTGAAGGAGACGGGACCCGTCCTGATAGACTTGATGACGATCGGATCCCGGGGACCAAAACAGCAGCGAACGTGTTAATATATTAGTAGGATTGGGGTTTATTGGTGACCAAAAACGAAAATATGGAAATATCTCGGTTAATATTCAATGTAGAGAAAAAATATACAAAACAACATATAGATTATTACATTTACCTACAATGAGTATGATTCAATACAATTTTACTATCGGCGCATAATAACGGAGATGTTTCGACTTTTCAAAATCCTCCTTCACCACTTGTCCAATTTCAGCCGTTAACATACCTGATCTTTCTGTTTACACGAATTGCATATATATATATCTTGTTTAGTAACGATATTACAACAAGAGCTAAACATCATTTTGAAAGGACCTCGTTTCCGTCTTCTACTTGGTAGGATCGAGGGACGAAGAAAAATTTCGAAAATCGCGTCATGAGTACGACCTCAATGGCTGATTTCCCTAAAGGGAAATCTGCTAAAACCTTGTCCTGTCGGGTGGTGTGAAATCTATGCAGATTATAATTGATAATTGATACCTCTTCTCGCCTCATATTCTCTATATGCTTTTAAAAAAGTCCGTCACGCAGGGGCTGCGTAAACTAAGCAGATTTCCCACGTGAAGTTTCACAGTTGAGAAATCTGCCCAATAACAACTGTAGTGTAAGGGATCGCTAAACCTATTCACGAGGGACGAATAGTTTACAGAAACGACCACCAGAGCTCTCGGCGAAATGTCCCGAACATAGCCGAATCCTGCCGACCAACCACAGAATACAAATGCAAATGAATAAATGTATATTATATATATATATATATATATATATATATATATATATACACATATTTGTCTGTTACCGCTCTAGCGGTCGCAATTTTTGTATTTTGTATGAGGTTGTACTCATAACGGAATTTTCGAAATTTTTCTTCAAATGTCCATCGATCCTACCTAATAGATGACGAAAATGATGTCCGTTCAAAACTGTGTATATATATATGTCTGTTACCGCTCTAGCGGTCGCAATTTTTATTTGATCGTTACCAAACCTGATATTTAGTCGTTTTATGTAAAAAGAAATATCATGTTCGTTAACGGCTGAAATCGGACCAGTGGGAGGGGGGGGGGTTAAGAGGGGGAAGATTTTTGTAAATTCGAAATATTCGTTACTATACGTCGGATCGAACAATTGTACAGAATCAATCTTATTGCAAATTAAATTTACTATAAATATTGTTATATACATTTATTCTCTATCTTGAATATTAACCAAGATATTTGCATTTTTATTAAATCTGGGCAGCTAACGGACGGGTTACTTTCCCGCCGAAAGCTAGTTCGTCCGTTTCCTTAACTGCTCGACTCTCGTGAAATTTCTCTATTGTAAAACTTCACGTTGGAAATCTGCTTAGTTTACGCAGCCCCTGCGTGACGGACTTTTTTTGTTTGACCGTTACCAAACTCGATATTATATCATTTCTTGTCAAATGAATGATCAAGTTTGTTAATGGCTGAAATCGGACCATTGGGTTTTTGGAAAATTCAAATATTTTTATAGAATCAATCTTATTGCAAATCAAATATACTATAAATATTGTACAAACGTATAATCTCTATCTTGAATATCAACCGAGATATCTGCATTTATCAGTTTTACAGCTTTCAGCATTCCCCCACTTCTACTCATGCTACATGAACAATATTCTGTTATATAAAGAATCGTTGAAAATTGTATATGCGTATATATCTGTTACCGCTCTAGCGGTTGCAATTATTGTTTGATAGTAACCAAAATCGATATTTATTTGTTTCATGTAAAAAGAATGATCAAGTTGATTAAGGGCTGAGATCGAACCAGAGGGAGGGGGGTTTAGAGGAGGAGAATTTTCAAGATTCAAAATATCTCCTTTACTGTATATTTTAAATTTCAACCCCCCCCCCCTTTTAAACCCCCATTATTCCATGTCCGATTTCAGCCACTAAAAAATGTGTTCTAGTGTTGACAGCGTAGGTTAAATATCGAGTATGGTATAGATTAATTATATATATATATATATATATATATATAATTTTGAGCGGACCTCAATTTCGTTATCTACTATGTAGGATCGATAGACATCGGAGGTAGTGTTTCGAAAATCACATCATGGGTTCGGCCTAAATGGCTGATTTCCTTTATGGGAAATCTGTTAATAATGTATGTTTATTTTGGAGCCATTGTCGGCACATGAAAGAGGAATGTGCTGGCGTAGTGAAAGGGAATTCTCCCATTTGGAGCACTCGAATTCTTTGAGAGCAAGGGCGGTGATTGGGACATGCCATTAAGGACAACTCCGTTTCCATCGAACTTTTCAAAATAGTTCAGACACTCAAACAATTTAACATTTGTGTTTAAACGTAACCCTTTTAGCAGATTTCCCTTAGGAAGAATGAGCTATTGAGGTTTTACTCATGATGGGATATTCGAAAATGTATCTTCAAATGTCCATTGATGCCAGAAGATAACGAAAATGAGGTCCGTTCAAAATTATATATATATATATATATATATATATATTTATATTTATATATATATATATATATATGTGTGTGTGTCTTTTAACGCTGTAGTGGTCGTAATTTTTGACTGATCGTTACCAAACTTGATATTTAAACGTTTTATGTACAGATGAAGATCAAGTTCGTTAAAGGCTAAAATCGTGACAGTGGGAGGTCTAATAAAAATGCAAATATCTCGGTTAATATTCAAGATAGAGAATAAATGTATAGAACAATATTTATAGTAAATTTAATTTGCAATAAGATTGATTCTGTACAAGTTTTCGATCCGACGTACAGTAACGGAGATAGTTCGAAAATCCTTCCCTATAGCCCCCCCCCCCTCCCAGTGGTCCGTTTTTAGCCGTTAACGAACTTGATCTTTCTTTTTACATAAAACGACTAAATATCGCGTTTGGTAACGATCAAACAAAAATTGCGACCGCTACACACTGGAGCGAATGATAGGGTTAGCCGGACATTCATTAATATCTCCGTTTCTACTGGTCCTAGAATATTGATTCTGGTGTCATTTTAAAGCACATCCAATACTCTATTGAACTACCTTATCAGCAATTTTGCCAGATGCGATACAACGGTAGGATGAATTTTAAATATGTACATACAGATTATGTATCGCTTACTAAGTAGAGAATTGTGATTTGTAGACACATAATATCAACATATGTTTTATACATTTTTATTTTTTAATAAATTGAAGTTCACAAAAGCAATATTAAAATTGTAAACAAAAATATATCTAGAAATAAAAAAAAAAAAATCGATGTATTTAATTTAATAATGAGAATTTGTAAGCTGGAAGAATATCTAACATTTCTAAAATTTCAAATGTTTTTTATTTTTCAATTAGAAGTTCTTTTACTTCCGAAGATATTGTTTCTAAGCGATCGCTATCGTTGTTAAGTGTTGGCCTTAAATGTGATATTAAAGGGTCTGAATTAATTAACAAATTATTCAGGATATCTCTGTTGGTAGCCGTCCTTGAAAATTTTCTTGAAAAAGATTCTCTGTATGCTCGGAAGTATTTATGGTTAGCCTCCTGAGCATCTTCTGACAGCATACCAATTGGTACAATAGCGTGTTTGACTATTTCCGGGCTATTGTGAACTGTTACTGGCATGTAATACCATCCATACAAATCCACAAATATCTCAGCTGTTTCTCTTGTAAACTTTTCAGTAATGATCAAAGCGTTGGACGATATTGCTTGCAAAATAATAGAAAACCGTTTAATTAAATTTACATCTATTCCTGTGACTGACCCCGAAAGGTGAGGAATTCAAAAAACTTGCGCGCCGTGTTTCCGTCATTAGATGTACCCAATCCTTGGTTCAATTGGTCAACGATTAATCCCATTTTTTTCCTAAAATCACTAATGATTTTCTTTGTTGGAGAAGTTCTTTATGAACTTGGGACCGAACACTTCACGATTTGAAATCTAATCGATATGCAATGTGGAGAAGGCATTCAAAGCTCCTTATCCAGCAATGAAGAGTAGATAGTCCAAAACGAAAAAGGACCGTTAAAATATTTAGACAAGAAAAACACGTATTTAACTATTTTTTCGAACGCGAATGGCTGCGTTAATTGCGTAGAGGAGGAGGCGTTTTACACCGTACGTAGTTTGGAAAGGTCCGCGGGAGGTCTTCTTCAAAAGTGCGGGGGGTGTTAACACTAAAAGTAAAACTTCGTATTTAACGAATAGGCAAGTTTAGGCAAGATCTGACGACGTTGTAAATAAGACAATATACTCCTAAAAGCATGCCAAGTGGTATTTTTTCAAGCAAATACAAGCGATTTGCGAATTCGATTAAATAAAATTATTTTCAGGTCGATGTAAAAAAAAAAAAAAATTAGAGGAATTTTAAAAACCTTTTGTGCCAGTTTTTGATTTGTTATAACACCCTTAAAGTGTACTGGAAGCAACAATAATTTATAAAATGAAATAAGAGTTCACGACGAATTTAATAAGGCAAGCCTTTTTTTAACATAGCAATTATAACCAGGCATTATGGAAAAACCATTGCAATAATATGGCTAAAAATCAATCTGCTCAATTGAAAAGGGTTTATGTGGTACTAACAATACAATCAAAATCCCAAATTAAAACTTTTATTTTTTCCCCCAATGTCCAACATTAATGAAGGATCGCTCCAGTGTGCGCTAGAGCGGTAACAGACAAATATATATATATATATATATATATATATATATATATATATATATACAGTTTTGAACGAACCTCATTTTCGTCACCTTCTAGGTAGGATCGATGGACATTTGAAGAAAAAAGTCGAAAATTCCGTCATGAGTACAACCTTAATAGCTGATCTCCCTTAAGGGAAATCTGCTAAAAGTTACCTAGGCCTGACCAAGCTACGTACATATGGCCCCATTTCAAAACATACAAGTTTCAAATATAAGTACTTAAAGCAACGGTATTAAATTACAAGTCCTGTTAGCATAAATTTATCATTAAGGAATAATAGATTTCACATTTACTCAGAGAGTTGACTTGTTTTGTTTATTTATTTATTTGTGAACATGAATCCAATTAAGGACCATTGGTTGAATGAAAAAATAAAGACATGTTTAGAGGCTCTCGAGAACCATTTAATCTCGGTAGATATAGAAAGAGTCTTAAACAGCACATATAGCCAGCACTTTAGAAGAATTAGCTCTCTTGGCAGAGGCGAGGAGTACCTGTACCAAAATGTGCCATTTTTTATGACCAAATTGATATCTCAAATCCGTTTATTAGGTACAAAAAATCAAAGATTAATAGTTGGTAGGACAATTTACATATTCAACCCAGAAAAGCCATGCCCCCTTTGCGAAGATAGCCAAGACACCGTTTCGCACTTCATC
The DNA here is from genome assembly GCA_019009955.1 of Riptortus pedestris. Taxonomy (NCBI): domain Eukaryota; kingdom Metazoa; phylum Arthropoda; class Insecta; order Hemiptera; family Alydidae; genus Riptortus; species Riptortus pedestris. Next base: position 22,931,346 of record CM032228.1, read on the forward strand.
CTTACATGCCCCGTTTTAGCAGATAGAAGAAACCACCTCCTGAAAAGTTTCAACATTCCACAGCAATCCATGGAAAATTTGTTTGACCTTATGGACAAGAATAAAATAAACTGCTTATATGATTTCATACGTAAAGGTCTTTACCTCAGAGGGAAAAAAATACAGACAATATAATAATTAAAATAAAATTAATGTCTTATGTTTTTTTTTCTATAGTAATTAGTGTATATAGTTTTTGTTTTTTGTTATTATTTAAAAAAAGAATTCTCTGTTTATGTTTATATGAAAAAAGGAAGAGGGTTGAACCCTTGCTATAAAATTGTTAAATTTTTATAAGCAATAAAAATATTCATTCATTCATTCATTCATTTCACATTTAGTATTATGGATATCTGCATAATTAATGCACCACCTGCTTGTGACATTTTGCTTTAGTTTTCAGTATGATAATAATATCGAGGACATTGTACTCATCATCAACTATGTATGATTAATTCAACAATTATAGACTTTATGTTTCTCAATTCCTCATCTTTTCCCCCATCAACATCGCAGACAGGCTAAATGCATTCATAAATTTAAACAGTTCTCGTTAATTACGAGGAAGTGGTTAGCTATAAAAATAAGGAAAGTCCTCAATTGTAATTCAAACTTCTTAGGAACTCAACTAATTGTTTATTTACCGAGATCTTAATACCTTTTTTTGGGGGGCTCAGGTTAGCCATGCGAGTTAAAGCGTTGACCTTTATCTCACATGGTAAACCTAGAGTGGCGAGTTCGATTCTTGCCTGGGCAAAGGAAATTATTTAGTGACGAAATTCATTAAATAACGTCCTAAAATCCCACCCTGGCTAGAAAAGGGTGGTAACCTGTAGATAACCCGTCCCGATTAGCCTAAGTTGCAAAAAGTGGACGTTAATAAATAATAATAATACCTTTTCGTCTTAACCTATTAATATTGATGTAAGTGCTTTTCGGGTTCTGCAGGTAAATATCTCAGCTCATTAAGGTTTAGTAGATTTTACTACTACCGTTAACTAACTTAATCTTTTTTTTTTTTTACATAAAACGATTTAATATAAAGTTTGGTAACGTCCAAAATAAAAATTACAATTTTGAACGGAGCTCATTTTCGTCATCTCCTAGGTAGGATCGATGGACATTTGAGAATATATTTCGAAAATCGAGTCATGAGTACTGCCATGGTAGCTTATTTCTCTTATGGGAAATCAGCTAAAAGGTTATTTTTTGTTCAGTAATGTCTCAACTATGCGGCAGAGAATGTGAGAAAGTCAGTTACCCTTCCATCAAAGCTAGTCTTTTATAAAGATAAACATTTAATATTAATGGATTAACATTTCGTAATTTGATAATATCTGTTTTTGGTCTGTAGTAATCTTCTATTGGCACTCATCGGGTTGTAGATACTTTTATCCCTTAGCTGCAGCTTAGCTCTCAAATTTTCAAGCATGTTTAACCCTCGGTCTCAGAGATCATCCTCAGCCGTTTTTACGGAAATACAGTTTTTTTAAAAATATATTTTGCACTAAAACGTTCAGTATGTGATTAGAAACCATAACAGAGGAAGTATTTGTTTGAAAGAAGTTATTAAAACAATGGACTATAATTTTTAAAATTTAAATATCAAAAGAAATTTTTTAAATGCACAAGTCTGAATTATACATAATTCATTTCAGTTGGTGAACAATACAATTTTTTAAAAAAAATAAAACTTCATTTTAAAATAAGCAAAACTAAGAAGCACGAAATCACTTTTAGATAAGAATTATTAAAAATCAGAGTAAAATGGGGAATTACTTACACTACTTAAACCAGTTTTTTATGAATAAAAAAAATGATTTTATAGGATTATTGGAAGATGGCCAAAAAAAATCGAAACATCAAAAAGGATAAAATAAAATATTAATTTTGGTAGAGAGCTGCACACATAGTTATTTTCAATATGTATACTTACATTACTTCCAAACTAAAACGTCCTTTAAGAGAAATCAGCTATTGAGGTCTTACTCATGATAGGATTTTCGAAAAATTCCTTGCAATGTCTGTCAAACCTACCTAGGAGATGACGAAAATGTGGCCCATTCAAAATGTTATATATGTATTTATATATAATTTGTATATATTCCTCTGTTATTTATCTGATCGTTACCAAACTTGATATTTAAGCGTCTTATGCAAAAATAAAGATCAATTTCGTAAACGGCTAAAATCGGACAAGGGGGGGGGGTTTAGAGGAGAATTTCGAAAATTTGAATCATGATATAACAGCTCAATGTAGTAATATGACATGAGTTGGAGGTTTACTGGAGACTGAAAACTAAAAAAAATGCTAATATCTCGTGTAATAATCATTATAGAGAAAAAATATGCCTAACAAAGTTGGTGGAATCAATTTAGTTTGCAATGAAATTTGTTCCATACAATTATTCGATCCAACGTACAGTAGCGGAATTGTTTCCCATTTTCTAAAATCGAGTTTACATTTATTTCGCTTATTAAAGGTCTCTTGAAAACAATATTTGATATTTAAACTTCGACTAAAGTGCTTCATGATATAACTGCTCAATGTTAATTAGATATAAGTAGGAGTGGGGGGTTTGCTGAAGGCTGAAAACTAAAAAATCCAAAAATTAAATGTCCAATATCATTGGTTCTGTACAATTATTCGACCCGACTAACGAGTATATTTCAAATTTATTTTCCTTTAACCCCCCCCCCCCCTGACTCCAGTCCGATTTCAGCCATTAATGAACTTGATCTTTAGTTTTGCATACAGCGCTTATATGTCGATTTTGGCAATGATTATGAAAAAATTGCTATCCTTACAGCAGTAACAATATATATGTGTATATATATATATATATATATATATATATACACATATTGCTACGTTTTATTAAAAAACCCAGTAATAAACGTTGCTAATAAGAGTTCTTTTGGATTGGAAAATAAAACACTCACAAGTTTCACAGTTTTTATCACTGCACAATTTATTTAACAATACATAATACACTTGGTTAATTGTTCTTAATTGCTACTCACAGTATGCAATGATAGCGTCACTGTTCTTCAATGACTCACAATCTAATAATTCACTCACAAAAAGACGGCACTGGACAGTCTTAAACACGGCACTAAACTGTTACTTACAGTCACTGTTCTTCACATAAAAACACTTTACAGCACTGCACTAAGTCGCACTGTAGCACTGATGTGAACATCAAGACAGGTGAGAATAAAACTGACTCGCTCGCGGCTGGCTGGTTCTTTATATAGGTCGTCGGCATACATCAAAGGGGAATTGTCTGGACTGGAAGGGCCTAGTAGAAGCTAGACTTTCTGTCGGCTTCTTTGATCTACATCACACTTTCCAAATACGCGACTCTCTCTCTCTCTCTCTCTGAAGAATTATTCATGTATTTAATTTTCGCAACAATATATATATATATATATATATATATATATATATATATATATATATAAAACGGGACTTATTTTCGTCATCTCCTAGGTAGAATCCTTGGACATATGAAGAAGTTTTTTGAAAATCGAGTCATGAGTAATAGCTGATTTCATTCAAGGGAAATCTGCTAAAGGAACCTGGAGTAGTGTAGGAGCGTTAGATGAATTTAAAAATGTCAGATGCCATATCGTCTAACAAATTCAATTTTCTGGGACAGTTGTTCCATACATTTTTCGATATATCCATGTTACAAGGGGAGGGGGGGGGGGGTAAAGGGTGGGAATTATCTGAATGGGATCGAAAAATGTTATACAGCCAATCTTTTAAAAATATTGAGGCTTTACAATTGCTGCTCTATAAATATTTTTACGTAATCCAAATATCAAGCGAGTAATTCTTTCTTTCTGGTTTTCAGTCAGAATATGTGGTGAGATATCACTAGTGTAGTGAGGCATACCATCACGTGGGAAATCTGCTTCATTGACTCATCCCCTGCGTGCCGGGCTTTTTACTACACCATTATATCATTACAACTTAGTTTACACAGCAGACCTTCTTTGACTGTTGTTGACGTCGTAAAATGTCTATTGCGGATGATAGATAATGTATTTTGGTAATATTTATTTTGCGCTATTCGGAACGGTTAAGCTTGTGCCTAATACAAGTGGAGCAGAAGCAGGTTATTTCCTTATCCTCTGAGATTATAATCTTGAGCCTTTTACTTTAACTGTGGGAGAATATCTCAATGGTTTATCTTTAAGGTCAAACACCTCACAAGAAGCTAGTTTTTATTTCCTAATTTTTAAGGTCAGGTAGTAGATTTTCATTGAGAGAAATCAGATATTAAGGTTCTAAGGGACCCCATTTTAGAAATATTTCATCAAATGTAAATCGGTCCTACCTAAGAAATAACCGAAGTAAAATACGTTCAAAATTATAAAAACATATAAATATATGTGTTTATGTATATATATATATATATATATATATATATATATATATATATATATAAACGCTATTTAATATTCACTTGCATTCTTATTTTCTTGGATTCATTCAAGATTTTCTTGGATTCATTCAAGAATACTTTTAAATTATTTCGTTTTAAATACATTATTTAAACATAAACGGCTGAACCGAATTTTATGAAACTTGGTATGTGTATTAATACTAACCCAACTTAGGTTTTAAGCTATATTAATATTCCCTGCGACGAACATGAGTGGTTTTTCGCCAAATACGCACATAACAAAAGTTGTTTATTTTGTTATTTAAAGTAACTATTGTCATATGGACTTTTGCCGTATAACGAAGTACAAATGATGTATACACGAAAAACTGTAGAACGGTCAACAATGTTATAGGACACGGAAGACTAAATCTTAATCAACGAAATTCCGTATTTTTGACTATAAGCTATATTAGCATTTTTAGGGACGAACAGAGAGGAATAATACGAAATATCGTCATATTTCGTTTCCAGTTGTTTTTTTTTTTTTTGGTGCACATGACAAAATATGTTTAATTATATATTTAGTAACTTGAATTCCCGGGCGGAGCGGGGTAATATAGCTAGTATATATATATACTTAAGGGGAAAGCTTTTATTTTATGAAAACAATTAAAAAAATTAAAATATGCTGAACTGCACGAATGCTTTGAAACCCAATTACTGTTAATTTAATTGTTACTGTTAATTCGTCATTGAAACCTACAATTCTTTTTCTCTTCTTTCTATTGTAAATAATATTATTTTGTAGATAATTCATTGTATTAAAAAAAAAATTGTTGTTATGACTTATATCAAATACTTGTTACGTAAAAATGGATGTACAGGACGTGTGGTAAATAACTGTGTAATATATATATATATATATATATATATATATATATATATATATATATATATATATATATACATACACGCTAGTGGGAAATCTGGTCAGTTTACGCAGCTCCTGCGTGACGGACTTTTCAACAATTAAGATTACATTCGTTAATCGCTGTTACTTTTGGTGAAATCGGTTAAATGATTATTTGATTTTAAATAACGGCTGGTTTTAACAAAATTATTATTATTATTATTTACGTCAACGTTTTGCTACTACGGCTAATTGGTACGGGTTATCTACAGGTTAACGCCTTTTTCTATCCAGGGTGGGCTATGGATTTGATTAAATGAGTTCGTCACTTTATAAATTCCTATTGCCCAGGCGGGAATCGGACTCACGACTCAAGGTTTACCATGTGAGATTAACACCAATGAATTAACTCATATGGCTAACCTGAACCCCCTTAACAAAATAAATAAAATAGAAGTAATAGTTTGATGAAAATGTAAGTAATTCTTCATTTAGCCATTAATATTTTACTTGAAATTTTTAAAGTTTTGAATATCACTCTACGCCGATTTTTTCATTTCCTCAGCAATTATCGTGACTTAACACTTAAGCAACAAGAAGTGATGGTAACCACAAATTAAGACGCGTTATATCGTGATAATAGCTCGGAAAATAGAGTTTCATAGTGAAGGCTATAATTCCATGTTGCGATGTTTTATCTTAGGCATTTTAAATCTTAATCATTTATTTCCAAGGTTGTGTGATTTCTTGCATAATATTATATCTATATTAAACCGATTTGTTTGCTTATAATATTGAGGTAGGTTATGACACGTAGTTCGTGAAAACAATCTATGAAATAAATAGTTTTCTTTAGCATGCAAAACTAACATGAGGGGAATGATGATTCAAGGTAACTAACGCTAAATTGGCAGGTGAAAAGGAAATTATTTAGTTACGGAATTCATTAAATGAGATCTTAAGTCCCACCCTGGCTAGATAAGGGTGGTAACCTGTAGATAACCCGTCCCAATTAGCCACAGCAGTAAAAAAGTGGATGTTAATAAATAATTATAATAATAATTGGCAGGTATTGGACCCCCATCAGCTGTTGTGGCTAGAAATGAATTCTTCAAAGATGTTTGGCTGAACATCCTCTTTAAATCATAATGTGTTTTTTTGCAAGTTTTCCGGATGACGATTTTTGAAAAATTTCAAATCAATCTTACCTTGGAGATGACGAAAATGAGGTCCGTTCCAAATTGTATATATATATATATATATATATATATATATATATATATATATATATGTGTGTGTGTGTGTGTGTGTGTGTGTGTGTGTGTGTGTGTGTGTGTGTGTGTGTGTGTGTGTGTTTTTTGTGGGGGAGGGGGTAATACAATTCTTTTGTTTTTAACGTTTAGCAAATTTCAGCTAAGGGAAAATAACTATCTAACGTCTTCTATACCCATAATCGACATTCAATTGCTTTGTTGCACACGAAAAATTGTATTAGTTAATAGCTGAAAGGGGAGTGAAAATTCAAAATATCCCCGTTATTTTGAATCTTATTGCAAAATGTTATAGAACCAACCATGTTAAGCTATTCATGTTCTACAATTGTTGTTTTATGAATTGTTTCGTAACTCAAGTATTAAGCGAGTTATTTGCACTTTATTATTTTTAGTCTTTATTAACACCCCTCCCTTACAACATTTTTATCCATCGTTTTTTTTTTCATAGGAATAGAGATTTAGATCATAAGTATTTGGAAAATCTGCTTAGTTTACGCAGCCCCTGCGTGATGGACTAGTTATTAATTCATCAAATTGTATTCATAAACATAACTATTCTGACCTCTCGAATAAGGTCAACCGTTGGCACAAAAGTTGAGTTGGTTGGTTAATGAAATAGTGTTTCACATTCGACTCCAACTTTCACCAAAGACATTTATATCTCTCATCATTCATCATTCGCGCCTTATAGGCTTATAAAGTCGGCCCAAATTTAGTACATCAATCTCATAACTCCCTTGGGCAATCATCACTTCTGATGAAGGCTTGCACATCATATACATATGTACGTGCTATTTACAGACAGTACCTGGTAATTGGTCTCGTGAACAGCTAACCTGACGTGAATCACGGGACGGAAGAAGGGAATAAAAGGTTCATGCAGTGGATTCCCATTGCCTTCTGCATCAGATCATTCAGCAATAAAGGCATCATGTGGAAAGTTCCATTCACAGCAGTAAAGGCGTGAGCGAAGATAATTCTATTCAATGCCAGAGTTAGACTAATAGCCAGTATGAATATGCAGACTACAACTTTATTCTGCAATCGTTGGTTCTACAATATCTTTCTATCCGACTTATTATAACGATAGATGTTTTGAATTTGCGAAATCCCCCCCTCACTAACCACCCCTATTCCGGTTCCGATTTCAACCATTAACTAATACGATCATTAGTTAAGGGGTTTGGTGCAGAAACGGTGTAACCCACAAGTTTCCTGTTTTAGCAAATTTCTCTTAAGGGAAATCAGCTATTGAGGTCGTACTCATGACGCGAGTTTCGAAAAATTTCTTCAAATGTCCATCGGTCCTACCCAGGAGATGACGAAAATGAGGTCCGTTCAAAATTATATATATATATATATATATATATATATATATATATATATATATATATATATATATATATATATATATAAATTTGTCTGTTATAGCTCCAGCGGTCATAATTTTGTTTTGATCACTTCCAATTTCGATATTTAAACGTTTTATGTAAATAGAAAGATAAAGTACGTTAATGGCTGAAGTCGGACCAGTGGAAGGGGGGGGGGGGTTTACAGGGGGAATTCCGAAAATTCGAAATATTTTCGTTACTATACGTCGGATTGAAAACTTGTATGGAATCAATCTTATTGCAAATTAAATTTACTATAAATAACGTTATGTACATTTATTCTGTATCTTGAATATTAACCGAGATATTTGCATTTTTCTGTTTTCAGCTTCTGAGATGTGATCGGCTAACTTCGGGTCTAGTCGTGAGTTTCCGTCAAGAGCTAGTTCGGGCCGTTCCCGTAACTGATTGACTCTCTATTCTGAAATTTCTCTATTGTAAAACTTCACGTGGGAAATCTGCTTAGTTTACGCAGCCCCTGCGTGACGGACTTTTTTAGAAAGAAGGAATAAAAGTTAAAGAAACCGTATAAATTAACTGTTACTGCTACAAAAATTGTTCTTTGTACTTGGAGTGATATTAGTAAATGTAAATATTTGCTGTGTACACTTTACAACATGACTTTTGGTTATGATATTCTGGACTTAAAATCCAAAACGTTTGTCAAACCTTTTGTCAAAATGTTGTTAAAACAACATGACTTTTGGTTATGCTGTGTACATGAACTTAAAAATTGTATTTTCAGTGCCAAAATTGTGGGTTACACCATTTTTCCTCCAAGAAAAATTAGAAACTTTATTGGTGTGTTCCACATTTTTGTATTTTTATACGTCATTGTTGCTCTCTATGAACAAAATATGTATTTACTGCAAGAATGAAGTAACCTACATTGCCACAGTTTTAAGAAAAATGGTGGAAATAATACAATTTAAATTAAATAAACAGTATGTATTAAAGAAAATAAACAACATCTATTTCACATTTTGCTACAAATATAGGATGCAAAGTACCGCTTCTATCTTTACTGACATTAGTAAATAATGTAACTTTTTAAGGTAATATTACAAAAATGTCTAGTCAAATGAATCCATAGTGGGTAACACCAATTTTGCACTCAATTAATTTCAAAATAGTTGTCTACAAGTTACACCACTAATGTTTTATTCATGAAAGTCACCTGAAAGAAGTACAAAAATGGTAGGCTATAAAAACAATATAATGAAGTAACAAAAAACACAAAAATATTAAGAAATGGGCATTTGTGGGTCACACCGTGTCTGCACCAAACCTTCCAGTTTTACATGAAACAGTTAAGTATTGATTAAGTGTTGTAGAACAAATAAACATTTTTGAGTTAAGAACGTAAAATCTTTAATGGGGACGTACTTTCATGAATCTCACACAAGGAAAGCTCAATGAAAATAATATTTGGTTTTTAAGCTTCTAATAAAATTGTCATTATATAAGCTTTAAGTTAATATGACACGAGAAAAAGTGGAAGTGTATGCTGGAAACTAATAAAATGCAAAAATGTCGGTTAATAATCAAGAGATAGGGGGAAAACGCATATAACAACATTTATAGAACAATTGCAATATTCAATTTACAATAAGGTTTGTTCTATTCATTTTTTGTTCCGACATATTATGACGGAGATACTTCGAAATTTTGAAATCCCCCTCCTCCGTATTTCTGCCGTTAACGAATTTGATCTTTAGTTTTGAACAAAACGATTAAATATCCAGTTCAGTAAAGATCAAACAAAAATTACGACTGCTAAAGCATTAACAAACAAATATAACTTGATAAACTATTGACACTATACTCGCTAATTTCGAGTTATAAAGTAGAAATTCAATGAGAACAATATTTGGTATTTAAGATCCAAATAAAGTGATTCAGGATGAAAAGGTTACTGTTAATGTGACGTGGATAGGAGCAAGATTGGGTTTATACACTTTTTCGATCCGACGTATAATAAAAGAGAAATTTCAAATTTTCAAAATTCTCCACTACTAACCGTCCCCTCCCCTTCAATCCATATTTCAGCCATTAACTAACTTAATCTGTATTTTCACATAAAACGATTTAATATCAAGTTTGGTGACGGAGCTCATTTTCGTCATCTACTAGGTAGGATCGATGGACATTTGAGAAAGTATTTCTAAAATCGAGTCATGAGTACTGCCTCGATAGCTTATTTCTCTTATGGGAAATCAGCTAAAAGCTAGTGTTTTATAACGATGTATATTTAATATTAATGCATTAATATTTCGTAATTTGATAATATTTGTTTTTGGTCTGTAGCAACCTTCTATGGGCACACATCAGGTTTTATAGGTACTTTATCGCTTAGCTGTAGCTTAGCTCTCAAATTTTCAAGTACGTTTAAATGCGCTTTAACTACCGTTTTTATTGCGGTAGAATGAATCATCTGTGATAGGTTTTAGCAGATTTCCCTTAAAGGAAATCAGCTATTGAGGTCGTACTCATGAAATGAAAGTTTATACAAATGTCCATCGATCCTACCTAGGAGATGACGAAATTGATGTCCGATCAAAACTGTATGTATATATATATATATATATATATATATATATATATATATATATATATATATATTTGTCTGTTACCGCTCTTGTAAATTATTGTTTAATCGTTACCAAACTTGATATTTAGTTCTTTTTATGTAAAACGAATGATCAAGTTCGTTAACGGCTGAAATCTGAAGGGGGAGAGGGGTTTAGAGGGGGAGAATTTTGAAAATTCGAAATATCTCCGTTACTATATGTTGGATCGAAAAACTGCATAGAATCAATCTTATAGAAAATTAAATGTACTATAAATGATGTTATGTGCAATTATTCCCTATCTTGAATATTAAACGAGATATTTGCATTTCTTAGTTTTCAGCCTTCAGCAAACCCCCACTTCTACTCATGTTAAATAAACAGTACTCGGTTATGTTATAAACCACATCATTCTTAAATACCAGATATTGTTTTCAAGAGACATTTATTATACGAGATACATGCAAATATGTACTGGTGACCCCACCCCCCCCCCCCCACTTTAAGTTTTTGAACTACTTTATTTCATTGATTGAGATAAACATTATTCTGTTTCATTATTAATTACAGTACTAGATATAGTATATATTTTTCAATCAAATTAATACGTTATATTCAGATATATTACAGTAATTGTTTTTCTTTCCGGTAAGAAGTTGGCAGAACGGTTTGTTTACATTTCATATGCTTTCCGTCGGGAGTTTTCTTATTATCGTTTGTATTTATTGATTTAATATTCACGGTGGTGTTGCTTTACCGGTATGTACATTTCTCTATTGTTAAACTTCACGAGGGAAATCTGCTTAGTTTACGCATCCCCTGCGTGACGAACTTTCAGTTTGTGAGAAATGAGCTTACCTCCGTTGGACCAGTCGCGATGACTCCAAAGCCTTGAGTTGGCGTGTTGACGGAACAAGATAAGAGCCGACATGTCCTTGTGGCAATGACCTAGCTTTCCATTCATCCACATTCTAGCAGTTTATTGATTTCCTCAATCCTCAATCAAACCAATTCATTTTCTCTGTTTGATTGAACAATGTAGCCTCCTTCAATGCTCAGAATCAATCAGGCAGGTCTATAATAAAGTAACGATGATTTCCCGATTCCTCAATCACTCCATCCAGTTTAGCAGATTTCCCTCATGGGAAACTAGCTATTGAGGTCGTACTTATGACGCGATTTTGGAGACATTTCCTCGAATGTCCGTCGATCCTACCCAGAAGATGGGGTAAATGAGGTAAGTTATGTATATCAACACTCTAGTGATGGCAATTTTCGTTGGATCGTTCAACATTTAAATGTTTTATGTAAGAATAAAAAAGTTCGGCTCGCAGGGGCTACGTAAACTTTAGATTTCCCAATAGAGAGATCTCCATACGAACACCGTTACGGAAATGGCCGAACTAGCCTTCAGCGGGAACGAATAGAAGCGACCATTATTACACTTAATAAAAATCCAAATATCTCCGTTAATATTCAAGATAGAGAATAAATGTATATAATAATATTTATAGTACATTTAATGTTCTATAAGATTACATATATACAATTTTACGATCCGACGTATAGTAACAGAGAAATTTCGAATTTTCGAAATCCCCCCTCTAAACCCCCCCTTCCACTCGTCCGATTTCAGCCGTTAACGAACTTGACCTTCCTTTTAACATAAAACGATTAAATACCGAGTTTGGTGACGATTAAACAAAAATTGCGACCGCTAGAGCAACAGCCAAATATATATATATATATATATATATATATATATATATATATATAGATATATATATATATAGTTTTGAACAGACTTCATTTTCGTCATCTGGATAGGATCGATAGACATTTGAGGAAATTTTGCGAAAAGGAGGCGAGTAGGACCTCAATACCTGATTAATTAATTGCTGAAATCCGAACCTTGGGAGGGGGGGGGTGTTTTATGATGGGGGAATTACGAAAATTAATATTCCTTTAATATAGGCCGGATCGAAAAATTGTATAGAACTAATTGTATTTCAAATTTAATGCTCTATAAATGTTTTCATGTACTTTTTTTTATTATCTTAACTATTAGCCGTGATATTTTCATTTTTTTAATTTTCAGCCTCGAATTTAACATCTGTTTTTTTGACATCTAGCTATGAATAAGCCAACATATCACGAACCGTTTTATTTCAAGCTGAAATGCCAAATATTGTACTCAACAAATAACACATGAGCTACATGCAAATACGTTCTGATGACCCTGCTGCCACCTGTGTATCTAGGATCACTAAAATTAGAGTGATTAGGACAAACATTAATCTGGTTCATTATAAATTGCAGCACTAGATATAGTAAATACTTTTCAATGGGATTAATATATTATATTCAGATATATTTTAGTAAATGTTTTTCTTTCCTGCCAAGAATATTTCTATCTTTCGGGTCAAAGAGGTTGGTTGACCTGTTTGTTTACCATTCAGACGCTTTCCGTTGTAGAGATTATTGAAATGTAGATTCACAGCAAGATTTCTCATACAATGACAAATGTATTTGTTTACTTAATATTCGCTGTGGAGTTAAGTGTAAAACGTTCGTCACACAGGGTTTCTGCACTAAGCAGATTTCCCTCGTGAAATTTAGTAATAGATAAATCTACATTACTGCTAACACATAACCACGGTGAATAAAACAAACGGAAATAAGAAATCTTTCCACTCCCGACGGAAAGCATTTGAAATGTAATCAAACAGCTCTGCCAGCCTCACACCGGAAACAAAAACAATTACTGAAATATAGCAGAATATAAAATATTAACTTTATTGCAAACTACTTGCTATATCTAGTACTGCAATTTATAATGAATCAAAATAATTTATATTTTAATATCTCAAATTTAAGTAGTCTCAGACCGGGGATGGAGGGGGGGGGGTCACCAGAACATATTTGTATGTATCTCGTATAATCGAGGTCTCTTGATTACAATATTTTTCATTTAAGCTTCGAATAATGTGCTTTATTATATAACAGAGTATTGTTTACTAAGGTTGCAGGGAGGGCTCTCTTCCCCTCATCTGGCTTTTTACATATAAATGAAATTATTTTTAGGGTACCACTATTATTCAGTTCCATCAGGTAGATAAATTATTAAAATAATATTCTGAATCAATAATGTAAGGAAAACAGTGATGATAACCCTCATGAGAGCGGAAATTCCTTAGCAAACTAACTTCGAGAGCGAGTTTACTTATTTCCTGTAAAATGCTACCATTATCGGAAGTGATTTCCACTGAGATTTACTATTACGAATATAATCTTATGTATAAAACTATGCTTAAACTATATGTGCCCGGGTTGGTTTTTGACAGGAAATAAGTACATTATAGATGGTATTTAATTGCAATAATTGCTATCCATGATTATGGTTTGAATTATTCACAAACGGTGAGTCAAAAAGTGTAGAGGGATAGATTGGGAACACATTTTCATTTATTCTTAAAATTTCGATTCTATTATTCCCCAAAAGTTGCACTTTAGGATTGGCTATTTCGGAAAAACAATACGTCGTGGAGGGAAGTGCAATTTTACACATTGAAGTCTTGCTATAAAAACAGTCAGTCAATAATGATTACCCGGCCATCGCCGGGTACCTTAGCTATATATATATATATATATATATATATATATATATATATATATATATAGAGAGAGAGAGAGAGAGAGAGAGAGAGAGAGTTTTGAACGGACCTCATTTTCTTCAAGTCCTAGGTAGGATCAAAGGAGATTTGAAATTTTTTTTCGAACATCGCATCATGAGTACGACCTCAATAGCTGATTTCCCTGAAGGGAAATCTGCTAAAAGTATGTTGATTTATCTATTGTTAAACTTCACAATGGAAAACTGCTTAGTTTACAATCCCCTGCTTGACAGACTCTTTTGTTCCGGATATATTTTTCGTTAAGGAAATAAGTCTTCAGCTTTCACGACTGTAATGAAGTTACAGGCCGCATTCTGGTATACATAGTATTAGGCGATCTTTGGCTAGATAGGACATGATAGACCCAAAACTGCCGGTATGCTTTGTCGGTCATCCTGCTGCATTCTTTGTAGTATTGTGGTAGGATTTGGCACCAAAACCAGATAATTGAGCATTCAAGTTGCTACGCATCTTGTGAAAACCGGTCCAGTCGATTCAAGTCCAGCCTCAAAGGTCAGTGACCACAGAACTTATTCTTTTTTGAAATTATAATTCTATACTTTGATAATAGTGTTTATCATCTACTATCGATAAATGGACTTATTTAACTACTGAAGCTTTTCCGCTCTCAATTGTAGAAACTACTTGCTACTACATTCACTAGAAGTAGTATCCCATGGGCTGTGCTGACACACTTCATCTCACGAAATATTTCCTATTTCTATGTAAAAAATCAAAGAGTTTAAAAGCGAGGGGGGGGGCGGTACCAAGTTACGAAGAAATGCCTAGAAAACAATTGTAGTGCATCAATAGTTTAACAAAATTGGTTCTACAATATTTTGATCTAACTCATTACAACAGATATATTTTGAATTTTTGAATCCTCCTTACCCTAAACCCCCACTATTCCAGGTACGATTTCAGCCAATAACAAATATGATCTTTAGTGTTGACAGAAAAGATTAAATATCGAGTATGGTATAGACCAAATGTAAATTGTCGAGTTGAAACGTAAAATTTTAATTGATGACGTTATCAGACGAATTAACATGTACCTGGCATAAGAAAGGACACTTGGAAACAATATTTAGTATATATCCCTAGAATAATGTGGTTCATGATATAACAGCTGACTATTAATATTACATGTATTTAAATTATTTATTAACGCCCACTTTTTTGCAACTAAGGCTAATTGGGACCGGTTATCTACAGGTTACCACCCTTTTCTAGCCAGGGTGGGACTAAGGATTTTATTCAATGAATTCCGTCACTAAATAAATTCCTATTGCCCAGGCGAGGATATGACATGTATGCAATGTTTTGATCTGACGTATAATGACGAAGATATTTCCTATTTTCATAACTCGTCCCCTCCAAACCCCCCCCCTCCCACCAAATCCGATTAACAGCCGCTAAAAAAGTTAAATTTCGTTGATTTCCCTTAAGGGTTCTACCTAGGAGATGAAGAAAGTTAGGTCCGTTAAACCGTATATATATATATATATATATATATATATATATATATATATATATATATATATATATATATATTGGTCTGTTAACGCTATTGCGGTCACAATTTTTTTTTCTGATCGTTACCAAACTCGATATTTAAAATTCTTATGAAAAATGAAGGTCAAGTTCGTTCTACAGGTAAAACTGGAATAGTGGGAGGGGGGGGGGGTTTAGAGAGGGGAGAATTTCGGAAAGTTGATATATCTATCTCCATTGTTGTGCGTCGGATCGAAAAATTGCAGAGAAATTATCTTATTGCAAATCTAATGTTCTATAAATTTCGTTTATACATATTTTTTTCTATCTTCAATATTAATCGAGATATTGATTTTTTTTTTAGATTTCAGCCATTAGTAAATGCCCCTACTTTGTCATTGCACGTTAAAGATGAGTAAATATATCATGAACCACCTTATTTCAAGCTGAAATACCAAATATTGTGTTCAAAAAATCTTTACTAGATGAGATACATGCAAATGACCCCCTCCCCCCCCTATTGTGTTGGATTACTGAAATTACAGTGACTGGGATTATTTTGATTCATTATAAATTACACTACTAGATATAATAAATAGTTTTAACGAAATTAATATATTATGTTCAGATATGAAGAATAATTCCATCTATCCATTCAGCTCTGAGAGGTTGGCTGACCTGTTTGTTTACAATTCAGACGCTTCCTGTTGTGGTGGTTATTAAAATGTAAATTGACTGAGCAATTTCTCACTATCATTTGTATTTATTCAATTAATATTCTCCGCGGTGTTAAGTGTTGCCAGTAAGGAGATTTGTCTATTGTAGAACTTCGCGTGGGAAATCTGCTTAGTTTACGCTGCCCCTGTGTAAAAGCTTTCGTATTTACTGGTCTGTGATAATCATTTTTTTTTTTTGTTAGTTAATCGACGCCCATATTATCCACTTTGCTTGTCAACTGCCTCGTTGATTGGTTGCATTTCTTAGGGTGTGTATTCTAATACCTGATTGACATCTGCATAACTTAGCATGATCATATGAGAGATGTCCCTGCTCTTACCGTTATAACCCTACTTTCGCTTGGATAATTCCCGGCACACAAAAGTAAGAAGATTGCTTGGTTATACATCGCTTCAGTCCTCGTTGGACCAAGAGTTCTGCTAACACCACACTGATATAAATAAAGTCCGTCACGCATGGGCTGCGTAAACTAAGCAGATTTCCCTCGTGAAGTTCAGCAATGGATAAATCTACATACTCCTAACACACGCCCCCGTGAATATTAAATGAATAAATACAAACGGTAATAAGAAGTCTTTCAGTAAATAATGTAAACAAACAGGTCTGCCACCTCTCACATGAAAGTAAAACAATTGCTGAAATATATCTGAATATAACATATTAATTTAATAGAAAACTATTCACTATATCTAGTACTGTCAATTATAATGAATCAAAATATTTTTTATATCAATCAATCAAATTTTAGGGGGGGGGGGGGTGGTCACCAGAACATATTTACATGTATCTTGTATAATAAAGGTCTCTTGAAAACAATATCAGGTATTTAAGCATGGAATAATGTGGTTTATTACATAACTGAGTATTGTTTATGTAACATGAGTAGAAGTGGGGATTTGGTGAAGGCTGAAAACGTAAAATGCAAACATCTCTGTTAGTATTCAAGATAGAGAATAAATTTATATATCAATATTTATAGTAGATTGAATTTTCAATAAGATTGGATCTACAAATATTTTAGATCCGACGTATAGTAATGGAGATATTTAGAATTTCCGAAAATTCTCCCCTTTAAACTCCCTCCTACTGGTCCGATTTCATTTATTAAAGAACTTGATCTTTCTTTTTACATAAAACGATTGCACGTCGAGTTTAGTAACGATCAAACAAAAATTGCGACTGCTAGAGCGGTAACAGACAATATATAATTTTGAATTGAAGTCATTTTCGTCATCGTCTGCCGTGGTAGGATCGATGGACATTTGAGAAACATTTTCGAACATCGAGTCATGAGTACAACCTCAATAGCTGATTTCCCTTAACGGAAATCTGCTAAAAAACGGGCATTAGAACGAGTATGCTCCATTGTCATTTGATTAGTTGGTCATTGATTGGTATTAGCAGATATACCTTGAGGGAAATCAGCTATTGAGGTCGTACTCATGACGCGAGTTTTGAAAAATTTCCTGAAATATCCATCGATCCTACCCAGGTGATGACGAAAATGACGTCCGTTCAAAATTAGTAGTCATCGTTAGAATGTATTTTTCTTGCGTTCTATACATTGATTACTGCAGTGCTCTCTAAAGTAAATACCAGTAGATACAATGAAAAAAGTCCGTCACGCAGGGGCTGCGTAAACTGAGCAGATTTCCCTCGTGAAGTTTACTAATAGATAAATATACATACTGCTAACACAACACCACCATGAATAAATACAAACGGAAAGAAGAAATGTTTCATCCAATTTCAATAACCTGCCACAGAAAGCGTTGGGTTAGAAATGTGAACAAACTGGTTTGCCCGCCTCACACCGGAAAGAAAAACAATTACTGAAATATATCAGAATATTACATATTAATTTTATTGAGTACTATTTACTATATCTAGTACTGTAATTAACAATGAGTCAGAATATTTGTTATCTCAATCAATCAAATTTTAGTAGTCCAAAACCTTAAGACGGTGGGGGGGTCACCAGAACATATTTGCATGTATCTTGTATAATAAAGGTCTCTTGAATACAATATTTGTATTGTATTTGTATATGTAGTATTGTTTATGTAACATGAGTAGAAGTGGCGGTTTGCTGGTGGCTGAAAACTGTAAAATGCAAATATCTTGGTTCATATTCAAGATAATGAATAAATGTATATAACAATATTTATAGTGCATTTAATTTGCAATAAGATTGGTTCTATACAATTTTTCGATCCGACCTATGGTAACGAAGATATTTCGAATTTTCTAAAATCCTCCCCTCTAAACCCACCCCCCTCCCCTGGCCATATTTCAGCCGTTAATGAACTTGATCTTTCTATTTACATAAAACGACTAAATATCGAGTTTGGTAACGATTAAACAAAAATTGCCACCGCTAGAGCGGTAACAGACATATATATATACAGTTTTGAACGGACCTCATTTTCGTCATCTCCTGGGTAGGATCGATGGATATTTGAAGAAACATTTCGAAAATCGCGTCATGAGTACAACCTCAATAGCTGATTTCCCTTAAGGGAAATCTGCTAAAAACTTTCATCACCTCCTGTAGAAATGTAAGCATAAGAATGAAATTGTTGAAATCCAGCATGACAAACGACTTCATAAATCCTCATTTATGATGTGAGTAAAGGTACCTCAATTCAAGAAAATATGAAAAGACATTACTGAAACAGCAATGAAATAAATTGAATTTGCGGGCATGTAGACTACCCTTGCACTAGGTACCTGCATGTGTTTGAGGAAGGTGGCGGAAGGTCAGTGAACGGAGTGCATTACGCGAAACAGGTTGCACTCATGCATTCAAGGACGTTCACAATCTAACGCCGGTAGTCTAGGCTCAGAACTGGTTCGCCTGTGAAAATTGTTGCAAATAGTCTAGTTTTTGATTTGTGCAATCTGGTGGTTGCTACACTCCATCCTTATATTAGACGTGCCGTTGACTTGCATCAGTTGACAAGCCTTGGCTAATCCGAAATGCACTTTATCCCACCAATAAGCAGGAATGACTTTTGAAAAGCTCTAGTGAGAACCAGCTGATTTGCCATCCGATACTTGCAATTATGGAGATTCATACTCAATCTAAGCAGAATTCCCACGTGCTGTCACTATCTCTTCTCTCCATGTATCCTATATTTCTGACTAGCTAAGGTAGCCTTCACCTGGGAAATCATTTGAGGCTGAATGATGATGGTATTTTTTTTAGGCTTTACTTTGTACAATATTTTTACTTTTTCTCGTCTCAATGCATAGGATTTACACCTGAGTATGAAGTAATCTTCATCATCAGGAGAAGCTTATAGATTAAAGAACTCACTGAAATATAAGGTTAGTAGTGAGAGGACAGAAAGTAAGTCTTTTCTCCCACAATAATTTTCTTGCCCACAACTTTTATGTCGCCGCATGTTTCAATAAAACGTGCCGTTTCTGAAATAAAGATTTGTGCATTTTCTGGCTAAAAGATGCATCAAATCGAAAAATTCATCGATTTAAACTCGTTTTGCAATTTGATTTTCTACTAGAATCTGATATAAAAAATAGGACGAAACGTGAAAATTATACGAACAAACAAAAGTAATGCCTTGCCAAAAAAATACCATCAAATTCAGCCTCAAATGAATTCCCGGGCGAAGCCGGGTATCTGAGCTAGTAAATACTAATCATATTTACTGAATAAGTAATCTCCAGACATTTCCCGCATAACAATTGTCCAATTACATTTCCAACCTAGTTGGAAAATGTAAAATTTACTGAGCACTTACTGTCTAATCGTTTCAATATAATGCACCATTTAATTGTTGCCTTTAGCCACAGAATGAAATGCATATCTTAATTATGCTTTAATTTAAAATAATAGCTTGATACTTAAAAAAGAGAGAGAGAGAGAGAGAGAGAGAGAGAGAGAGAGAGAGAGAGAGAGAGAGAGAGAGAGAGAGAGAGAGAGAGAGATAGAGATAGAGAGAGAGAGAGAGAGAGAGAGAGAGAGAGAGAGAGAGAGAGAGAGAGAGAGAGAGAGAGAGAGAGAGAGAGAGAGAGAAGAGAGAGGGGGAGAGAGAGAGAGATGAGAGAGAGAGGAGAGAGAGGGAGAGAGAGAGAGAGAGAGAGAGAGAGAGAGAGAGAGAGAGAGAGAGAGAGAGAGAGAGAGAGAGAGAGAGAGAGAGAGAGAGAGAGAGAGAGAGAGAGAGAGTGAGAGAGGAGAGAGAGAGAGAGAGAGAGAGAGAGAGAGAGAGAGAGAGAGAGAGAGAGAGAGAGAGAGAGAGAGAGAGAGAGAGAGAGAGAGAGTTACTCAAATGAGTAAAACCTCAATCTGCTATCATGATTAGAACGACACAAGTCAATTTTACAAAAATTGTTAAGAGCGTTATTTACTTTCATCAGTGATGTGAATTATTAGTACATTTCTATTGTTTAATTTTATTAATTAATTTAAATAAAAAAATGTCGAATTTGCACAAGTTGTGGGAGCGGAAGTTGGGGGGGGGGGAGTGGTCAGAGTTAATTGCGTTATTTATTAATTTATTTCCTGTGATATGTCGACATAATTAGAATTACTATGTACTTTCTATTACTTACATAATGAGTGGTCTGGCCAGCTTATGGCTGGGAAACAACGTTTATTGTTCGAAGATACTTAATAATTACAAACACTTTGAATGATTATGTTTTAGACGAACTGATTTAGGTTTAATAAATTATATATGCATTATTCAAGTTTAATCTTTAATACCGAAGGAAATTATTTGAGATCGACATATATCCTACAAAACAATGGATGCATAAATATAATCACTGAGCTCAGTAATTTATTTTTTTTTTTTTTAAGTATCAAGCTATTATTTTGAATTAAAGCATAATTAAGATATGCATTTCATTCTGTGGCTAAAGGCAACAATTAAATGGTGCATTATATTGAAACCATTAGACAGTAAGTGCTCAATAAATTTTACATTTTCCAACTAGGTTGGAAATGTAATTGGACAATTGTTATGCGGGAAATGTCTGGAGATTACTTATTCAGTAAATATGATTAGTATTTACTAGCTCAGATACCCGGCTTCGCCCGGGAATTCATTTGAGGCTGATTGTGATGGTATTTTTTTGGCAAGGCATTACTTTTGTTTGTTCGTATAATTTTCACGTTTTAATTAAATAAAGTATTAAATAGTCTTAAGGGCTAACTGGCGTTTCTCATGAATTAATGTTTGGGAGAAGAGAAGGAGGGGGGGGGGGGCAGTATACTTTACTTGGTGCAACCTATTACTGGCGTTAAAAAAATAACATACATTTTAATTATTAAGAATAAAATGTCAACATAGATTTGAATTAATTTATCCAGGTGAATGAGGTACCTGGCACCTTTGAGCATATCAGTATTTCTACGCAAATTACTTGCTTCATACATTGTTATACGAAAAAATGTTAAAACAAAAGTTACTTTTAATAAAAGAAAAAAACCACTTTTGTTTTGTGCACGTTAGCCTTAAAAAAATAGAAAAGGAAATATCGCAAATATTTATTTCAAGCCAAATATTTTATAGCTATCATGGATGAATTAATGCTAATTCTCAAATCGAGTTTTGTTAAGTTCGATTAAATCATTAGTGCCCAAAAAAATTGTTGGCTCCCGCTTTAGTTTTAGTGTACATTTCGTATATACTTTGTGATACGGCAAATGTTAGTATAACATAAGTTACCCTAAATAACAAAATAAATAACTTTTGTCATGTGAATATTTGCCAAAAAATAAATATGGAACGAAATATCGCTATTTTTAATTTCAGGCCTCCCTTACAAGCCACACTCCTGCTCGTTCCTAGAAATATTGGTATAGCTTATTATCATGAAGGAGTTAGTGCTAATTCACATGCCAAGTATTGTTAACTTCGGTTGAGTCTATTGTGCCAAACCAAATTGTTGACCCTGCTATAAATTTTAGCGTATAACTCAACAAAAGTTACTCTAAATAACAAAATAAACAACTTTTGTTATGTGCATATTTGCCGAAAAAGCAATTCGAAACGAAATATCGCTATTTTTAATTTCAAGCCTCCCTTATAACTCCCACTCCTGTTTGTCTCAGAGAATATTAATATAGCCTAAAGTCTAAGTTGGGTTAGTAGTAATATACATGCCAGGTTTCATAAAATTCGGTTCAGCCGTTTATGCGTAAAAAGGTTACAAGCAAACAAACAGACACGAAAGGAACAAAATGCAGTTATGGTTTGTTGGTGTTTATGACATGTGATACGAAAAGTTATCGTGAAATTTCGAGAAAAAATCAATGTACAGTCAGAGGTTACAATTATATATATATATATATATTATAGGATCTCATTTCCATTTTCGCCTAAAGGATCATAAAAACCTTTCTGATTCCTAAAGGCCTTACTAATCCTATGCCAGGAACATCCAGAGTGACCTCACACTTAATCATAATTGGTCATACCCGGAATGGTACAGCTAGCTCTATGATATAACAACAATACCTGCTCCAAGGTGTAAGTGATGCCCGGCCTTGTGGAATATTTCTCTACAGCAACAGGTAATTCCCACTTTTAGTGGCACTTTATGATGTGAACCACTAACATTAATTTGGTCTAGATAGCCATCACTGGTTATGAATGCGTCGATAAACATTTGTCTTAGCAGCTTTCCCTCAAAGGAAATAGCTACTGAAGTTGTTATCATGAAACGATTTTATATTTAAGTTTTAGCTTATTTCCACTAAGGGTAATAAGCTATTGAGGTTGTACTCACATGAATCCTACCCAGGAGTCACGCAGGGGCTGCGTTAACTAAGCAGATTTCCCGCGTGCACCACGTATTTGCATTAATCTCAGAAAGTAAAAGTTTCAATGAGAACAATATTTAAGCTGATAATGATTTAACAGCTTAAGTTGTCGACGATTTAACAGCTTATTATTAATATGACACTGGTAATTGTGTGGGTTTACTTATGGCCGAGAATTAGAAAATGCAAATATCTTGGTTAACGTTCAAGATAGTGAAAATTTAATATGCTACAACAGTTTTTCTATACACTTATTCCATCCGACATATAATAACGTATAGTATTCGACCCCCCCCCCCACCTTCCCTACTCTGATTTCAGCCGTTAAAAAACTTGATCATTTGTTTTTCATAAAACGTTTAAATGCCCAGTTTGGTAACGATCAAACAAAAAATACGACCGCTAGAGCTTAACAGGCAAATATATATATATATATATATATATATATATATATATATATATATATATATATATATATATATATTGTTACGTTTTTATTACCAAAACCAGTAATAAACGTTTTTAATAAGAATTCTTTTGGATTGCAAAATTAAATGCTTGCAAGTTTCACAGTTTTTATCACTGCACAATTTATTTCACAATGCACAATAATCTTGGAAATTATTCTTAATTACTACTCACAGTATGCACTCATAGCGTCACTGTTCTTCAGATTACACAGTCCAATGGTTCACTCACGGTCACTGAAATTCACAGAAAGACAGCACTGCACTGTCCTTTACTTCGCGGCACGGCACTGTTACTTACAGTCACGGCACATCACTGTTCTTCTTATAAAAACACTTTACCGTACTGCACTAAGTCGCACTGTAGCACTGATGTAAACATCAAGACAGGTGAGAATAAAACTGACTGCTCGCGGTTGGCCGTTCTTTATATAGGTTGTCGGCATACATCAAAGGGGAATTGTCTGGACCCCTCGACGTCTGGCTGGAAGGTACTGGTAGGAGCTAGGATATTCTGTCGGCTTCTTTGATCTATATCGCACTTCCCAAATACGCGACTCTCTGCTAATCCTTCATTTTCACAACTATAAATATATATATATATATATATATATATATATATATAAGAATTTTGAAGACTTACCGGTATTTTTCCAGATTTTTACGACAAACCCGACTCAAAAATAATGAAATTATAGGGGAAACAAGAAACAATAAGATAAAACTAGGAATTTTGAGGACTTACTGATATTTTCAACTGTGTTCGTCAAAGAATAGTACTATGGAAAACTAGATTATCAAGGACAGACGTACTTTGCAGATTTTGGAGGCAATTACGTTCACCGAAGAACTCATCGGCGGGACAGTAGAAAAGTCCGTCACGCAGGGGCTGCGTAAACTAAGCAGATTTCCCTCGTGAAGTTTTACAATAGAGAAATCTGCCCAATAACAACAGTAGTAGTAAGTAATCTCTAAACCTATTCACGAGGGGACGAAGAGTTACGGAAACGGCCGCCCTAGCTGTCGGCGGAAAGTCCTGAACATAGCCGACTCCGGTCGACCACACACACAATACAAATGCAAATATCTCGGTTAATATTCAAGATAGAGAATAAATGTATATAACATTATTTATAGTCCATTTAATTTTGTATAAGAATGATTCTATACACTTTCTCGATCCGACTTATAGTAACGGAGATATTTCGAATTTTCAAAATTCTCCCCCTCTTCCTGGTTCGATTTCAGCCGTTAACGAACTTGATCTTTCTTTTTACATAAAACGACTAAATATTGTGTTTGGTAACGATTAAATATAAATTGCGACCGCTAGAGCGGTAACAGACAAATATATAGATAGATTAATATATATATATATATATATATATATATATATATATATATATATATATATATATATATATATACAGTTTTGAACGGACCTCATTTTCGCCATCTCCTAGGTAGGATCGATGGACATTTGAAGATAAAATTAGCAAAGTCCGTCATGAGTACAACTTCAATAGCTGATTCTCTTAAGAGAAATCTGCTAAAAGTGAGAGGAGATAACGGAGTTTCAAGCACAACCTATGCTTTACAGGATATTTGAAACCGATTGTATAGAATGCACAGTATTGCAAGAAAACTTTCAATTTAATGGGCGGATGCTAATTTAAAAATGTTGAATATAATTGTCCTCAAAAAATAATAATACAACGGAAAACTAGATTTAAAAATATTAATTTCAAGGACAGACCACCATTTTTAGAACTTATTAAGAGTTGAAAATTATTAAACTTGCGACTTTGAAGAACTGTTTTATATTGTGCTAACTTCTTTGTGACCTGTGCTCGATATATAATGAGACGATGAAAGGAAAGGGTTTATTCGGTCAGAATTATGTTGGTTACTATATTTGAAGCGTATAATTAGGTACTTGGGTCCTAAGAATATAGACGAGATGCCAATATTATTGTAATCAAAAATTATTTCCGAGGAAGTTTTTTTTTTTTACATTGACCTTCTAGGATAATTTTTCTTTTTTGTAATACGTAAGATGCAATTTAAAAAGCGGTAATCAATTCTGAAATAACTTAAGGCTATTATTTCGTACGCATTCGTAATTGTTATAGTTAATCGATAAACTTCCAACCCTGTATTACGTCAAGACTCAAGAGAAAAGCTTTTTTTTTTTCTACTTTGATGCGGACTACATTAATCTATTATTAAGTTTGACTCTCAAATGCTAGGGTTCCGGACAACGAAGTTATAAGGCTTGCTCCAGTTTTAACTGGAATTTAATTTCTTTTAGGGTTTCCCGTGAGCATGCTTCAATTTTCTCCTTAGATATCATCAAAGGTGGCGAGCCTGCCCTTGGAGATGCCAGTTTTCCCCCCGTTTCCCACCGTTCTTTTCCATGTTGAGCTCAGTCGTCATCGAAATTCAGAGAACAATGTCGAGTCCTTGAAATGCTCCAGTGACGAACATATGCTTTCCCGCAATACACTAAGCATTGGTGTAATTGGGGTTAAGTGATGGTAAGTTCTTAAACATATAAATTAGAACTTCCATTGGATTCTGAGTAGAAATAATAAAATGTTGAGCAATAATGCCCACCGATTTCTGCCCTATACAAGTACTTAATATCACTGTTCTGCAAAAAAAAAATGTCCGGAAATTTTTCCTAAGTTTTAGCAGAAACCCCCCCCCCTTAAGGGAAATCAGCTATTGAGGTTGTACTCATGACGGAATTTTCGAAATTTTTCTTCAAATGTCCACATATACCACGTAGTAGATTATGACAATGAGGTCAGTTCAAAACTGTATATATGTATATATATATATATATATATATATATATATATATACATATATATATATATATATATATATATATATATATATTTGTCTGTTAACGCTCTAAATGTCACAATTTTGGTTTGACCATTACCAAACTCGATATTTAGTCGTTTTATGTAAAAAGAAAGATCAAGTTCGATATTTCCGATATATTATACGTGGGATCTAAAAATTGTATAGAACCAGTCTTATTGCAAATTAAATTTACTATAAATATTGTTATATACATTTATTCTCTATCTTGAATATTAACCGAGATATTTGCATTTTTATGAAATCGGGGCGGATAACGGATGAGAGTGAGTTTCCCGCCAAAAGCTAGGTCGGCCGTTTTCTTAACTGTTCGGCTCTCGTGAAATGTCTCTATTGTAAAACTTCACGTGGGAAATCTGCTTAGTTTACGCAGCCCCTGCGTGACGGACTTTTTTTATATCTTCCAGAGTGCTGAGTTTGATTGTGAGATAAATAATAATTGCATAGAATTCTATCTATCGCCATTTTTAAGGGAGTGAAGGTTGTTTTTTGAAAAAAATGAGATTGCATGTTTATTTTTTTTTTTTCAATTTATTTATTTATGAATAATTACAGTAATATATCAAATAATGCCATTGTTAATATTGAACATAATATATCTTTATACCTCTTCAATGTGAATATCTATTCCTTTTAAATTCATTCTCAGTTGTCACCTGTTGCAGTGTCCAATAGTAGTCAGCAAGCACTTTCTCATTGCATTTACCGCCCTACCTCTTCTCTCTTTGGGGTATATCTTGACGAAACCGATCTCCGCATTCATCGGAAACTGTTTCCAAGTTGGAAGGAAAGAATTGTACATGAGAGCGAAAAAATGAATTTTTAATGACACGTTACAGCCCTTGGCCTTATAAGATAAGATCGATTCAGTAACATCGTCTTTGTAATTCGAAGCTCTTTTGTAGCCCAAAAATTGTTGACACAAGTTTTCAAACTCAGTCCAAGCTCTTTTATAAGTTTCGTTTAATTTTCCTTTGAATTCCAGACATTTAAATAAAGTGGGAATATGTAACCCCGCAAAAATCGACTCTTAAATCTCTGCTTTATTTAATTTCTGCAACGATTGAGTCAAGTACAAACATCTTCCACTTCCTTGTCTATTGCTTTACAAAATTCTTTATCTCTCCTAATTTGATATTGAAGGAATAGAATTTTGTTTTTCCAACCAAAGGAGGATTGACAATTTTTAGCAGATTTCCCTTAAGGGAAATCAGCTACTGAGGTCGTACTCATGACGGAATTCAAAATTCTTCTTCAAATATCCATCGTTCCTACCCAGGAAATGATGAAAGTGAGGTCCGCTCACAACTATATATACGAGGGGTGTACAGAAAGTTCTAAGCCTGATATATATATACAAATACATTTTCAACTTACATATTTTTATTTTTCAATATAGTCCCCCTCAACAGCAACGCACTTATTCCACTGCTTTTCCAACATCTGTAACCCAGTCAAAAAAAAATTGTTGTCAAAACCTTCCAAAACAACCTTGACAGCTGAGATCACCTCATCGTCTGACGAAAACACTCTCCCACGCAAATGTTTTTTCATATTAGGGAAGAGGTAGAAGTCTGAGGGGCCAGATCTGGCGAGTAGGGTGGGTGCGGGAGCAGCTCAAAGTCCAAAGACTTGGCCGTATCCATGGCAACTCTTGATTTGTGGGCGGGAGCATTGTCCTGCTTCAGGAGCACACCTTTGGTGATCTTTCATCGGCGGTTCTCTTTGATGGCCTCTCGCAATTTGACGAGAAGGTCTGCATAGCATTGCCCTGTTATTGTCATGCCATGCTGCAGAAAATTGACCAGCAAAAGCCCCTCTGAGTTCCAGAAAATCGTTGTCATGATTTTCCCTACAGACTTGGCCAGTTTGAATTTTCTTGGTGGAGGGGAGTCTGTGTGTTTCCATTGCATCGACTCTGCATTTGTTTCTGGGTCAAAATGGGGTACCCATGTTTCATCTTGTGTGACTAGACGATCCATGAAGTGTGGGTCTTCGTTTAATCTTTCTAGAAGAGTCGTCGAGACTCTAACCCATTCCATTTTCTGAGAAGGAGAAAGCATTCTTGGCACCCAACGAGCAGAAACCTTGTTCAGTCTCAAATGCTGGTGCAAAATCGTTTCCACCGAAGTAGCGCTAATGCCCACCTTTGCTGCTAAGTACCTGACTGTAAGACGACGATCCGCCATCACCAAATTTTCAACTTTGGATATGGTGTCTTCAGTAACTGATGTTGTAGGCCGCCCAGATCGGTCATCATCTTCAAGGTTTTCTCGGCCACCTTTGAAGAGTGCGGCCCACTTTTTGACGGTGGCATACGATGGGGCAGAGTCCCTCAAAGTTGCAGACATGTCTTCAAAAATTTCCTTCGGCCTCATCCCCTTTTTTACGAAATATTTTACCAGAATTGAAAGGAGGAATTAGGAAGATAATAACTTAATATAGATAAACAATGACCTTTAACACCACTCAGCTTATCTGTTTGATAGAAAAGGTATCATAAGTACACCAGACTTAGAACTTTCTGTACACCCCTCGTATACATATAGTATATATATATATATATATATATATATATATATATATATATATATATATATATATATATATATATATATATATATATATATATATATATATGTCTGTTAGCGCTCCAGCGGTCGCAGTTTTTGTTTTATCGTTACCAAACTTGATATTTAATCGTTTTGTACAAAAAGAAAGATTAAGTTCGTTAATGGCTGAAATCGGACAAGGGGGAGAATTTCGACAATTCTTAATATCTCCGTTATTATGCGTCAGATCGAAAAATTGTATAGGACTAATCTTATTGCAAATGTAATGTTCTATAAATGTTGTTATGTACATTTTTTCACTATCTTCATTATTAACCGAGATAAGCGCATTTATTTTCGGCCTTCAGTAAACCCCCACTCCAACTCATCTCATATAAACAATAAACAGTTTATTTGAAGCCTAAATTCCAAATATATTTCTCATTGAACTTTTAATTTTTGAGGTAAATGCAAATAAGTGACGCACGTGCTCTGTCTATGTATGGGCTCTGGCCATTTTCTCACTGTGTAGTGATCTGCAATCTTTTAGCAGATTTCCCCTAAGGGAAATCAGCTATTGAGGTTGTACTCATGACGGAATTTTCGACATTTTTCTTCAAATGTCCATCGATCCTACCTAGTAGATGACGAAAATGAAGTCCGTTCAAAACTGTATATATATATATATATATATATATATATATATATATATATATATATATATATATTTGTCTGTTACCGCTCTAGCGGTCGTAATGTTTGTTTGATCGCTACCAAACTCGGAATGTAAGTGTTTTATGTAAAAAGAAAGATCAAGTTCGTTAATGGCTGAAATCGGACCAGTGGGAGGGGGGGGTTTAGAGGGGAGGATTTTCGAAAAGTCTAAATATCTCCGTTATTATGCATTGGATTGAAAAATTGTATAGAACCAATCTTATTGCAATTTAAATTTACTATAAATATTGTTATATACATTTATTCTCTATCTTGAATATTAACCGATATATTTGCATTTGTATTCTGCGTGTGGTGCTATGTTCGGCCTTTCCGCCGAGAGCTCTGGTGGCCATTTCTGTAACTATTCGTCTCTCGTGAATAGGTTTAGAGGTTGCTTACTACTACAGCTGTTATTAGGCAGATTTCTCTATTGTAACTTCACGTGGGAAATCTGCTTAGTTTACGCAGCCCCTGCGTGACGGGCTTTTCTGCTTTCCCGATCACATAAAAAGCCGCACAACTTAGTATTACCATCTTGGAGCCATGTAAGCAGTGCTACAACATTAAGTTGGACATTAAGAATAGAGGCAGGTACCCCTCATAATACATAATACCCCCCAACTGAGTCCCTGCATAATACATATGATTGTTAGTCTACCAATAATGATATGTTAGTCTTCGTGAAGCCTAAGACTTGAGCTTATGGATTTTTTTAAATGTTGAAATACTTTGTAATGGCGTTAAAATCATATAAGTCTTCCATATATCTCCCTAAAAAAGATGGCCCAAGCCACATGCCATTGTGAAGGAAGAACTATGGGGGTTTAATGAGAATAAATTATGACATTGTCTTTCCCTACGAACTTTCTTCTTTTTATATCTCCTCTATCTGAAGAAGAACCTCTACATTTAGTAAGCTGCAAATCTCTCCTTTTCGTTTTCAAATCCCAGCAATATTCTTCACCGCAAAGATAATCTAAATTGCAAAAAGTCCGTCACGCAGGGGCTGCGTAAACTAAGCAGATTTTCCACGTGTAGTTTTACAATAGAGAAATTTCAGAATAGAGAGTCAAACAGTTACGAGAACGGCCCGAACTAGCTCTTGACGGAAACTCACGACTAGACCCGAAGTTAGCCGATCTCATCTCAGAAGCTGAAAACATAAAAATGCAAATATCTCGGTTAATATTCAAGCTAGAGAATACATGTATATAACATTATTTATAGTACATTTAATTTTCAATAAGATTGATTCTATATAATTTTTCGATCCGACGTATAGTAACGGAGATATTTCGAGTTTTCGAAAATCCTCCCGTCTAAATCCCCCCTCCCACTGGTCCAATTTCAGCCATTAACGAACTTGATCTTTATTTTTGCATAAAACGTTTAAATATCGAGTTTGGTAACGATCAAACGAAAATTGCGACCGCTAGAGCGTTAACAATATATATATAATTTTGAACGGACCTCATTTTCGTCATCTCCTGGGTAGGATCGATGGGCATTTGAAGAAATTTTTCGAAACTCGCGTCATGAGTACGACCTCAATAGCTGATTTCCCTTAAGGGAAATCTGCTAAAATGGGTTTTATTTCAGCACTACTGAAACTGGATTTTTTAATAAAATGTTTTGTTTTCTGTCGATTTAACGTCTGATGTATTCAGCTTGCTATGTGCGGAAAAATAGCTCCAATTAGAAAAATAAAAAAACTAATATTTCCAAAAGAAGGAAGAATCAGACCAGACCATATATGAACAGTTTTGTTGGAAATTGTATCTAAAATCATCTCTCAAAGGTTGCGCTCTAAATGCTATTACAATCTGTGTATATATATATATATATATATATATATATATATATATATATATTAACATGCGTTTTCACAGCAAATACATACAGACAAACTTCTACATGACCAAATTACTACCAGGACATGGTTCACTAAATTCTTACTACCAACGATTCAACATAAAAGACAACAATACTCCCCCCTATGATTACACAACTCCACAAACATGTCAATACTTAATATACGACTGCTGGCGATTGACTAAACAACAAAAAATAGTAGAAAATGACATTGAACGACAAAAAGGAAAAATGTATAATGATAAGCTAATTTCAAAATATAATAATGCGCTCAAAATATTTGCACAAATGCTTTTGCTACAATTAATAGGTTGAATACTTATTATAGCAGATAAAAACAACATAATTTTACGAATAATCAATAATTATTGTATTAAAACTAACAATTTCCTATTTATATATTTAACGTTATTATTGTTAATGGTGTATATTATAATTTATATTCACATAATAATTTACAAATATCTTCTGTAATATACTTCAAATGCATGTGATATGCCAAATTGCACGTGCCATGCAGATAAATAAACTGCCTTCTTTTAGGGTTACTACTATAGGAAGAAACAAAAAACTAAAAATTGAAATATATATATATATATATATATATATATATATAGAGAGAGAGAGAGAGAGAGAGAGAGAGAGAGAGAGAGAGAGAGATTCAAATACATCAAGCGAATATTTAAGTAGCTCAGATGCAGAAAAAAAAAGTTGGATACGATTTCATAAGACTCTATGACCAGTCATTTGTACTAATTATTTTTGGCCTGATTTCATAATTCTATATGAAGGGAAGGTCACTGGAACATTTCAGGTTTGATATTATAGTCAACATCTGGGTTAAGCCTTTTTGTGATGATGGTTTTCAAAATATATGTGTGTATATGGTGAATTTCTCTTTATATGCTCTAACTATAGGTTGCATGGCGGGCAGGAAGGAGTGGTTCATTTTTCATATATACATTTATATACAGACGCACACGCCCACCCACGTGTTTAGATAGGGAAGTTTAACAGATGTCCCTCACGCAGTGGTAGAGTAACTTGGCACATTTCCCATTCACAGGAATCATACGATGTGAGTTTTTAGTCGAGAAATCCCGTTCGTGCCAAGCTGATCGGGATTACAACGTGAAAAAGGATTGTACGTTTGTATAGTACTCCATACTTTTATGGACGAACAATACTCATTAGTTAGACTGAGTGAGTTATTCTTTTCGGCCAATTAATCAGATAATTTGACCTCATGGCACAACTTATTGTGGATATTCAAGTTTAGAAAAAGACGTTTCATGACAAATCAGCATATTGTTAACGTGTGATGACTATAAGCAAGAGTTTAATATATTATGAGGTTTCCCTTAAGGCTGTTGAGGATGTAATCACGAAGAAATTTTCGAAAAATTTCCACAAATGTCCATAGATCCTACCCAGTAGATGACGAACATGAGATCCGTTTAAAACTATGTGTGTGTGAGTGTGTATACATATCTTTATATATATATATATATATATATATATATATATATATATATAATTCTACGGTACGTGTGAATGTCACTTAACTCCTCCTAAAAGGCTGAACCGATTTGAATGAATTTTTTTGTATGCAATTGGTTGAAGCCCTGGATTTACAAATAAGCGCGGCAGACGAACAGGAGTGGGGGTTGTAAGGGAGGCCTAAAATTAAAAATAGTGATATTTCGTTTCCCCTTGGTTTTTCGGCAAATACTCACAGAATAAAAGTTTTTTATTTTGTTATTTAAAGTAACTTTTGTTATATTGACTTTTGCCGTGTAACAAAGTATAAACGAGATATGCACTAAAAAATTAAAGTTGGAGCCAACAATTTCATTGGGCACTAACGATTGAACCGAACAAAACTCTATATGTAAATTAGCATTAATTCTTCCATGATTATAAACTATATTAAATTTTTTAGGTTCGAACGGGAGTGGGGGGGGGTTCATTTTCTATTTGTTTTCAGGCAAACTTGCACTTAACAAAAGTTTTTTTTTTTGTTATTAAAAGTAGCTTTGGTTTTAAACATAATATTATTAAGCTTAATATACTAATCGCTTGATATATCATGCAGGGCAACGTCTGTCGGGTCAGCTGGTATATATATATATATATATATATATATATATATATATATATATATCAACGCTCAGGTGGTCACAATTTTTGTTTAATCGTTATCAAATTCGATTTTTAAACGTTTCAAGTAAAATTAAATTAAATTAAATTTCGTTAATGGCTAAAATCAGTTAGTGGGGGGGGGGGTCAACAATCCAAAATATCTCCGTTATTATGAGTCGGGCAGACAAATTGTATAGAATGAGCCTTATTGCAAATGTAATGTTCTATGAATGTTGTGATGTACATTTCTTTTATACAATCAATATTAACCAAAATATTTCCATATTTTATTTTTAAGCGTTCAGTAAATCCCCATTTGTACTCATGTTATATTAACAAAAAGCTGTTATATCATGAACCATTCCAATGTTAAATAAGAAAGAAAGTTTTCATTAAACATTAACTTCATGATAACATAAAATTACGTTAAGTGTAGCCGTTCTTTAATCAAATATGTTTATTTGAATGATCAAATTGTATAGATGCCATAATCGATAATTAACCATTTCAGCCAACACTAAAGATCTTGTTTGTTATTATGGGGGGTTCAGAGGGGATTCGTAAATTCAAAATATTTCTGTGTTTATGGGTCGGATCGTAAACTGTTATAGAACCAACCTTGTAAAAAAAAAATTAATGCTCTACAATTTCTGTTATTTTGATTTTTTGTATCTTAAATATTAAGGGTATTACTCGTACTTTCTTTTTTTTAGCCTTCAGTAAATGCCTACTAATTGAATTTTTACTTAGGCATGGAAAATATGTGAGGAAAACAGACCAGTCCAGTGTCATATCAGCAGGAGGGAAATCTGGTTAGTTGACGCAGCCCCTGCGTGGCGGAGGTTTTCCTGTATGGAAAGAGGAATATGAAGGATTAAGGAAAGTTCTGACGATAATTATTTGATTAAAACTGATTTATCACCATCAAAAAAATAAGAATGAAATTTCGTATCTAAAATACACCTATTAATACTGGGAAAGCTGTTTGATGCTTCAGACAATCACTAGTGTTTGCACCAGAGGAAATTCTAATTGCACTTATTTCCTTCCTGGGGAAACCCGAGAGTATTATACGCCGTGAAGAAGAACTCCGTTCCCACAGAATTGTAAACAACACCTTAAATCGGGTAACCTCAGCTATTTCAACTTCAAAGACGGCTTCTATTAAACTATATCAAAATCTCAGTAAACAGTTTAAAGATGCCGACATTTTTTTTTTTTGGTTCCTTAACTTCCCATCATCAAGTTCTTTTAGCAGATTTCTCTTATGAGAAATCACTTATTGAGGTCGTACTCAAGATGCAATTTCCGAAAAAAAAGTTCTGAAATGCCCATTGACAATACAAAACATTTAAAGAACAACATTTGCAATAAGGCAAATGTAATGTTCTTTAAATGTCTTTATGTTAGTATTTTATTTTACTATCTTGATTATTAACCGAGATATTTGCGTTTCATAGTTTTCGGCCTTCAGTAAACCCCCTCCCCTCCTATTCATATCACAATAAGCTGTTATATTATGAAGCACATTATTTGAAGCATAAATACTAAATATTGTTCTCTTTGAACTTTTACTTTTTTAGACTAATGCAAATACTTGGCATACGTGTGAAATCTGTTTTGTTTACTCAGCCCCTGCGTGACGGACTTTTTTTTATAGAAGTGCCTATCACACCAGTCCTCAACTCGAAGATTATCTGAAATTCAATGTGAATATGAAGAAAATAAGATTACATAGCCAACTGATAATTTCAAATAACGATGCCTTGAAGCTGTAACACAATACAAAAATGAAAATAATAAAATCCGGACCAGTTAGTGAATGCTGCCAGGAATTTATATCGGGCAGTATTAAAAATGTATTATTGCAATGTTCACATTACAGGAATACTTGAAAAAGTTTATAACCACAAGTGATGAAATAATT
Source organism: Riptortus pedestris (assembly GCA_019009955.1). Taxonomy (NCBI): domain Eukaryota; kingdom Metazoa; phylum Arthropoda; class Insecta; order Hemiptera; family Alydidae; genus Riptortus; species Riptortus pedestris. The sequence goes on from CM032228.1 coordinate 22,967,195, forward strand.
TCCCTGGAAAATATTCCTTACTTTGAGGACATTCATAAACTGAACGTTATTTACTTATTTCAGCAGTATGCAACTAGCTAAAGACATAGTATAAAAATTATCTTGCTTATTAAACACTTTAATATTAATACGTCCAACTAAGTCAATTTACACGTCACGAGAGATAAACGAGTAAATGTAGATATATATGATGTATAAAGTATTCATAGAATTAACATTATAAAGAATTTTAGAAATTTAAGTACTACTTGAAAGTATTTATTTAATAAAAGTGTATTATTTTTATGTATATAGTAGGTCAAGGCTTTACTATGCACAATATTTTTACATTTCCTCGTCTCAGTGTTTTCGTTATTATTAAGCGATTACTATTTAATCCCAGTTAGTTGCTTAAAACATTATAAATAAAATCATTTCTTACTCAATCCCTCTTTATTATTTAAAATAATGTGGATAATGCCAATAAGAATCATCGATAGTGTTTGCCATTGCTATACATTATCAACTCCTTTCCCGCCAAATGCTGACTCAAGCCAGCTGATGTGATTAGAGCTGGCCTAGAGCCGAATGTAATTGTCTCTCAACAACTTCTGCTCCGCCATGTTGTGCAAATTCAGCATTTCCTTGTTTAAATTATTATATAAATTAAACTATCAAAATGTTATAATTCAATTACCAGTGGATAACATATTTAACTCTGAACTAAGACTTAATTTATATTAAGAGAGTAATGGGGGGGGGAGATTCATTATTGCCTTAATAACCCGAATTTTTGAACTAATATAAGTTTAAAAACGTCATTTTATAATATGCTAGAATAAAATAAAGTTTAATGAGCATATCATGTTATGGATTTTTATTTCATAATTAACTACATAACAAAAGTTACTCTAACAAAGAAAATAAAAAATATTGTTAGGTGCTTTTTTTTTCGCATAAAAACAAATGCAGAACGAAATATGATTTTTCATTTCAGCCTTCCCTCATGACCCTCATTTCTGTTCGCCCCTAGAAATATTAATACAGCTTATAATCATGGAGTAATTGATGATAATTCACATACTGAAAATTTTTCAGCTCCGTCGTTCGTGCAAAATAAAGTTGTTGACTACCGCCATAGCTTTTAGCGTATATTTTTTTTTACTTCGGTATACGACAAAAGAGATTATAACAAATGTTACTCAAAATAAACTGCTTTTATCATGTGCAGATCTGCGAAAACCCATAGGAATCAAAATATCGCGATTTTTTCATTCCATGCCTCCAATACAACCCCCACTCCTGTTCGTTCCTAAAATTTTTAATATAGCTTATAATCATGGAGGAGTTAATGCTTATTCAAATACCGAGTTTTGTTCAGTACGGCTATTTGGTTTGAGCCCAATAAAATTGTTGACTATCGCTATAGGTTTTAGTGTATATCTAATTTATTCTTTGGTATATGACAAACTTGTATATAACAAAAGTTACTCTAAATAACAAATCAAACTATTCTTTTATGTGCATATTTGCCAAGAAGCCAATTGGGAACGAAATATCGTAATTTTTTATTTCAGCATGTTTCTTTATTTTTTGAACAGTTTTAAAAAATGTATAAAAACGTGCTATAAAGAGGCACCGCCAACTTAGTACTCGCTTATAATAGTTAAAACTAAATTTTTTGGGGTATACGGAACAGCCTGTAATTCATTTTGAGCGTATCTATTTTCGTCATTTCTTAGGCTGGGAGCAATGGACATTAGAATATTTTTATTGAAAATCATGCCATGCGTATCTCCTCGATAGCTCATTCTAAATCTTGTGAAAGTCTGCATTTTTCATTACAGTAAAACCTCTCCAGGGTTGTAATATCACTTAAACAAGTCAACAGCCAGCTAAACAATTTTCCGCTAAGAGGGCCCCGTCAAGAGCAGAGCAGTCGGTCGGTGACAGTTCACTAATTTTAATTGTATTATAGTACAATTTAGCAACTTCATAACGATCATGCTAATTTGGAATAGTCACTTATGAGGAAATTACCGTAACAGTTCTTGAATGTTCATTGTTCCTACCTAGTAGCTGACGAAAATGAGTTTCGGTCAAGTTTATAATGTAATGTGTACTAATAATATAAAGTCCACAATTTTTTATGACTTCCATTTGTAAACAATTTTGGTAAAAAGTGTCGTTGGTAAAAAATGTCGTACGAAAAGTATTATTTCAATTATTAAAATAAAATTCTCCAAATTACAATAAATATAAATTTCATTATGTGCAAAATCTTTATAAAAACATATTTAAATTACAAAATAGCTTTGGACCATAGAAGTGTGTGTGAATATATTATATGGCACTCGTGTTTGGTCGCGTGATTGTAGCTGACCCGAGGCAGGTTCAAGTATCGTCATTAGGAGAATCACATGTATCTTGTATGTAGATAGTGTATCTGACACACTTCCTTCACAATTGACAAACAGGACCTCAAATGGCTAGTATGTTGACAGTTGTTGAAGTTCTCTTCCTTCACAATTGACAAGAAGGACCTTAAATGACTAGTATGTTGACAGTTGTTGAAGTTCTCTTCCTTCACAATTGACAAGAAGGACCTTAAATGACTAGTATGTTGACAGTTGTTGACGTTCTCTTCCTTCACAATTGACAAACAGGATCTCAAATAACTTGCATTTTGATAGTTGTTGAAGTTCTCTTCCTTTACAGTTAACAAACCGGAGGTCAAATGGCAATCATTTTGACCGTTTATGACGTTCTAATCCTTCACAATTGACGAACAGGGTTTCAAATGGCTAGCATGTTGATAGTTGAGGACGTGCTCTTCCTTTACAGTTGACAAGAAAGACTTTAATTGACTAGCATGTTGATAGTTGAGGACGTGCTCTTCCTTCACAATGACTAGAAGGGCCTCAAATGACTAGCATGTTGACCGTTGTTGACGTTCTCTTCCCTCACAATTGACAAGAAGGACGTTAAATGACTGGAATTTTGACGTTCTCTTCCTTCACAATTGACTAAAAGGACCTCAAATGACTAGAATGTTGACAGTTGATGACGTTCTCTTCCTTCACAATTGACAAACAGGATCTCAAATAACTAGCATTTTGATAGTTGAGGACGTGCTCTTCCTTTACAGTTGACAAACAGGACCTCAAATGACTAGCGTGTTAATAGATGAAGACGTGTTCTTCCTTCACAATGACTAGAAGGGCCTCAAATGACTAGCATGTTGACCGTTGTTGACGTTCTCTTCCCTCACAATTGACAAACAGGATCTCAAATAACTTGCATTTTGATAGTTGAGGACGTGCTCTTCCTTCACAATGACTAGAAGGGCCTCAAATGATTAGCATGTTGACGTTCTCTTCCTTCAATTGACAAAAAGGACCTCAAATAACTTGCTTTATGATATTTGAGGACGTGCTCTTCCTTCACAATGACTAGAAGGGCCTCAAATGACTAGCATGTTGACCGTTGTTGACGTTCTCTTCCCTCACAATTGACAAACAGGATCTCAAATAACTTGCTTTATGATATTTGAGGACGTGCTCTTCCTTCACAATGACTAGAAGGGCCTCAAATGACTAGCATGTTGACCGTTGATGACGTTCTCTTCCTACAATTGACAAACAGGATCTCAAATAACTTGCTTTATGATAGTTGAGTACGTGCTCTTCCTTTACAGTTAACAAACAGTACATCAAATGGCAAGCATTTTGACCGTTTATGACGTTCTCTTCCTTCACAATTGACAAACAGGGCTTCAAATGGGGAACAAATTGTCAGCTGAGCCCGTACTCATCCTTCACAAACAGGACCACAAATGACTAGCATATTGACAACTGATAAAGTGCTATTCCTTCACAATTTACAATACCTTAATACTTAAATTACGAAGAAATAAATAGAACAACAATTGTAGAACATCAATAGCTTAACAATGTGGGTTCTATAACATTTTGCGATACGACGCATAATATCGGAGATAATTTCAATTTTTAATCCCCACCCTCTAAACCACCCCCTATTTCAGCTATAAACTAACATGATCTTTAGAGTTGAATGAAAAAGTTAAATATCGAGGACGATATACAAGAAATAAATATTTTCGCGTCACAAAATCTTAATTTATAGAATGATCACACTACATTTTTGGATGTATCTAACATAGTAAGCGTTAAATGAAAACAATATTTGGTATTCAAGCTTGGAATAAAGTGGTTCATGATATAGCAGCTTAGATTATGCCTTAAGGTTACAAACTAAAAAGTCGGAATATCTCGGTTAATGTTAATTAATGTATTGAACAACATTTATAGGACATTAAATTTTCTATAAGACTGGTTCTGCAAAATTATTTGATCTGACTTATATAAATAGAGATAATTCAAATTTTCGAAATTCTCCCACACTAACCCCCCCCCCCCGCTGGTCTGAATTTTGCCATTCACGAACTTGCATAATTTTGCCATTTTTATTTTTACAAAACACAAATAAATATTGAGTTTGGAAACGATCAAAGAGCGTTAACAGACAAATATATATATATATATATATATATATATATATATATATATATATATATTTGAACGGACCTCATTTTCGTCATTTCCTGGGTAGAATCAATGGACATTCGAGTAAATTTTTTGAAAATCGTTTCATGAGTACTACCTCAATAGATAATATCCCGTATGGGAAGTCTTCTAATAAATTGTGACATTATGATATTTGAGAGCAGATGTGATGTTTGTTCAATAGTTTTCCACATTCACTTTGCACACGTGTAATGCAGATGGAGAAAAAAAGCAGTTATGAATATAAACAAGGCGAAATGGACAATTAAGCAATTATAAGGCAATTCTTTTTTTAACTAAACAGTTTAAATCGAACCAAACAAACATTACTGTTGAAATAAGTTTTTTTTTCTCTACGGCTAATAAGCCAGCTGTCGAAAATAAATATTCTATATTTCAGCAAGCATGCCCTCTGCATTCTCCTGGAGTAATATCAATGTACATTCAGGAATTTATATCAGTCCCCATGATGAATGTTCTAGGAATGATTGTGGAGATAATACTTAACTGGTTTGGTCGCATTAACGAATTGTATATGAACTTTAATTCGCTTTGCTTCTTGTTAAAATCCGTCCTGCTTAAGCTAAGCAGATTTCCCAAACATTGATAAGACACACTAGAGATTTAATCTTAATGCCTATTCTGTCTGAAATCAAGAAAATACGGACTACTCGCTTCATATTGGAATCATGGTCAAAATCCTCAGAACAATTGTAGAGCATCAATAATTAAACAAAATTAGTTCTATAACCATATATGATCCGCATCATAATTCCGGAGATAAGTTAAATTTTCGGACCCCCTCAAATCCTCCACTATTCCTAGTACTATTTCAGCCATTAAAAAATATGATATTTAGTATTGACTGAAACGGATAAATATCGTGGTATAGATCAAATAAACATTTTTGATAGAAGAACGTGAAATCTTAATTGATGACATCATCGCACAACGAATGTATATGAACTTCGCATAATAAAGGTGTCTTCAAAAGAATAATTGGCAAACTTATTTAAAGCTTAGAAAAGTAGGCACCATTATATAACAGCTTATTGTTTATGGAACATGAGTAGGAGTGGGGGTTTACTTGAGGATGAAAACGAAAATCCAAATGTGTCGGCAAAAATATATATATTAATATTTACGGTAAATTTAATTATCAGTAATATTGGATCTTTACACTTTTTCGATCCGACTTATAATATTGTACATTGCATTACATAAGCCCATTATAAATGGCCATATATTTTATATTGTGAGTATTCCCAGCACAGAGCACATTAAGATTATTATATAAGAATGCTTAAATGTATTGTTTTTACCTTTAAATAAGAATTATATCCAATTTGGAGTGAAGCCACCATGTGCTCTAGCATTTTCATAGATAACGCCAATGGATTTTGATAATAACATTCACAGCTCTTAACGTCGGTACACTAAGTAGTAATACGGATGAATTTCGATAATTAATTCACGTTAAATGCACTTTTTGAGCGTATTTCGATCGGCAGTTCCAAGTTCACTCCCGGATTAGCCCTATATAAAGAGCCCCTCACGACGGATTAAAATCAGTCATATCGGCATCCTCTGAAGGGGAGACCCTTGTTCACGAGCGACCGCTAATCCTTCAGCTTGTTCCGGCCTGCCTAGCCTGTTCTACCTCTCACGGCTAAGTCAGCACTTCTATTTAACAGCTAAGTGTTTCAATTGTAATATAGACTAAGTATAATTGAGTGTCCCCATTATATTTTCAAAGGTGCCTTTTCATTTTAATTATTAATATTTATAATTGGAGCATATTTTTATTATAAATAAATTTATATATATTTGAATTTGGACTTGAGTCGATTGTTGGGGTGGCCCTTCCTAAATTCTTGTTGAAGGTTTGGTTGTGGGATTTTTCATATTTTCCAGCTTCCACTGCTTATCGCCGCAGCCAGATCGCAACAAGGAGGAAGTTGTACTAACGAGATTTAGGATAGGACACTCACATTTAACGTACTCACACCTCATGACGAGACCAGGAAGAGCTCTCTGCAGACCATGCCATCAACCATTAACTATACAACACATACTGACTAACTGCAGGAACATTGAATACTTAGAGGCTCCACATAACATGTACCAGCTTCTTACGGACAGAAACCCACATATCTACAATACACTAAATCACCTTCAAAAATTTAATTTGTTTTACATAATTTAACTTCTCTCCTTTTTGATTTTGACTTAGTGAGAAATCTAATACAATTTCGAACAACTTTAAATAATATAAATGTACTAGTATATAGGAATAAATTTGTTTTTATTGAAACCATTTTACGTTTTTGTCTTTATTACTAGTCTAATATTTATTTGTTGTCTTTATTACTTGTATTTCATGTTTATTTTTTATGTGTTGGATTTTCAGCAGATTTCCCTTAAGGGAAATCAGCTATTGAGGTTGTACTCATGATGGAATTTTCGAAATTTTTCTTCAAATGTCCATCGATCCTACCTAGTAGATGACGAAAATGAGGTTCGTTCAAAACTGCATATATATATATATATATATATATATATATATATATATATATATATATATATATATATATAGATCTATTGATATATTTGTCTGTCACCGCTTTAGCTGTCCCAATGTTTGTTTGATCGTTACCTAACTCAATATTTAGTTTTATGTAAAAAGAAAGATCAAGTTCGTTAATGGCTGAAATAGGACCAATGGGAGGGGGGGGGGTTTAGAGGGGAGGATTTTCGAAAATTCGAAATATCTCCGTTACTATACGTCGGATCGAAAAATTGTAAACAATCAATCGTATTGCAAATTAAATTTGCTATAAATATTGTTATATACATTTATTCTCTATCTTGAATATTAACAGAGATATTTGCATTTTTATTAAATCTGGGCGGCTAACGGACGAGTGACTTTCCCGCCAAAGCTAGTTCAGCCGTTTCCTTGACTGCTCGGCTCTCGTGAAATTTCTCTATTGTAAAACATCACGTGGGAAATCTGCTTAGTTTACGCAGCCCCTGCGTGACGGACTTTTTGTTATTACAAATATAGTATAACATCTAACCATCAAAGAAGATAAATGAATAAGCTTCAATCCCCAACCACAAACATAAATAAGTCGAGAAAAGCGTATGATTTCCAGGAAAAACGTACTGCCAGAATGTATTAAATCGATTTAACAAGTATTTTTTGTTTCAAAATAAAATAGAGGACTTCATGCCTGAAGGATTTGTTTATGCACAGAATGAATACTATCAAAAATGTTCAATTATTAAATAAAACTAAAAAATATTTGTTATTAAAATCGGTCAAAATATATTTTATGATGAGGTACATTGTCTCTTCAAGGTGAGGCAAGTACCTCATCATTTATAAAGCTTGTTATCCTTTATAAATACCTATATCAATTAATTAAAATATGTATGTTATTATGTTGTAAACATATTACATATATTCATTTAAATTGGTCTATTTAATAAAATGTATTCATGGAATTCGTGCTAAATTGATAACGAATGTATTATATAAGTATAAATCCTATGCAATAATATTAAAAGAAGCTAATTGGATTAAATGTTAAAGCGTTGGCCTTAACATGGCTTGACGGAATTTTATTTTAGCAGATTTCCCTTAGTGAAAATCAGCAATTGTGCTTTTACTCATAATGGGATTTTCAAAAAAATTCTTTAAATGTCTATCGATCCTACCTAGGAGATGTTGAAAATGAGGTCCGTTTAAAACTTTATATATATTACACAGACTTTAAGAGGTCTTATTAACACTCTAGGGGTCGCATTTTTTTCTGAACGATGCCAAACTCGATATTTAAATGTTTATGTAAAAATGAAGATCAAGTTCGTTAGCTGCTAAAATCTGACTAGTGGGAGGGGGGTTTAGAGGGGATATTTCGAAAAGTCGAAATATGTGCGTTGGGTCAAAAATTTGTATAGAGCCAATCTTATTGCATTTATTAAATTTACTATAAATGTTGATATATTCATTTATTCTCTATCGTGAATATTAACCGAGATATTTGCATTTTCCCCCACTTCTACTCATTTCGCATAAACAATACTCTGTTACATAATATATCACATTATTAAATACCAAATATTGTTTTCAAGAGACCTATATTATACGAGATAAGTGCAAATAAGTTCTGGTGACCTCCCCCTTCTTAGTTCTTGGACTAATAAAATGTGATTGATTGGGATAAAAATTATTCTGATTCATTGTAATTTGCAGTACTATATATAGAAAATAGTTTTCAACAAAATTAATATGTTATATTCAGATATATTTCATTAATGGTTTTTCTTTCCAGTGAGAGGTTGGCAGTTGTATTCATCCGTAGGGAGTTTGATAAAGTTGACCGAACTTTCTTATTACCGTTTGTATTTATTCACTTAATATTCACAGTGGTGTTGTGTTAGCAGTGAGTAGATTCAGCTATTGTCAAGCTCCACGAGGGAAATCTGCTTAGTTTACGCAGCCCCTGCGTGACGGACATTTTTCATTTATTGACATTCGGGCGTTTCTCCTTTAATAAATGATAATAATGATTTTTTTATTGACAAAAAAAATATATTATGTATCCTGTTATGTAATGTTAGCATTTAATCGACATAAATACATATAATTTCTTATCATTTGATTACATTTATATGTCAAAGTTGTTATCAGTATAAGGTTTGCTGAGTCTGAAGAAGCTTTCTCCATGACGAAGAGTAAACTAAGAGCTAATGGAATTCAGCAATGTTATGGTTTTGGTCTGCTATGGGGATGTGGCCTCGGGTCGCACAACGGTACTCGGCCATAATGTATTCTGCGAGTCTCTACTACAGCCACCGAATTCTGTTGACAATATCACCACAGCCTCAAGTGCGGTAGAAAGGAGATTCTCGTGCCTGGAGCTCAGTCGGCAGAGCACCGTCATAGATATCGAGGAGAGTCGAGCAAAAAATGCGATTTTTTAGCAGATTTCCCTCAAGATAAATGAGCTTTTGAGGTTGTGGCGAGCTTTTAAAAAATGACTCGAAATGTCCATCAATTCTACCCAGAAGATGCCAAAAACTCCGTCACGGAGGCTGCGTGAACTAAGCATATTTCCCACGTGTTGGTATAACGCGAATTGGTCAGCACTTGTCGTAAACAATATTTTGTATGTAATTTTTAATTTAGAGGTTCATTATATAACAGAGTATTGTTTACCTGACATGGGTAGGTGTGGGAGTTTGCTGAACGCTGATAACTAAAACATCCAAATATCTCAGTTAATATTGAAGAAATAGGATAACCTTATATAACAATATAGATAGTACATTTAATTCGCAATAAAATTTATTCTATTCAATGTTTCGATCTGACGTACAGTTACGGAGATATTCCGAATTTTCGAAATTCCTCACCTCTAAATTCCCCTCCACCCACCCACCCCCGGTCCAATTTCAGCCATTGGTGTACTTGATATTTAATTTGACATAAAACGATTATATATTGAGTTCGGTAACGATCAAACAAAAATTGGGACCTCTAGAACGGTAACAGACAAATATGTATGTGTGTGTGTGTGTGTGTGTGTGTGCGTGTGCATGTGTTTATATATATATTCAACCACAACAAAAAAAGTTGTTCTCCTTCTGAAGGGTTGCCATCAGGGACAGCCTCCTAATCTGCCTAACATCCAAAAAATATTTCTTTTAGCAGATTTCCCTTAAGGGAAATCAGCTATTGAGATCGTACTCATGACGTGATTTTCGAAAATTTTCTTCAAATGTCCATCGATCCTACCTAGGCAACGCTCTAGCGGCCGTAATTATTGTTTTATCATTGCCAAACTCCATATTTAATCGTTTTATGTAAAAAGAAAGATCGAGTTCGGTAATGGTTGAAATCGGACCAGTGGGAGCAGGGGGGGGATTCGGAATATTTCCGTTATTATGCGTCGGATCGAAACATTGTATAGAAGCAATCTTATTGCAAATAACATTTACTGTAAATATTGTTCTATACATTTATTCTCTTATCTTGAATATTAACCGAGATATTTGCATTTGTATTAAGTGTGTGTGGTCGGCAGAAGTCGGCTATATTTGGGACTTTTCGCCGAAAGCTAGTGCGGCCGTTTCCGTAACTGTTCGTCCCTCGTGAATTGGTTTAGACATTCGTTACTACTACTGTTATTAGTAAGCAGATTTATCTATTAAACCACTTGGGAAATCTGGTTAGTTTACGCAGCCCCTGCGTGACGGACTTTCACTGGCTCCTACAGCTCTATACAGCCAATACTGAATCTTTACTCAACTCACCCACTAACGAAACGACTTCAGGAACTACTAACTAACTTACAAACACAGATGGATAAAGTAATAACTATCCATTGGATACCAGGACATTCAGACATCAAGGGAAATATTTTCGCTGATCAACGTCAAAATTAGCAACTTAACTTGACATATTACACACTGACCACATTGCAGGACACGATGCTATTAAACTCAGACTTTTTTATAAACTAGCAATTGTAATTAAATTTTGAAGTGGGCCGCGTGGAAAGGAGAGCAGCTTCATGTGGTGCTTTTATTTGTATAAATGATAATTGATACTTCTCGCCTAACGCTTGATTGTGAATAATCCGAGTTCTTTTAAAACTTCGACTGATCTCTTTGATATTGCACCTCATGCACCTATCAGCAAACCTTTCACGCTCCATTTTTCCATAGAGTATTTTACTTGAAATGCCCACAGCACGGTTCATAAATCCTCCTCGTCTACTTCTGTGACTGGTTGATATTTTTTTCGAACCTCACTCTGGGATTTAGGATGACTCCTTCGTTTGCTTTTCTTTTAATTGTTATTATGTCAGCTCGTTTCAGGGATCCATCAGACGACTTGCGCGTAACATCATCACAGACATTTAAGGAAATGTTTTGAAGATCGCGTCACGAGTAGGACTTGAATAGGTGATTTCCCTTAAGGTAAATCTGCTAAAAAAAAAAATCGTTGATGAGTACCAATTCACCAGAATTGGTGAACAATTAATAGGACATTTTCTTCTGAAATTCTAGCCATTACCTAGCGTGGCCCCCGCCTGACAAACCTTTAATTCTAAAAATGGTTCATAGGTGAATGATATTCTCCTGTACATCCAGGTTAATTGAAAATTGTAATATATACCGCCATTATAAGCTGTGAAGAATGCTCTTATAAGTTAAAGTAGGTAGTTACTATTTCCGTTTAAGGTCCTAAATGCGTAAATCGACAATAATTTCCTCGCAATGCCCTACTTAATGGCTCTAAAGACGAATAAAACTATTAGCCACTGCTTGCGTTTGGTAATCCAAGTTAATTCCTCTTGGCCACCTCGACCCTCTTTATAAATTGCTTTCACTCTTAAGCAAGTTCAGTTTTCTTCTTCATGCTTAATATAACCATACAACTTTGGTACATACAACATGCAAAAAAAAAAAAACGTTGTACAACGGCGATGGGTTTGGATAGTTTTCAATAACTAACTCAAGAATCACCAGACATTAAATTCTAAGCTAGGGCAATTTTTAGCAGATTTCTTTTAAGGGAATCAGCCGTTGAGGTCGTACTCATGACGCGATTTTCGGAAAATGTCCTCAAATGTCCATCTATCCAGTAGATGGCGAAAATGAGGCCCATTCGAAACAGTATGTATAAATATGTATATATTTATATATATATTTGCCTTTGACGCTCTTGCAGTAAAAATGAAGTTCAAGTTTGTTAATAGCAGTAATCCGACAAAAGGGGTGGGGGTTTAGAGGGGAAAAACTGCTAAAATTCTTAATTTTTTCGTTATAATGCGCCATATCGAAAAATTGTATAGAACCATTATTGTTGCAAATGAAATTTTCTATAAAAGTTTGTATGTACCTTTTATAACTATGTTGATTATTAACCGAGATTTTTACATTTTTCTTTAGTTTTCGGCCTTCAATAAACCCACTACTTCTACTCCTGTCATATTACAACAGCCAGTTCCCAATGGAGTTTTACGTTTTGGGATAAATGCAAATAGGTCACGCACGTGGGAAACCTGCTTAGTTGACGCTGACCCTGCGTGACGGGCGTTTTTTCTACAAAACTGTCTTTGCTGTGGAGAGGGAATGTGTGAGGATCATAAACCTCCATCCCATAGCAATTATGAAGAATTTTTAATAGTTAGAGCTGAACAAATACAGCGAGTTCGCACACATCGTTTGAAAAAAAATATAAACAAATAAGCCTAAAATAAATTGGCAATAAAAAGATTAATTATGACAAAAAAAACCGATTGCCCTTAGCTTCTAATAACACTAGTCGACAAAAATGAATTTTTTCCCTATCAAAAGAATTAATATAACATTTTCTAGAAGTATTTTATCGTGCTGAACTGGAATATAACTTAAGTTTTTCTCTATCAGGCAAGAGTATTCTGTGATATTTATTTTAATTTTTATAATATTCGAAAAAAAATCGGTCTTACTCAAAATTATAACTACTCATTCTGACTTACCTAGAAAGTGGTAGATAGTGATATTCAGCATCTGGAACGTCTCACTTCTTGGTCCGACAGTAGCCAGTCCTTGAAATCACTATGACCGCCACGATGACTACATATTCTTACTTCTTTTTGGAGTAGATTCCACCCTTTGAGTCTGCAAGTTATACCTTCAGCTTGCTGTTTCAGACAGATATAAATCCCAAATCGGGTCATGGCATCACAACTGCATATAATTTTCCATCATACAATTCCTGCTGTATTATTACATAATTTTGAATGGATACAGTATTACTTAAATAATGGTAATAAATAAGTACATATACATTAAAGTACGTAATAGTGGCACATTCGATTAATAACACTAATTATAGAAGTAATGTTTATTTCTGTAAAAAAAGAATGTGGTCTGATAAAGAAAAGAAAAGTAAGTTAGATCTATTTGTATTAATTAACCACATAAGTTTACGTCATAAACTATAATAGCTCACCGCAAAATCTGAAGGTTGAAAAAACAAGAATGGATTAGCCTTTTCCATTTTATGAGTTTAATTCAGCTCTTCACACTCCCTCATCTATTTAGTAAAAGGCCAGCCGTTTAGGACTAAATTGCAAAGTACTAGACGTACAACCACATGTAGTAGTGTTTCAAAAGAAACGCCCTATTAGTTTATGAAAATGAGGTTCCTATAAGTTCTAAACGTTCTTAAAACTCATCCACCAAAATGGTTAACGAAAAGGGTCATGAACACGCAGATATATATATATATATATATATATATATATATATATATATATATATATATATATATATATATATATATATATATATATATATATATATATATATGAATAAAACTGTAACGTCAATCAGTGCATTCAATTTTTTTAGCAGATTTCCCTTAAGGGAAATCAGCTATTGAGGTCGTACTCATGACGCGATTTTCGAAAAATTTCTTCAAATGCCCATCGATCCTACCCAGGAGATGACGAAAATGAGGTCCGTTCAAAACTATATATATATATATCTATATATATATATATATATATATATATATATATATATATATATATATAGACATATATATATATCTCTGTTAACACACTAGCGGTCGCAATTTTTGTTTAATCGTCACCAAAATCGGTATTTAATCGTTTCATGTAAAAAGGAAGATCAAGTTCGTTAACGGCTGAAATCGGACCAGTGGGAGGGGGGGTTTAAAGGGGGGATTTTCAAAAATTCGAAATATCTCCGTTATTATGCATCGGATCGAAAATTTGTATAGAAACACTCTTATTGCAAATTAAATTTACTATAAATAATGTTATATACATTTATTCTGTATCTTCAATATTAACCGAGATATTTGCATTTTTCTGTTTTCAGCTTCTGAGATGAGATCGGCTAACTTCGGGTCTAGTCGTGAGTTTCCGTCAAGAGCTAGTTCGGGCCTTTCCCATAACTGTTTGACTCTCTATTCTGAAATGTCTCTATTGTAAAACTTCACGTGGGAAAGCTGCTTAGTTTACGCAGCCCCTGCGTGACGGACTTTTTTTTTTTTCAAAATTTCACGATAGTTTTTCATTTCAAAAGGAATCGAAACGATATCAACCATTTTTTGGCTTTGTTGTCTGTGTGTTTGTTACCTTATCACGCATAAACGGCTGAACCGAATTTTGTAAAACTCTGCATTGTGTATTACTATTATTTTTACAGCTTTCAGAACAATCGATGAACTTTTACTGAGTTTGTCAGACTAAACGTTAAATGGTTACTATTCAATCCCAATTCTTTGTTCAAAACATTATTGGTCACAAGTATAATTACAATTGTTTGAATATTTCCGTTATAAACTGTGTAATACGGTAAATTTCTATTGTCAAATGCAGGCCCAAACACATGAAATGAATTTATTTTATGTATTTAATAACCATTCTTAAAAATATTCTATTGTATGCCCGACGTATAATCTTAGTGTTCATAAATTTTCATCGTATGCTTTTGGTGGGAAAGGGGTAGAATCCCTTTTTGACTCCCGCTTTAGTTTTTAGCGTATATCTCGTTTTTACTTCGTTATACGACAAAAGTGTATATTACAAATGTTACTCTAAGTGACAAAATGAACACCTTTTTTCTTATACATGTAAATGTAAATCTGTCTGCTGAAAAACCAATAGAAAACGAAATATTGCAATGTTCATTTCAGGACTTCCTTATAACTCCGACCCCTATTCTATCCTAAAAAATGTTCGTACAGTTTATAATCAAGGAGGAATATTACTATAGCCTAAAGTTACCCAACATTTTTTTAAGAGTTTTAATCAACTCTAATTTTCATATTCTTAAATGGCTGAAATCGTACAAGAACCAGGAGGGGGGGGGTTAGGATTTTAAAAATATTTTCTTTGTTCATGGTCTGATCGAAAAATAATAAAGCCATAATATTTATTACCTAAAATTCCTGTACTATACATTTATTTGTAACGCATTTATTATGCGAGTTTTTTTCGTACTTTCTTCTTTACCTGCTTACAATAAGCCCCCACTTGAAGGGATTCGATTTATTTTTAATTTAGAAATATAGATCATATGGTGCGATGATATCAGTAGTGAGTCATACCGGCTAGTGGGAAATCTGCTTAGTTCACGGAGACCCTGCTTCATAGACTTTTGTCATCTCCTAGGTAGTAAAAAGTCCGTCACGCAGGGGCTGCGTAAACTAAGCAAATTTCCCACGTGAAGTTTTACAATAGAGAAATTTCACGAGAGCCGAAGAGTTAAGAAAGCGGCCGACCTAGCTTTTGGCGGGAAACTCGCTCTCATCCGTTATCCGCCCCGATTTCATGAAAATGCAAATATCTGGGTTAATATTCAAGATAGAGAATATATGTATATAACAATATTTATAGTAAATTTAATTTGCAATATGGTTGATTCTATACAATTTTACGATCCGACGTAAAGTAACGGAAATATTTCGAAGTTTAGAAAATCCTCCCCCTCCCACTGGTCCGATTTCAGCCATTAACGAACTTGATCTTTCTTTTTACATAAAACGACTTAATATCGAGTTTGGTAACGATCAAACAAAAATTGCGACCGCTAGAGCGGTAACAGACAAATATATATATATATATATATATATATATATATATATATATATATATATATAGATAGATAGATAGATAGATAGATAGATATACAGTTTTGAACGGACTTCATTTTCGTCATCTACTAGGTAGGATCGATGGACATTTGAAGAAAAATTTCGAAAATTCCGTCATGAGTACAACCTCAATAGCTGATTTCTCCTAAGGGAAATCTGCTAAAAGGGTTGAAATCTCATGAAAACCATGCACATGCGTGGTAATCTTAATTGCATATTTCTCACATGAGGAATATGGCATTATTTAATTATTACCAAGCAATTATATTAGATAATTGCGGGAATAGAATTTTATTTAACAGCAATTCAAAGGTTATTAGAAAAAAACATAATTTAATTTAATTTGTTAAGATTCTCCAGATGCTCTTCTGGCAAATGCTGTCTTATTTATTAATGGCTGAGAGAATTTCAATGCCAAAGAAGATGCGTATAAGGATGTGGGTTTTTTTTTAAAAAAATAATCTTTTACAAAAAACGTTTCAAAAAAAATGTTGAAATAAGAACTTGATTCGGTTCCTGGTTACATTACTGCTGGCATTTATATATGCCAACATATAACGTGAAATGTTTAGCTACAATTCCATAACTTACTCATCTTTACCATTTATAAACCTTAAAGAAGCTTCCTCATTTTTTTATTTTACTTCTTCTGTATAAAAAAATAATAATTCATGACAGTTTTATGTAGGCATAATCTTGCTCAGTAAAAGGGACATTGAGTGTGTTACCTAAGTATTTTTAAAAATCTAACTTTAACTGGATAATTTGTCATTTTTTTCAAATGAAATGTTATTATATATTATAAATAAATTATACATTAAAATGCTAAGGAAAAATATATTCCTGTACTTTCAGTCTTAAGATTTTGCGAAATTTGTGAATATTTTATGAGTATACATACTTGCTTAATTAATACAAACAGATCTGAATTAATTTTTTTTTCCTTTATCACATCACATTATAACTTTTACAGAAATAAACATTACCTCCATTTCTGCATTTATTGCTGATAATCGAATAAGCAAAATAACCAATAACGGAATACCGCGCTTTTTAATTTCAAGTATATCTCATAATCCCCACTCCTGCTCGTGTCTGAGAAGTTTAGTATAGCCTAAAGTCTAAGTTGGGTTGATAGTAGTACAAGTACTCAGTTTCACAAAATTCGGTTTAGCCGTTTAAGCGTGAAAAGATAACCGACAAACAGACACCAAATATCGTTGATATCGTTTCAATTCCTATTGAAATAAAAAAGTATCTTGAAATTTTGAAAATAAAAATTGTATGCACTGATTGAAGTTACAGTTATGTATATATAAAGAGCTGAAATAAACTTATAAAATGGAAAAGGCCAATGCATTCTTGTATTTTCATCCTTGAGATTTTGCGATAAGTTTTAATAGATTATGACGGAAACTTACGTACTTAAGCTATACAAATAGATCTAAATTACTTTTCTTTTCTTTCTTTTTTTATCAGAACACATTATACTTTTACAGAAACAAACATTACCTATATTTCTAAAAATAGTATTATTAATCGAATTTGCGAAATCACTATTACGGACTTTAATACATTTATACTTATTTATTACTATTATTTAAGTAATACTAAATCCATTTTAAAAGTAATTGTGCGCTAGGAACTGCATAATGGAAAATTATGCAGACGTAATTGAGATATTACGTCCCTCTCCCACAGTGTATAAACGTTTGTTGAAAGCATAATGTTAACATAGTCTTGAAATGATACCAAATAACCAACAATAGTGTTTTGGCGAAATCAATTATTAGAAGCTAAAGGAAATCTGTTTTTTGTTTTTTTTGTATTCATAGTAAGGTTATTTAAAAATATATAATTTTTATTTATCCTACCTTGTCAAAGTCAATAAAATGTCCATTAATATATTTTAATGTATTGATATTATCAGGTGAGTGGTGTGATACACATCTCCATTATAGTTAGAGCTGACCGCCGAGGTGGTAAGGTCGAAAGTTTTAGTAATGAGTGTCCTGAAGAAGAGTAATTGTGCACTCGAAACATGTAAATAAAAATAAATCAGTGGAGATAGTGCACCTGTATTAGCAGATTTCCCTTAAGAAAAATAAGCTGTCGAAAGGCGATTTTCAACACATTTTCCTCAAATGTCCTCCGATCCTACCGAGAGGACGAAAATGAGGTCCATTCGAAATTATATATATATATATATATATATATATATATATATTTATATATATATGTGTGTGTGTGTGTGTGTGTGTGTGTGTGTGTGTGTGTGTGTGTGTGTGTGTGTGTGTGTGTGTGTGTGTTACCGCTTCTGCAGTTGCAATTTTTATTTGATCGTAACCGAAACAGGATATATAAGCGTTTTATGCCAAACTAAAGGTCAAGTTCGTTAATGGCTCAAATCGAACCACTGAGGGGATTTCAAAAATTTCAAATATCAGTGTTATTAACCCCGAAAAATTATATGAAACCACTCTCATTGCAAACACAATTTGCTATAAATATTGTTATTGTTGACTGTTGAATTACCTATAAATGTTGTTATGCTCAAATTTTCCCTGTCATGAATATTCACGGAAATACTAGGTATTTATTTTAGTTTTCAGACTCATGCACGAATGCTGAGTATGTTTTTATATCATAAACGAATTTTATTCCAAGCCTCAATTATAAATTTTGTTTACAAGAGGCCTTTCTTTTGCGAGAGACAAGTAAATGTGTTTTGTAGTGACGTCATCAATTAAGATATTACATTCTTGTCTCCAAAATGCTTGTGTGATCAGTACAATATTCGATATTTAATCGTTTCTTTTATGTCCATATTCGTTAATGTTGGAAATCGGGCTAGTAATAAGTGGGATTTAGAGAGGGAGGGTATTCGAAAATTCAAAATATCTCCGACATGGATTGTAAAATGTAATAGAACCAATCTTCTTAAACTATTAATCTCATACAATTGTCGTTAATTGCATTTTTTGCAAGTATTAAGCAAGTTATTGGTATTTTTTTGTTTTCAATCTTCTGTAACCTCCTACCCACGTCCCTTTTACCGATAGATTTTAGCAGATTTCCCTTAGGGGAAATCAGCTATTGGGATTGTACTCATGACGCAATTTTCAAAACATTTCTTCAAATGTCCACCGATCCTACCTAGGAGACGACGAAAAAGAGGTTTGTTCAAAATTGTATAAATATATATTTGTCTGTTACCGCTCTAACAATAGCATTTTTTGTTTAATCGTTGCCAAACTCGATATATATGTCTTTTATGTAAAAAGAAAGTTCAAGTTCGTTAACGGCTGAAATTTGACTGGTAGGAGGGGGGGTGTTTAGAGGTGAGGAATTTCGAAATTTCTTAATACCTCCATTATTATGCGTTGGATCGAAAAATTGTATAAAACCAATCGTATTGCAAACGTAATGTTCTATAAATTTATTGTTGCTATGTACATTTTCTCATTATCTTTAATATTAACCGAGATATTTGAGTTTTTTAGTTTTCAGCCTTCAGTAAGCTGTTATACTGTATTATAAAGCGCTTTATTTGAAGCCTAAAGAACAAATATTGTTCTCATTGAACTTTTACGTCAAGAGATCAATGCAAATAGAGGATGCAAGTGGGAATTTGTTTAGCTAAAGCAGCCTCTGCGTGACGGACTTTTTAACATTGAATAAGAGAATATGTGGTGAGATAAGATCATTTATTTATTTATTTAATGGAGCTTCGCAGCTTCGGCGATGTTGCTCTAAACTAAAGGATTTGTAACTTTAAAAAAAAACAAAAAAAACAATACAAACAAAAAAAAAATCAAAATTAAACAAAAAAGAAATGGAACACAAAGCATAAAAAGAAAACAAAACAGATAAGTAACACAAAACGCAAAAGGAACACAAACCATAAAAGGAACACAGAACACAAAACATAGAAGGATTTACAAAACATAAAAGGATCAAAAAACAGAGAGAAAACACAAAAAACAGAGATGATATCAAAACAGAAATGGGAAAGAAATAGGAACGCAACTCAAAACAGAACTGGAATAAAAAAAATAGAACACAAAAGGCGAAATTAAACACAAAAACTGAATGAAACACAAAAACGGAACTAGAACTCAAAAATGGAAATGGAACTCAAAAACAAAATGGAACTCAAAAAGCATGAATGGAAATCAAAAAACAAATATTGAATACAGCAAAGAAAAAATAAATGAGCAAGAGAACAAATAAAGACAAAATTCAAAGCTAGGTGAAAACTGTAAATCAAAACGATTGATATTGGACAAAAAAGAAAGCATTAATAAAATATTTAAATATTAAATAAATAAATCAATAATTAAAATAAAATTGGTGTATAAAATGAATAAAAGAAATTTAAAATGATTAAGGTTTACATAAAACATAAGTTTTTTCTAGTGACTATTTACATAAAACTCTGTACTCCCTAAAACACACTGGGGTGAGTGAAAACTCATACACCCACACAACACACACACAGTTAAGATCAGAAGTGTGTTATGCCAGTTTGTGGGAAATCTGCTTACTTTACGCAGCCCCTGCGTGAAGGACTTTTTGTTCTATTGACCTTCGGTCATTTCTCCTCCAACAAAGTAAGTACATCTTTATGGAATCGCTAGGAAATGGCCGGCCCGCCTCCCTGGAACTCTTGAATGAGTCAGTTGGGGTTTTCCCAATACGCACTTCGCGAATACCACTATCATTGCATTCTCTTCTACGGTTGGACTAATTTCACAGAGATGAAGCCTATGATTAAAGAAGCTTCTCCAGCAACGGAGTTGCCGATTCGGGCAGATGGAATCCTTGGACAGACTCTGCACGACATGTGTTTAGGACAATTAGATCTGTTACAATTGTCCGGCAAAATGGTACGGTTCTGCTACAAGCCGTGTCCAATTAGACAACGTAAACCACCTGTTGTACGACAAATTTCTTAATTAGTCTCTAAACGATTGATAACACTATCATCACAGTTATTAGAAGATTCACCTTCAGGGGTTATCAGCTATTGAGCTTGTAGTGATGAAGGCATTTTCGAAAGATTTCTTTAAATGCCTGTCCATCGGTCCTACCCAAGAGATGACGAAAATGAGGTCCGTTCAAATTTATATATATATATATATATATATATATATATATATATAAACTCAACCGCAAAAAAAACCGGACACCTAGATTCAGTTTTATAATTTTGTTAAATACTTAATATACAGGGTCCGGCATAAAAACCTGACGATTTTGTAGTAATTGTTATGTTGGCACCACTGTCATTGAGACGGCGAGAATGTTGTACATCGACAGGTCTATTCTTGCCATTTCATTTGCATTAAGTTGTTGCACTAACACCATCTTATACGGATGGAATTTCAGGTCGGAATGAAGAATTCGTCGTACACTTCGATCAGAAATGGCTAGCACAACAGCATGTTTCGCTGCTGAACGTCATGGAGACTGTGTAACAGCTACTCTTACCACGTTAATGTTTTCAGGCGTTCTCACAGTCCATTTTCGTCCTGGTGGTTTTGTTTTTAAAGCAGACGACGTGTTCCTAAAATTCTTTACCCACAACAAGATCGGATTTCAGCTGGGAACAGGCGCGTGTCGATTTAAATTGAAATAAAATAACTGAGTCATTATTTTTAAAATAGGCTTCAATCACAAACCCTCGATGTTCACCCGACCACGACATACTGGCTACTGAAATGGCAAGAATAGACCTGTCGATGTACAACATTCCCGCCGTCTCAATGACAGTGGTGCCAACATAACAATTACTACAAAATCGTCAGGTTTTTATGCCGGACCCTGTATATGTATATTAATCTTTTTAATTAAAATAATTGGTTAATCTATAGGTTATTTAAACAAAATCTGCCAAAATTGAATAATTTTTATTGATTATTTACAAAAAAATACAAAAGAAAAAAAAGAAAAAGATAAATTAACACATTTAAAAAAAAAAATTATTCTTCATTTTTATTACAGTGAATGGTAGACTTCGCTACCCCAAGCGTTTCGGCAATGTAACGTAAGCTCCGGCCTTCCATCTAAGTTTGAAAGACCCATTATTCTGGACCGAAATAAAAATAAAACTTTAATTAAAGAAAATGCTAGGTTAATAATTAAAGATGTTTAAATGTGCGAAAAACTACTTACAGTTTAGAATAGATCAACTTCACGACAAATAAATCTAATCTGAGTTTTATCTAATTGTTTACTAATCCTGAAGGGATTAGTTCAATGGACTTAGACTCTAAATTCTCTGTAATAACTAGAATACCCACATAAAGAAAATTGCTGAAAATTAGCTTTTAATACGACAAAAATGAAGTGTCCGGTTTTTTTTTGCGGTTGAGTGTATAAACGCTCTAGCCCAATTTTCGTCTGACCGTTATCAAACTCCTTATATAAACGTTTTATGTAAAAATGAAGATCAAGTTTGTCAATGAGTAAAATTGGACTACTGGTAGGTTAGGTTGAGAGGCGCAGAATTTGGAAAAGTCAATATATCTCCGTTGTTATTCGTCGGATCAGAAAATTGTATAGAATCAATCTTATTGCAAATATAATGTTCTATAAATGTTGTTATATACATGTTTTCTCTATATTGAATATTAACAGAGATATTTCAAAATTTTAGTTTTCCCCATCAGTAAACTACCTCTTCTACTCTTGTCATTAACAAAAAGTTGTTGTATCACGAACCACTTCATATAATACGTTGTGGTGACGCCATCAATTAAGATTTTTCGTTATTTTCTAAAAAATGTTTATTTGATCTTTACCTGTATCCATATTTAGCCGTTTCAGTCAACACTAAAGATCATATTCGCTGAAATCGAGCCTCGAATAGTGGTGGTTTAGAGAGGAGTATTAGAAAATTCAAAATATTTTCGTTATTATGAGTCGGATCATAAAATGTTATAGAACCGATATTTTAATACTTTTGATTTTCTACAGGTGTTGTTCTATACATGTTTTTGGTAACTCAAGTATTAAGTGAGTTATTCGTACTTTCTTGTTTTCTGCCTTCAGTAACCCCCTCCCCTCTTTCAGCTCATTGGGTTATTATATAAAAACGAAGAATAGGTGGTAAGATGAGATAAAACAGTCTTATACCTGAGAGTAAGAAATCTCCTTATTTTACACAGCTCCTGCTTGATGGACGTTTTTTAGATGCGGGGACGACCACTTATATTTTCTTCATATTCCAGGCAGCAAATATATTTCTTGAAGAATCACTACTTGCTTATGACTGGCAATAGTGGTTGTCTCCTTTGACAGATTGGGAAAGCCTTCTTCTTAATTGTGAAAATAACAATCTTCCAAGAAAAGCGTTGAATCGTAAACCAAGCTTCAGGGAACTCCTTGGAGAAGCTTTTGGCATTCAAAATAGAAACTTATTTGTTCCAAGAAATATAGACCCATCTACCACTAATGACGATAGTAGAGGCGGCACATTGTAAAAAATAAATGGGTATTTATTGATTCAATACATTCGTTGGGTAAAAGAGTTTTCCTCGTGAAAATGTTTCAACTCTGGTCCAGAGAGGAATTTTTTCCACTCCAACCTACGTCGGAATGAAAGGAATTTTACTTGTGACGTCTTTATTTCTGGATTATCTGATGCTGAAGCTGACGGAAAACCACAGCATGTCCATGTGACCTCACTTAATCTCTTATTCGTTCTCTTGGAAATCAGATTATTCTTTTCACAGGATAGATTACAAGGGGTAGCCTATCGATAAAAAAAAAAGTCCGTCACGTAGGGGCTGCGTAAACCAAGCAGATTTCCCACGTAAAGTTATACAGTAGAGAAATTTCACGAGAGTCGAGCAGTTAAGGAAACGGCCGAACTAGCTTTTGGCGGGAAAGTCAACCGTCCTTTAACCGCCCAGATTTAATAAAAATGCAAATATCTCGGTTAATATTCAAGGTAGAGAATAAATGTATATAACATTATTTATAGTAAATTTAATTTGCAATAAGAATAGTTCTTTCCAATTTTTCAATCCGATGCATAATAACGGATATATTTCGAATTTTTTAAAATCCCACCTCTAAACCCCCCCCTCCCACTGGCCCGATTTCAGCCATTAACGAACTTGATCTGTCTTTTTGCATAAAACGTTTAAATATCGAGTTTGGTAACGATCAAACAAAAATTACGACCGTTAGAGCGTTATCAGACAAATATATATATATATATATATATATATATATATATATATATATATATATATATATATGATTTTGAACGGACCTCATTTTCGTAATCTCATGGCTAGGATCGATGGACATTTGAAGACAAATTTCGAAACTCGCGTCATGAGTACAACCTCAATAGCTGATTTCCCTTAAGGGAAATCTGCTAAAACTAGAAACTCTTTTAACGCTTGAGGTACATAAAAATGCATATAACAGCAATTGTAGAGCATCAATAGTTTAACAAGATTGGTTCTTCTTCGTACATTTTAGGATCCTATTCATAATATTTTGAGTTTTATAACTCCCTCCCCCCTCTAAACGCCAACTATTTCAATTTCCGACTTCTGCCGATAACATCTATGATCTTTAGTGTTAACTGAGACGGGTAAATACAAAGTATAGTATATATCAAATAATCATTTTCGGAACAATAAAGTAAAGTCTTGACTGGTGACGTCTTCACTTGTCTCTTGAAACAATATTTGGTATTGAAGCGGTTCATATTTGAATGAAGTGGTCCAGGATATATCAGCGCATTGCTGTTCTTGCATGAGTAAGAGTGGAAGTTTACAGAAATCTAAAAACTAAAAAATGCAAATACCTCGGTTAATAATCAAAATATTGAAAACACGCAAATAACAACATTTATAGAGCATTAAATTCGCAATTAGATTGGTTCTATATACTTCTTCGATCCGATTTATAATAACGGAGATATTATGAATTTTCAAAAACTACCCCTCCTCGGGTCCGATTTCCGCCATTAATGAAACTAACATTCCTTTTTACATAAAAGGATTAAATATTAAGTTTGACAACTATCAAACAAAAATGGGGGGTTAATCGATATATATATATATATATATATATATATATATATATATATATATATATGTATTTATATATAATTTTGAACGGACCTCATTTTCGTCATCTACCGGGTAGGATCGATTTTCGAAAATTTCGTCCTTAGGGAAATGTGCTAACATTTTCTACTCTTATCGTGAAATTACGAGTTTTTGAATATATTCACGCAACCTCGATCAGAATGCACAAATGTAGTTGATTTGTTCCTTTTCTTCTCTTCCTCTTCCGTCAAATATGGCGTCATTCCTTGATTATTTGAAGAACATGAGTTTTATCAACTCACCTTAATGTTCAACTCAAACTGTCTGCAATGAAGCAGATCCATTCCCACTCACTATTATGGCCACCAACGAAGAAAGACAATAAACCAATAAACACCACCCGCGATAGTGCCAACTTCCTTTTCGTATAACACTACTATTTTTTTTCGGTTCTCAAGGATACGGGTATTTGTTCTATATTTAGATCTGTCGTAAACAATCGTCATATTTCCTTTTGCTTCTTCGGGGTTTTTCTTTTTTTTAAATCTCCGTGGTTGGTAAGATTGTTTTCAGCAGGTGTACAGCGTGCTCCATGTACTTGCGGGCAAATTGTATCTCAGAGATAGGCATTATTGTACTGGTAATTACAGGTGGTCCTCATCCAGCTGTAGTTAGCGCGGGAAATACTAGAGCCCAAGGCCAGCCTAGCATCGCCACCATCTTCAGAATGGGCAAAATATTATGCCAAGATAGCGGGTGACGGATACACCAGCTCATTCTTTCATTTTTATCAACGAATTTCGTATACCCGTTAGAGGCTTTCTTTAGATTTACGTGGAGTCGTCGGTTTTTTCCTTCCTTTTAGCAAGTTACCCTTAAAGGAAGTCAGCTTTTGAGCTGGTACTCATTAAGCGATTTTTGAAAAATTTCCACAAATGTCCATCAATACCAAAATTTTTGACTGATCGTTACCAAACTCGATATTTGAACGTTTTATGTAAAACTAAAGATGAAGTTCGATAACAGCCGCAATCTGACAAGTGGGGGGAGATTTGGAGGGGAAGAATCTAGAAAATCAAAATATCTCCGTTATACGTCAGATTGAAAAATTGTATTGCCTATTTGGAATATTAACAAGAGATATATGCATTTTTAGCAGATTTCCCTTAAGGGAAATCAGCTATTGAGATTGTACTCAAGACGCGATTTTCGAAATTTTTCTTCAAATGTCCATCGATCCTACCCAGGTTCCATCCCCTGTTCAAAACTATATATATATATATATATATATATATATATATATATATATATATATATATATATATATATTTGTCTGTTACCACTCTAGCGGTCGCAATTATTGTTTAATCGTTACCAAACTGGATATTTAGTCGTTTTATGTAAAAAGAAAGATCAAGTTCGTTAACGGCTGAAATCGATCCAGGAGGAGGGGGGGGGGGTTAGAGGGGAGGATTTTCGAAAATTCGAAATATCTCCGTTACTATAGGTCCGATCGAAAACTTGTATAGAACAAATCTTATTGTAAATTACACTTACTATAAATATTGTTATATACATTAATTCACTATCTTGAATATTAACCGAGATATTGGCATTTTTCACTTTTCAGCCACTAGCACTTCTACTCATGTTACATAAACAATACTCTGCTACATAATAAATCACATTATTCGAAGTTTAAATACCAAAAATTGTATTCAAGAGACCTTTATTATACGAGATACATGCAAATATGTCCTGGAGATTCCCCCGCCCCGTCTTAAGGTTTTCGACTACTAAAATTTGATTGATAGGGATAACAATTATTCTGACTCATTATTAACTACATTACTCGATATAGTAAATAGTTCTCAATAAAATTAATATGTTATATTCTGATATATTTCAGTAATAGTTTTTCTTTCCGGTGTGAAGCGGGCAGACCCGTTTGTTTACATTTCTAACCTAACGCTTCCTGTCGGCAGGTTATTGAAATTGGATGAACCATTTCTTATTTCCGTTTGTATTTATTCACGGCGGTGTTGTGTTACCAGTATGTAGATTTATCTATTACTAAACTTCACGAGGGAAATCTGCATAGTTTACGCAGCCCCTGCGTGACGGACTTTTTTTAGTTTTCAGCCATCAGCAAACCCCCACTCATACTCATGTCACATAAACAATACTCTGCTATATAATAATTCACTGTATTACAAGCTTAAATACCAAATATTGTTTTCAAGTGACGTTTATTATAAACGATACATGTAAATTTGTTCTGTCGGCTCCCCCCCCCACTCATTTTTAGTTCTTGGTTTACAATCATTTGAGCGATTGAGATAAAAATGAATCTGAATCATTCCAAATTACGGCATAAGATATAGTAAATAGTTTTCAATTTATTTAATTTGTTATACGTCAGTTACTGTTTTTCTTTCCGGTTTTTGTTTCTATCTCTCTATTCAGCTGTGTGAGTGGTTCCCAGACCTGTTTGCACACAATTCAGTCACTTTCCGTTGTTAGATTATTAAAATTTACTGATAGACTTCTCATTACATTTTGTAATTATTCACTTAATATTCACGTGATAAGTGTTACCGGTATGTAGATTTATCTGTTGTAAAACTCCATGTAGGAAATCTTCTTAGTTTACTCAGCCTTTGCCTGACTGACTTCTATTAACTTATTGTGAGCAGATTTCCCTCAGGATAAATTGGCTATTGACTTTGTACTAAAGACACGATTTTCGAAATGTCTAGAAATGTCCATCGATCCTTTCCAGGAGATAATGAAAATGAGGTCCGTTCAAATTCTATACATATATATATAATTTTGTTGATGTTTTCGACCAGGTTATATTTATATATGATGTTATTCTTTTTTGAGTTTTGGTCAACATTGACCTAAACTCCAAAAAGAATATCAACACCATATATATTTACATAAATACGGGTACATATATATGTATATATATATAGATAGATAGATAGATAGATAGATATAAAGAATGTTATTTGAGCCATAAGGTCAAAAATAAAAAATTTCTTCATATAGTCACTTAATTCATCCCCGGCGCGCTTCGAGTGTCACCACTCCTTCTCAAGGCGTTATTTAGCCGTCAATAAAAATTAAAAATAATCCTTTTTTTCTGTAAAAAATGAATCATATTATACAAAAACATTCTTCTTCAAAGCTATACTTGGCTAAAAACGTTTTAGTACGTCCTTTAAATAAATTGAGGCAACTAAACTGGTCAAAAATGAATAGGGATATTGGCTGTTTTGTGGTATGTATGGGGCCTAGCATATAAATATATATTTTTTTATTATAAATATCATTAATATTTATTAGAAATTATTGTCTTTTTCCCCCATAAAAAAGAGATTTAATTAAGATCGATTTAATTAAAATTAATAGGATAAAAAATAACCAATATCCCTATTCATTTTTGAGCAGTATATATTGATCGATTTAAAGGAGGTGCTAAAGTGTTTAGCCATTTATAGCTTTGAAGAACAATGTATTATATAACATATTTCATATATTATAAAATAAGGACTGTTTTGAATTTTTATTGATGGCTAAATAATCAAGTGACAATCGAAACGCATCGGGAATGATAAAAATGAATGTATGAAGGAATCATTATTTTCTGAACTTATGGCTCAAAGAACATTTTCTAATGAAAAAAGACCAGTGTGATATTCGGAATTAAAGGTTTTTTTTTTCTTTTGTAGAATTAAAGATCAAGTTCGTTAATAGCTAAAATCAAACGAAGGGGCGTGGTTTAGAGAGGGAATTTCGACAATTTAAAATATCTTCGTTATTTCCCTTCGGATCGAAAAATTGAATGGAATCAATCTTATTGCAAATGTAATGTTCAATAAATTTGAAAAGCTGCTCTATCATGTACCACTTCATTCTAAGGTTAAATACCAAATATGGTTTTCTTTGAAGTTTTACTTTGTGAGGCGCATGCTAATGCGCAATGTGATTACGTCATCAATTAAGATTTTTCGTTCTCTACTCGAAAATGTATTTATTTTATCCATGACATACCCGGTATTTAACCGTTTCAATGAACGCTAAAGATCATATATGTTATTGGTTAAACTCGGTACTGGAATAATGGTGGTGTAGAGAAGGGTGGGGAATCTAATTTACTAACACAATAGTAATAATAAAAATGCTCAAATATTAATTAACGAATGCGAGTTGGAGTAAAGCGCTGAGTTAGCTTTTGTAAATGTCAACATCTTTATTCACATTGAGCGCCATGATTTGATGAGTAGGTATTTAATAAACTGAGATAATTATAGGCAATAAGCCAGCGACTTTCATCCGAATGTTATTCTTCGTAGTTTATATCATCAATAAACAATACAACCTCTTTGCAATCGAACCTTTAAATTCAGTCTTCAAACAACCGCCGACGTATGCGCTTTCTCCTCCATAACTTGTGAACTCGAATAGAGTTTGTCGGTTTTTTTTTTTAATAATATTTGTTTTCATGGTTCAAATGGATTCCATAAAACCAGGTGAGCATTTTTTCATTACGAAAAAATAAATATCTTAAGAACCGGAGAAATTATTATAAATTGCTTGAACAAAAATATATACAAGCTGATTAGAAAATAACTGGTATTAATGTATTTTATTTATATATTGAAACAATCAAATTTTTGTAATTTTTTTCATTATCTTCATATTTATTGTTAATTGAATACCTATCGCTAATTACTTTATTCTAAGAATAAATACTCTAAAAAAATCGTCACAATTATAATAAATATATAATAATTAGTGAAACTATCTGTGTTATATTTTTATGAATTCATTTAAAGCTATAGAGCTATGCGAGTTGGAATATGCTTATAATGGCACTTGATTTAATAACTAATTAAATATCAAGAAACAAATTACTAGATAAACAAATTGAATTAGAATATGAGTAAAACTATTAAACGGCCATATTATGCTGTTGTTAGTAATTCTGTCATACTTAAATCACCTTAAAACGCTAAAGACGACATACTTCTGATTTCTTCACGTTCAATTGTTGTTGAAATAACAATAAAAATAGTTTTTATTTTTCCTTGGTTTTGACCGTTTTCAGGAACGTACATAAGTGAATGTAAAACAACGAATTAACGAAAAAAAACTGAATATTTAAATTAAAAACTGTTGATTTATTAATGAAATCTCTTAAAATTATTGCTGAAAGGAGCTGCTAGAGTACTCGCTTAGTAAATAACACATTTTTAATTGAATTTGTGAATAAAACTACATTTACTCAACAAAAAAAAAGTAATGTTTGAGGGTGGCGACATCAAATCTCCACTTGTGGCGTTGAAAATATGTATGACTTTCAATGTTTCGCAACTAAACCATTACCAGACGAATATATATATATATATATATATATATATATATATATATATATATATATATATATATATGTATATAAATTTGAGTAGCCAATTCTCTTAATTTTTTCATAATTCGCGTCATGTGATCTTCTTCAATAGCTGATTTTTCCTTTAGAAAAACCTGTTAAAATGTTCAAAGAACGTGCTCTAACTTTTTTGGATTGGTGTCCTTGAAAATATTTTGGATTTATTCAATGTGATGTCTTAACCTCCTTAAAGTGAGTTTCCCATAAGCATATAAATTTATTTTCTACAAGTAACTTTTGCGATATCACCTCTATTATACATTTAGTAAAAAAACAAAATGAACATAATTTATAGATCGTTTCATGATAAATAAAAATCTTTACAAATCTCTATATCTCTGAATTTTTATTTCATTTTTTTTTTTTTGCTCATATTTAATCCCCACCCCCATAATCTTCCATTGCCTCAATTGATTTCACTCCAAGGTACCACATTTAGTCACTATATATAGATATATATATATATATATATATATATATATATATATATATATATGTATATATCTGTATATATATATATATATATATATATATATATATATATATAGACATACAACTAAGTATTTGTTTATTAACGTTCTAGCGGACGCAATTTTTACTTGATTGTTACCAAAGTTGGTATTTATTCATTCTATGTAAATAGAAAGATCAAGGCGTTATGGCACAAATTGGGCCTATTGGAATTTTGAAAAATGGAAATATCTCCTTTACTATAAACCGGATCGAAAATTATACATTACCAATCTTATTGCAAATTGAATTATAGACAAAAGCTTTTTATATAGAGAGAGGCGGGTTTCATTCCCGCCTGGGCAAAAGGTTATTTATTTTGTGACGAACTCACTAAATGAAATCCTTGGTGTCACCGTGGCTAGAAAAGGGTGGTAACCGGTAGATAGCCCGTCCTAATTAGCGTAAATATATATATATATATATATATATATATATATATATATATATATATGTATATACACATATACATATATTCTGAATCATGAATATAGTTTTTATCCTTATGTGAACCTCCTCTCCTACTCATGTCTACAATAAGCTGATATATCATGTACAATTTATTCTAAGCTTATATACCAAATATTGTTTTCGAGAGACCTTTGAACATGCAAATTCAATATGTGATGAGATCATCGAGTAAAATTTTATGTCCTTACTAAGAAATGTTTATTTGATCTATAATATTCAAGATATTTAAACTTTTCTGTCAACACTAAAGATCAAATTTCTCAGTTACTGAAATTTGACATGGAATAGTAGGGGTATAGAGAGGGAAATTTGAAAATTAAAAATATCTCCGTTATTATGAGTCGGATAGTAAAATTTTATAGAACCTAATCTTGTTAAACTATTGATGTTCTACAATTGTTATTTTATGATTTTTTTTTCTTAAATATTCTGAAGTATTAAGCGAGTTATTCGCATTTTCTTGCTTTCTACCTTCAGTTACTACCTCACTCTCGATTCGTCGTTATTTTACATGGAACCCGAGAAAATGCGGTCTGAAGAGATGGCAAGTGTGTTTTGCCAGCACTTGTGGAAATCTTCAAATTTCTGAATAGGCGGTGAGATTAGATTATTAGTATACTATACTAGCGCGTGGGAAGTCTGCTTAGTTTACGCAGCCTCTGAGTGACTTTTTAGTGCTACAAGAGATACGAACAGATAACATTCCGAGGGAATCTAGTCTAGTTGCATTCAAGGTGGACAATCCCAAGGAATTTTGGAAACAGATATTTCTTGCGAACACAATGCCATTACATCGTACAAGGAAGTTAAATCCGCCGTAAGTAGATAGTTATCGAAACAGTTACTGAGAGTTTACAATTAATGAACCTTATCACATGTTAGCATAAATGGAAAATGAGAAGTTATCGCAATAAATTCGACGTGATAAGCAGATTATTTATCAGGGCTGTATCAATCGCTATTACTCAAAGGATGGCTTTAAAAAAACGTGTATTTATTGGCTGATTTGCATATTTAGTCTGTTTATTTTAGTCCTTTTTTATCTTAATGTTCACACAATAAATTCTCACAGTAAGTATGTAGCTGGGATAATTAATTTAATCTGTATTAATGTATAATAATTTATGAATACAAATATATTTTCCCTTTTTTTTTTACTTATTTATAGCCCTATAACTTGAGGATAAGAGTCGTATTTTTTAAACAACTAGGGAATCTTCAATAGCATGAAGACTCATCTCGAAAATAAAAAAGTCCGTAACGCAGGGGCTGCATGAAATAAGAAGTTTTCATAAGTTGTAGCTTAGCATACTTGTGACCTTACCTCATCACATATTCTCCATTTTTATGTAAAAAAAAAAACCGATGAGTAGAAGAACGAAAAAAATAAATACATAAAATACATAAATACGAAAATATATAAATTACGAATAGCCCGTTTAATATATTAGATACTAAAAACATATATAACAAATATTTTAGAGCATCAATATTAAACAAGATGGGTTCCATAAGCTTTTACGACCCGACTCATAATTATGGAGATATTTTGAATTTTCGAATCCCCCCCCCTATTCATGGTCAGATTTCAACCATTAAAACAAAGTCCGTCACGCAGGGGCTGCGTTGACTAAGCAGATTTCCCAAGTGCGCCACGTATTTGCATTTATCTGAAAACGTAAAAGTTCAATGAGAAAAATATTTGGTATTTAAGCTTCAAATGAAGTGCTTCATAACATAGAAGAATATTGAAAATATGAGATGAGTAGGAGTGGGGCTTTACTGAAGACCGAAAACTAAAAAATGAAAATATCTCAGTAAATAATCAAGACAGTGAAACAATGTACATAACAACATTTATAGAACAATAAATTTGCAATAAAATTGGTTCTACATAATTTTTCGATCCGACGCATAATAACTGAGGTATTACGAATTTTCGAAATTCTCTCCCTCTAAACCTCCCTCCAGTGGTCCGATTTCAGCCATTAACGAACTTGATCTTTCTTTTTGTATAAAATGATTATATATCAACTTTGGAAACGATAAGTCAAAATTGCGACCACTAGAGCGGTAACAGAAATATATGTATATATATATATATATATATATATATATATATATATATATATATATATATATCGATGAAAAATTTCGAAAATCGCGTCATGAGTACAACCTGAATAGCTGATTTCTCTTAAGATATGATCTTTAGTAATGACTGTAACGGTTAAATATCAAGTATGGTATAGATCAAATAAACATTTTCAAGACAAAAACGAAAAAGTCCGTCACGCAGGGGCTGCGTAAACTAAGCAGATTTCCCACGTGAAGTTTTACAATAGAGCAATTTCAGAATAGAGAGTCAAACAGTTACGGGAACGGCCCGAACTAGCTCTTGACGGAAACTCACGACTAGACCCAAAGTTAGCCGATCTCATCTCAAAAGCTGAAAACAGAAAAATGCAAATAGCTCGGTTAATATTCAAGATACAGAATAAATGTATAGAACACTATTTATAGTAAATTTAATTTTCAATAAGATTAATTCTGTAATATTTTTTAACGGAGATATTTCGAATTTTCGAAAATCCTCCCCTCTAAACTCCCCCTCCCACTGGTCCGATTTCAGCCGTTAACGAACATAATCTTTCTTTTTACACAAAACGACTAAATATCGAGTTTGGTAATGATCAAAAAGAAATTGCGACCGCTAGAGCGGTAACAGACAAATAAATATATATAATAGATAGATCGATAGATAGATATATATACAGTTTTGAACGGACCTCATTTTCGTCATCTACTAGGTAGGATCGATGGACATTTGAAGAAAAATTTCGAAAATTCCGCATGAGTACAACCTCAATAGCTGATTTCCCTTAAGGGAGATCTGCTAAAATCCTAATTGATGATCGCAAATCGAATTTGAATGAATCTCGCATAGTAAAGGTCGGAGACCGTGAAATAGTTATTTATTATACATGTGACGAAAGTACATCATTTTACAACTCGAGTGAAACGTTTACCCACACGAGCGAAGCGAGTCTGGTAATTTCACGAGATTTGTAAATTCTACTTTCGTCACGAGTGTAATATTAAATTTTTTCTGTAATCGTGTAATACATGATCAGATCTAACCAGAATATGAACAAAATTAGGATGTTGTGAAGATTTTATGTATGTTGTTGGTAGGTTATAAGCATGGTTGTGAAAGGTTATAAGCGTAGTTATAAAACAACTAGTGATGAATGTGAAGTAGTGCAGTTATAAACAAGTGCAGGTTATAAACAAGGAAGGTAATTATTATTATATTTAAATTTTAAAATATATTGATTATTTCCACCAATAATTCATTCACAATTCAATTTATTTTGTTAAAATAAATTCTTACAATGTTAAGAAACATTTAAAAGCATTTAATTTCCAACTTCAAATTATTTTTTAATTTATACTTATTACTAATTAAGAAGGCAATTCACTTTCTTCACTTGTGAAGAATATGATTACTTTCTTCACTCAATTGCAAAATGTTTCACTTTCTTCACTCATTTCAGTTTAGTAATGTTACCATTATTCAACGATTACAGAAAAAGAATATTTCATCTTTAAGCTTGGAATTTATTCATTATGGAACAGCTTATTGTTAATATAACATGAGCAGGAATGGGGGTTTCCAGAAGGGTGAAAATTAAAAATACAAATATCTTGGTTAATATTTGAGACAGAGATGAAACGTACATAACAATATTTATAGGGAATCAAATTTTCAATAAGATTGGTTATGTATAATTTTTCGATCTGACTTTTAATAACAGAAATATTTTCAATTTACTTATCCTCCCTTTGAGCATTTTTAGCCAATAACAAGTATTATCTTTAGTATTTACGGAAACGGTTAAATATCAAGTATGGCGTAGACTTAATAAACATTTCAGAGTAAAGAACGAAAAATCTTAATTGCTATCAACATATTTGCATATCACAACATGTTCGCATGTATCTCACAAAATAAAAGTTCAATGAGCGCCATATTTGATATTTATCCTTGGAATGAAGTGGTTCATGAATTAACAGGTTATTGTTAAAATTGCATGTGCTGGAGTGGGGGTTTACTGATAGCCAGAAACTAAATATCCAAATATCTCGGTTAATATTCATGATAAACATTTGTTTATTTTTTTTTATTTGAGAAGCCGCTACAATGGCGATTCATCATTTGACATATTGAAATATAATTTTACAAAATTAGATAAATATTAAAAATTTTACAATGCTAAATGTTATAAATGTACAAAATAGACGACAATGTACAACATGGCGATTTTTAACATGCTAAAATATAATTTCACAAAATTAAATAAATATTAACATTTTTACACAGCTAACATTTACAAATGTATAAAATGGACAAAACTAAATATAAATTGTTACTATATTTACAACAAAAGGAAACAAA
Source organism: Riptortus pedestris (assembly GCA_019009955.1). Taxonomy (NCBI): domain Eukaryota; kingdom Metazoa; phylum Arthropoda; class Insecta; order Hemiptera; family Alydidae; genus Riptortus; species Riptortus pedestris. The sequence continues at coordinate 23,003,424 of CM032228.1, forward strand.
AACAAAATAAAAATAAAACAAACAAAAAAAACTAAAAGAAAAACTATAAATAGTTAAACTGGAAGAAGGCAAAACTTATATTCCACAGTGGTTGCTAATATAACTTTCATAATTATAGATAATAGCTTTTATATTTCATCAAATAATCCATTATTTTTTAAATACTTAAAAACATCATCTATAAATTGGCTACTGTCGGCCAGTAGTTCGCATACATTTGTGGGCCATGAGTACGTTTTCACTTGTGTGCAGTCAGTCAGTATGTGTTTTCCAGTCAGCGTTCTGTTGCAGTAGCGACATATAGGTTCATCAGAACAAGATATTTATTTTCACATAAAACGTTTAAATATGCAGTTTGGTAAGGATCATGCAAAAACTGTGACAGCTAAAACGAGTTGCTGTTAAAACTTTCTTCACTGTCCTAAGTACCGTATAGGTTATAAATCATAGTCATGGATAGTATTCATTATTATTACGTACAATAGCTCAGGCTTTGCTCTCGAAATATTTAGACTAAATAATGAGTGTGAATGTTTGTTATTCATTGCAAGGCTATTTATATGCATTTACCTTATCTATTTATATGCATTTACCTTATCTATGTATATGCATTTACTTTTGTTTATACAGTTTTATAACCGTTATAGCTTACTGGGAACACAGATAACTTATTTACTATTGTTAAGTCCGGAAACAGAAACATTAAGCATGAAATGCACCACATAATGGGCTATAAAAATCATAATCATGGATAGGATGTTTTATTATAAACTATATTAGAAAAAAATATATTTTCTCAAAAGTGTGCCAACCACAATAACCGTACCTGTTTTACATATTTGATAAGCGGTATTAAAAATACTCTATTGTATGTCGGAATTTTACCTCCAGAATGCTAATTCACTTTGTTGAGGAAAATAAATAAATGTTACGTAACCATTATTTCATTGTGATTAAGATGTTAATATAGAGGATAAGTGGAGATTCATACCCATCTCGCTTTCCTGAAACCAAAATGTCTAAAACGTCAATCACGGTATAACACGCTTGTGATCTTATTTCACTACATATTTTCTATTTATATGTAAAAAAAAGTGCGTCACGCAGAAGCTGCCTAAACTAACCAGATTTCCCTCGTGAAGTTTAATAATAGATAAACCTACATACTGCTAACACAACACCACCCTGAATATTAAGTGAAAAAATACAAACGTTAATAAGAAATCTTTCCCCTGCCGGCGGGAAGCCTCAAATGTAAACAAACAGGTCTTCCAATGGCTCACCGGAAAGAAAAACCATAACTGAAACATATCAGAATATAACATATTAATTTTATTGATAACTATTTACTATATATAGTACTGTGATTTATAATGAATCAGAATAATTTTTATCTCAATCAATTAAATTTTAGTAGTCCAAAAATTTAAGACGGGGGGGGGGGGGGTTCACAAGAATACATTTTCATGCATATCGTGTAATAAACGTCTCTGGAAAACAGTATTTGGTATTTAAGCTTCGAATAATGTGGTATACGTATACTATTTTGAATGGAATTCATTTACGGCATATCTTAAGTAGGATCGATGGACATTTGAAGAGAAATTTCGAATTCCCATTAAGGAAAATCAGATAAAAACCGATGAGAAATGAGAAGGCGGTAGTTACTAAGACAGAAAAAATGAAATTTCGAATAACTCACTAAATAAGTAAGGTTCATAATGATTCATAGAACAACAATTGCAGAAAATCAATAGTTTAACAAGATTGGTTCTATAACATTTTACGCTCCGATTCATAATAATAGAGATACTTAGAATTTTTGAATTCCCTCCTCCCCCCGTTCCTGGTACGATTACAGCCAATAATAACAATGAACTTGGGTGTTGAATTAAACGGTTAAATCTCAATTATGGTATAAATCAAATAAACATTCTCTAGCAAAGAACTTATATAATACAATACACACACACACACACATATATGTTTGGATGAATGTATATATATATATAAATTGTGTTGTTGTTTTTTGGAGGTTTGGTCAAAGTTGGTGAAAGAAACTTCTTAGTTTATGCCGATATTTCGAGAATTTTCTTTTTCAGGACTGTAAAAATACAGTTTCTTCTTTATAATATTGCACATTGTTGTTAAATTAGAGTGTAACAGGAGGTGTTTATGCTATTTTTACTTACCAAGACTAAAGATCGTGAAATTACCACACTCGCTTCGCTCGTGTGGGTAAACGTTTCACTCGAGTTGTAAAATGATCTACTTTCGTCACTTGTATAATAAATAACTATTCTAGCTATTATATTATGTTGGAACTATTGTTATGTGTTATAACAATTATTGTTAATTTTATTAAAGATATATTCCTGTTATATGAAAGTTATATTATGTTATTGTTATTTTATTATGTTATAACTGTTATTGTCATGTGTTATTACAATAATTGTAATAACACATAACAAAAAAAAAACACATCCAAAAAAGAAAAACAACAACACCATATATAAATATAACCTGGTCGAAAACATGTACACAATTATATATATATATATATATATATATATATATATATATATATATATATATATAATTGTGTTTATTTTTTCGACCAGGTTATATTTATATATGATGGGTTTTTTTTTTTTTTTTTTTTGGATGTGTTTTAAATGTATATGTACATATATATATATATATATATATATATATATATATATATATATATATATACATATACATTTTCCTCACAATATATAAGTTCAATGAGAAATACAATTGGTATTTAAACTTCAAATAAAACTCTTCATATAATAGCTTATTATTTTATTTATTATTAAAATGACATGAGTAGTAGTGGGGTTTAATGATTATTGATAAACGAAAACATAACCGATTCATAACCTTGGTTTAAAAAACGCTATAGAGAAAACACGTATATAAAAACAGTAACATTGGTTGTATACACTTTTTTAGCACGATGTACAATAACGGAGATATTTCAAATTTTCGTGATACCTCCCACTAAACCCCTAGCCCACTGGTCAGATTTTTTACGTTAACGAATTTCATAATTAGTTATGAAGACATATTACTAATATTACGAAACATATACCCCCACTCCATTCCTGTTCGTTATTATTATTATTAAATATTAACGTCCACTTTTTGCAACTCAGGCTAATTGGGATGGCTTATCTACAGGTTACCACCCTTTTCTAGACAGGATGGGACTTAGAATATTATTTAATATGCTCATTCTCTGTAGAGCATAAGTCATTTATGTTTCTTTATAAGGCAAAAGTGAATGAAAAATAAGTTACTTTAAATAACAACACTGATACGTGATAAATGAACAACTTCTGATATGTTCACGTGCAACATAAAACCAATAGAAAACGAAATGCTGCTATTTTTCATAATATGCCTCCCTTTCTACCCCCCCCCACACCCGTTCTTCGCTAGAAATTTTAATATTGCTTACAACCATTAAATATTGCCTGTGCTTACAACCATTTATTCTCTATCTTCAATATTAACCGAGATATTTGCATTTTTCAGTTTTCAGTCTTCATCAAACGCCCACTTCTACTCATGCTACATAAAGAATAATCTGCTTTATAATAAACCACATTATTCGAAGCTTAAATACCAAATATTGTTTTCAAGAGACCTTATTATACGAGATACGTTTTAATATGTTCTTGTGCCCCCCCCCCCCTCCACCTTCTTAAGTTTTTGGACTACTAAAATCTGATTGATTGAGTTAAAAATTATTCTGATTCATTATACATGACAATACTTGATATATACTGCTCAAAAATGAATAGGGATATTGGTTATTTTTTCTTATCCTATTAATTTTAATTAAATCGGCCTTAATTAAATTACGTTTTTATGGGAGAAAAAGACAATAATATCTAATAAATATTAATGATATTTATAATTAAAAAAACAAACAATAATGCTAGGCCCCATAAATACCACAAAACAGCCAATATCCCTATTCATTTTTGAGCAGTATAGTAAATAGTTTTCAATAAAATGATTATGTAACATTCTAATATATTTCAGTAATTAAGTATCTATCGACACGTGTATACATTTTATATATGAAATCAATTGAAATGCTTGCCAGGACATTCGAATCGAGTTGGAAATAAATATTCACATTTGTATACGTAATTTTTGATTTACGGCGCCCATTGTTTGTTTTCCTACCTGAATTAGCATGAAATTATAAACTTGTTAAAAAGGTTGTTGAGTAAGTACTTCTAATTATGACAACTGTATTTATGTACAAACTATTACCACGGTAAGATGATTGAAGATTACCTCTTAGAAGAGATTAGATTAATTGGAATTGTTTGTGTTCCTTAGGGGTGAGATGAAGTTTCAATAATTGGGCAAGTCGTTGATATATTTAATTTTTTTATTTTAATTTTTATTTAATTATATATGTTTGAAATTTGACAGTATCAAGTAACTTCACTGCTGATCTACAAGGCTTACTTCTTGGACTGCAACACCTTACCAACGTACAACAAGACAACATTCATGTTTTTAGCAGATTTCCCTGAAGAGAAATCAGCTATTGAGGTCGAACTCATGACGCGATTTTAAAAAAATTTCTTCAAATGTCCATCGATCCTACCCAAAATAAGGCCCGTTCAAAATGATATATATATTTGTCTGGTAACGCTCTAGCCGTCGCAATTTTTGTTTGATCGTCACAAAACTCGATATTTAAACGTTTTATGCAAAAAGACAGATCAAGTTCGTTAATGGCTGAAATCGGACCAATGGGAGGGGGGGGGGGTTCAGAGGGGGAATTTTCGAAAATTCGAAATATCTCCGTTATTATGCGTCGGATCGAAAAAGTACTACTTTCCGCCGTGAGCTAGTTCGGCCGTTTCCGTAACTGTTCGTCCCTCGTGAATTGGTTTAGAGATTCGTTACTACTACTGTTATTAGTAGGCAGATTTCTCTATTGTAAAACTTCACGTGGGAAATCTGCTTGTTTACAAATCCCCTGCGTGACGGACTTTCACTGGCTCCTACAGCTCTATACAGCCAATACTGAATCTTTACTCAACTCACCCTCTAACGAAAAGACTTCAGGAACTACTAACTAACTTACAAACACATACGTATGGATAAAGTAATAACTATCCATTGGATACCAGGACATTCAGACATCAAGGGAAATATTTTCGCTGATCAACGTCAAAATTAGCAACTTAACTTGACATATTACACACTGACCACATTGCAGGACACGATGCCATTAAGCTCATTAAAAAAGAGGTCAGCCTAAAATGGGAAGCGGAATGGGATCAAACAAACACAAAACTAGAAGAAATAAGACACTATTCTTGAATGGCTCTCAAGTAATCGGAACACTAGAAGAGCAGAAGTAATCCTTGCTCGTTTGTGGCACGGCCATTCACACAGCAACACACGGACACCTCATGACTAGGACTGAACCACCTGTATGTACAATCTGCAATACACAACTAACTATCAAACACTTACTTACAGACTGCAGACTAATAACCGACAAGAACTTACCCACCAACCTATCAGAACTACTACACGAGAACAGCCCATACATTACAAAAGTCATGAAACACCTCAAAGACACACACATTTACAACCAGATTTAACATTAAATAATTAAACACTAGACTAGAATAATATCCACTGGAGAAAAAAAAATAACCGTAATTTTACTTAACACTGTAGATTTTTTAACCTTTTTTCCCATAAGGTGGCTTTACCTAAACTGTTTTAGTTTTATAAGAAGAAAATGTGTGAATCGCTTAAATTGCGACACACCTAAATAAATAAATTTGCCAAGTCCACTTTACTATAGGTATACTTGAAATATTTAGGAAGGCAAAAAGCAAATCGTATCGGAATGACACAATAATTATCGCAATAGATAATCACTAAAAATAGATCTGATAAGAAAATAAAAATGGTTTCTTCAAACTACCGTTAGACATACAATTCGTTTACAGATACATAGATGACCCCTACCTAAGCTTAATCTCCACCATTTATATATATATATATATATATATATATATATATATATATATATAGATAGATAGATAGATAGATATATAAATAGATAGATAGATAGATAGATAGATAGATAGATAGATAGATAGATAGATAGATAGATAGATAGAAAAAGAAAATTTTGAACGTGCCACATTTTCGTCATCTACTGGGTAGGATCGGTGGGCTTTGAAGAAATTCTATGTAAATCTATCATGAGCACAACCTCAATAGTTGATCTCCATTAAGAGAACTCTGCTTATAGCACAAAAGATGGAGGGAGAAAAATAAAGAAAACTAATTTGCATTAATGACCTCAGCCGTATTGTCTGATTAATTTCGACATGTTGGTCCAGAAGTAATAAAAATGTTCGATAGAATAATTAGGGAATGGCCGTTGTATAATTCTCTCATAAATATCTCAATTATTGAGATACCAAGCTCAACAGACGAGAAATATCCAAACAGAACGGCAAGCGATATAAATAAGTCTTCAAGGGTTAAATGCAAGAGAAAATATACGCCACTGTTCAATTTATTTACTTCTGCTTGACCAGTTTTATCATCTTTCTGACCTCGATTTGAGACACTTTCGATGTTGATATCATCACGGTAAGTGATAAAAATAAAAATAATATAAGAAAAATAGCATATAGAAGCGAAAGATAAAGAAAAGTAGCTGGATAAATAAGGAAAATGTGCGTATTATAAAAAATAAGATTAAGGCCGTGAAGAAAAAGGCACTAATGAAACCCGTTAATTATCTATTTTTTTATTTAATTGACACAAAATAAGTTGTGACATTATTTTTGCCGTTTTTGCATCAGTACCCACACAAGTTTTTATATCCCAACCAGATAGCTTTTAACAATTACAAAGCTGCTTATATCAATCTCTAGCCAGTAGAATTATTAATATGTAGTATGTAGGTTATGAACTGTCAGAAGAAAAATACACCTGATGATGCATGGGAAAGTTGTGAAACGTCTTGGTGGAATAAGTAGGTATTACAGTTCGTAAGATATACCACGAAGAAACATTCGGTTACAGATCTTGACCACGAATGGCGTGATAAGTAACATAGAACAAGTTACCGTAGTCACTTATAGAGTCACTGGTATCGTGGCATGAGTTATCATAGTTCCGTTTTGGCTCATTAGTATCGTGGTACAGGTTACCTTAGTTACTCATAGGCTCATTAGTATCGTGGTAGATGTTATCATAGTTAGTCTTAGGCTCATTGGTATCGTTGTAGAAGTTACCATAGTTCCGTTTAGGCTCATAATTATCGTGGTAGAGGTTACCTTAGTTACTCATAGGCTCATTAGTATCGTGGTAGATGTTACCATAGTTAGTCTTAGGATCATTGGTATCGTTGTACAAGTTACCATAGTTCCGTTTAGGCTCATAATTATCGTGGTAGAGGTTACCTTAGTTACTCATAGGCTCATTAGTATCGCGGTAGATGATACCATAGTTAATCTTGGGCTCATTGGTATCGTTGTACAAGTTACCATAGTTCCGTTTAGGCTCATAATTATCGTGGTAGAGGTTACCTTAGTTACTCATAGGCTCATTAGTATCGTGGTAGATGTTACCATAGTTAGTCTTAGGCTCATTGGTATCGTTGTAGAAGTTACCATAGTTACGTTTAGGCTAATAATTATCGTGGTAGAGGTTACCTTAGTTACTCATAGGCTCATTAGTATCGCGATAGATGTTACCATAGTTAGTCTTAGGCTCATTGGTATCGTTGTAGAAGTTACCATAGTTACGTTTAGGCTAATAATTATCGTGGTAGAGGTTACCTTAGTTACTCATAGGCTCATTAGTATCGCGATAGATGTTATCATAGTTAGTCTTAGGATCATTGGTATCGTTGTACAAGTTACCATAGTTACGTTTAGGCTAATAATTATCGTGGTAGATGTTACCATAGTTAGTCTTAGGATCATTAGTATCGTGGTAGAGGTTACCTTAGTTACTCATAGGCTCATTAGTATAGTGGTAGATGTTACCATAGTTAGTCTTAGGATCATTAGTATCGTGGTAGAGGTTACCTTAGTTACTCATAGGCTCATTAGTATAGTGGTAGATGTTACCATAGTTAGTCTTAGGATCATTGGTATCGTTGTACAAGTTACCATAGTTACGTTTAGGCTCATTAGTATCGAGGTAGAGGTTACCTTAGTTACTCATAGGCTCATTAGTATCGCGATAGATGTTATCATAGTTAGTCTTAGGCTCATTGGTATCGTTGTAGAAGTTACCATAGTTCCGTTTAGGCTCATAATTATCGTGGTAGAGGTTACCTTAGTTACTCATAGGCTCATTAGTATAGTGGTAGATGTTACCATAGTTAGTCTTAGGCTCATTGGTATCGTTGTAGAAGTTACCATAGTTACGTTTAGGCTCATAATTATCGTGGTAGAGGTTACCTTAGTTACTCATAGGCTCATTAGTATCGCGGTAGATGTTACCATAGTTAGTCTTAGGATCATTAGTTTCTCGGTACTAGTTACCATAATTTTTCAAGTAGCATTTTTCGATCCGACTCATGATAATAGAGAAATTTGAAATTGAATTTTCGACCCCCCCCCCCAATCTAACCCCCCCCCCTTCTGCTGTTCATGGTCCGATTTCAGCCAATAACGACTATGAACTTGTGTGTGTTTTGAATTAAACGGTTTAATCTCGATTATGGTATAGATCAAATAATTATTTTCGAGTAAAGAACTTCAACCACACTGTCTATATGCATTTGTCTCACAAAATAAAAGTTCTACGAGAACAATATTTGGTATTAAAATACAGTTCTTCAGGATATATCAGCTTTTGTAAAAGTGACATGAGTAGGAGTGGTGGTTTACTGAATTGAGAAAACTTAAACGTCCGTCAGGCAGGGGCTACGAAATCTAAGCAGATTTCCCACCTGAAGTTTTACAATAGAGAAATTTCACGAGAGCCGAACAGTTACGGAAACGGCTGAACTAGCTTTTGGAGGAAACTTACTACTAGAACCGAAATTAGTCGATCTCATCTCGTCCGTTATCCGCACACACTTAATAAATATGCAAATATCTCTGTTAATAATCAATATAGAGAATAAATTTATATAACAATATATATAGTAAATTTAATTTGCAATAAGATTAATTTTATACAATGTTTCGATCCGACGTATAGTAACGGAGATATTTCGAATTTTCGAAAATCCTCCCCTCTAAACCCCCCCCCTCCCACTGGTCCGATTTTAGCCATTATTGAATAAGATCTTCGTTATTGTATAAAACATTTAAATATCGAATCGATTTAAATAACGATCAAAATATATATATATATATATATATATATATATATATATATATATATATATATATAATTTTGAACGGACGTCATTTTCGTCATCTCCTGGGTAGGATCGATGGACATTTGTAGAACATTTTTGAAAATTGCCACATGAGTACTGCCAATCCCCCGGATGAATTTCTTGGGCCAATAATTCATTTCGGTTAATAAACGCGATAGTGAAAACACAACAACATTTATAGAAGAAGCAATAACATTAGTTGTATACACTTTTTCAATCCGACGTATAATAACGGAGATATTTAGATTTTCGAAATTTCTGCCATTGACGGCTTGATCTTTCTTTTTCCATAAGTTTGAAAGACGTTTTACAAAAGTATGCCCAAACCCTAAGAAGAATAGAAATAATGCGATTTTTCATTTCAGACCTCCCTCATGACCCCCACATTTGTTAGTACCTTAGGCAGTTAGTATAGCCTAAAGACTAAGATGAGTTAGTAGTAATACACGTATCAAGTTTCATAAAACTCGGTTGAGTAGTTCAGGCGTGTTAAAGTATCAAACAATCAGACGCCAAAGCTAAAAATTGTTGATATCGGGTCAATGTGAAACAAATGGTGTAATTTTACATAGCCAGAGGGACAATTATATATATATATATATATATATATATATATATATATATATATATATATATATGATGGTAAGACAGAACCCAACTGGCAGGAACTGCAAGGTCAGGTGATGATTAACAAGACCGAATGAGATGTTTAACATATGTCTAATTATTGTGCAAGCTGTAGGGAAAATTCTGTTAATAAATCACGTATTTTCACCAAATTCCGGTTTTCCTCTTCATAATTTAATTTTATTTTTGCTCCACAGATAATAACCCCTCACTCCTTCTTTCTAATTCACTTCCAACGTTATTACGGAAATGAGAAGAAAAAAGATTTTTTCTGTAATCGTAGAATAATGGTAACATTACTAATCTGAAATGAGTGAAGAAAGTGAAACATTTTGCAATAGAGTGAAGAAAGTGAATTGCCTTCTTAATTAGTAATAAGTATAAATTAAAAAATAATTTGATATTGGAAATTAAATGCTTTTAAATGTTTCTTAACATTGTAAGAATTTATTTTAACAAAATAAATTGAAATGTGAATGAATTATTGGTGGAAATAATCAATATATTTTAAAATTTAAATATAATAATAATTACCTTTCTTGTTTATAACCTGCACTTGTTTATAACTGCACTACTTCACAATCATCACTAGTTGTTTTATAACTATGCTTATAACCTTTCACAACCATGCTTATAACCTACCAACAACATACCATAATCTTCACAACATCCTAATTTTGTTCATATTCTGGTTAGATCTGATCATGTACTACACGATTACAGAAAAAAATTAATATTACACTCGTGACGAAAGTAGAATTTACAACTCTCGTGAAATTACCATACTCGCTTCGCTCGTGTGGGTAAACGTTTCACTCGAGTTGTAAAATGATCTACTTTCGTCACTTGTATAATAAATAACTATTCATCTCGTCTCCTATAAAGTTAAAAAGTCCGTCACTCAGGGGTTGTGTAATAAAAGCACATTTCCCACGGGAAGGTATAGTATTATTATTATTATTTATTAACGTCCACTTTTTGCAACTAAGGCTAATTGGGACGGGTTATCTACAGGTTACCACCCTTTTCTAGCCATGGTGGGACTACGGATGTTATTTAATGAATTCCGTCACTAAATAAATTCCTAATACCCAGGCGAGAATGTAACTCGCCATTCTAGGTTTACCATGTGAGATTAAAGTCAACGCTTTAACTCACATGGCTAACTGAGCCCCAAGGAAGGTATAGTATATTTGTAAGCTTATCTCACGACGTATTCTCAATTTGTAAGCCAAAATCACCGGCGTACAAGGGTCATGGTTGGGGTGGGGGGTATATAGGCAAGAAAAAAGTACGAATAACCCGAATAGTATTTGAGTTACGGAAAAATACAAAGAACAACAATTATAGAGCGTCAACAGTCTAACAAAACTGGTTCTATAACATTTTACTATACGACTCATAATAACAGTGATATTCTCAAATCGCCCTCTAAACCCCCACTATTCCAGTTCCTATTTCAGTAAAGCAAATATGATCTTCAATGTTGGCAGAAAAGGTTAAATATCGCGTATTGTATAGACCAAATAAACATTCTCGGGCTAGTATATTTAATTTTTAGCAGATTTCCCTTAAGGGAAATCTGCTATTGAGGTTGTACTCATGACGGAATATTCGATATTATTCTGCAAATGTCCATCGATCCTACCTAGCAGATGACGAAAATGAGGTCCATTCAAAACTATATATATATATATATATATGTATATATATATATATATATATATATATATATATATATATTTGTCTGTTAACGCTCTAGAGGTCGCAATGGTTGACTTATCGTTACCAAGCTTGATATATAATCGTTTTATACAAAAAGAAAGATCAAGTTCGTTAATGGCTGAAATCGGACCAGTGGGAGGGGGGGTTTAGAGTGGGATTTTTGAAAATTCAAAATATATCCGTTACTATGCGTTGGATCGAAACATTTTATAAAAAACAATCTTATAGCAAATTAAATTTACTATAAATAATGTTATGTACATTTATTCTGTTTCTTGAATATTAACCGAGATATTTCCATTTTTCTGTTTTCAGCTTCTGAGATGAGATCGGTTAACTTCGGGTCTAGTTGTGAGTTTCCGTCAAGAGCTAGTTCGGCCGTTCCCGTAACTGTTTGACTCTCTATTCTGAAATTTCTCTATTTTAAAACTTCACGTGGGAAATCTGCTTATTTTACGCAGCCCCTGCGTGACGGACTTTTTTATTGATATCGCCATCACTCAATGAATTTCCATGTATCTCGCATAAAAAAGGGCTATTACAGACAATATTAGTTATTTAAGCTTAGAATAACATGGTTCCCGATATAAAATCTTACTGTTAAAATGACATGAGTAGGAGTGGGTGTTCAGTTAAGAATGAAAACTAAAAAATCCAAATATCTCGGTTAATATTAATGGTAGAGAAATTTTGAATATAAAAACATTTATAGGTAATATAATTTGCAGAAAGGTTGGTTATTATGCAATTTTTCAAATCCGACACTTAATAACGGCGATATTTCACATATTCGAAATTCTCCCCTCTAAACCCCGCCCCTCCCACTGGTCTCATTTCAGCCATAAACTAACTTAATCCTTCTTTATGCAAAAATAAATCAAACATCGAGTTTGGTAGCGATCAAACAAAAATTGCGACCGCTTCAGTGGTAACAGACAAATATATATGAGGAAATTTGTGAAACATCGCGCCATGAGCCTCAATAGCAGATTTCCCTCATGAGTAATCAGCTATTGAGGTTGTACTCGTGACTCGATTATCGAACAATGTCTTTAAATGTCCATTGATCCTACCCAGGAGATGATGAAAATGTATTCCGTCAAAACTGTATATATATATTTATCTTTTAACGCTCTAGCAGTCGCAATTTTCATTTGGTTGTTAACAAACTCTTAAATATGGAGTTTGGTCACAACCAATTGAACGTTTGATGTAAAGTTATCAAGTTCGTTATTGGCAGATCGTTAAATCTGACCAGTGGAAGGGGGGAGGGGGTATAAGGGTAATAATACGTATAAAACTAAATTAATTTATTTATTAACCTTCCCTTTTTGCAACTAAGGCTAATTGAGACGGGTTATCTACAGATTACCACCCTTTTCTAGCCAGGGTGGGACTGAGAATTTTATTTAATAAATTCCGTCACTAAATAAATTCCTCTGCCCAGGCGGGAATGGAACTCGCCACTCTAGGTTTACCATGTGAGATTAATGTCATCATGGCTAACCTGAGCCCATACGTATGAAAGTAATTGAATATAAATAGATATGGTTTATTTTAGCCTTGCATTGAAGAAGGATTGATCAGGAAGCGGTCGCAATTTTGGTTTGATTATCACTAAACTGCATATCGTTTAATCGTTTTATGTGACAATAAAGATCAAGTTCGTTAATGGCTAAAATCGGATTAGTGGGAGGAGCGTTTAGGGGTAGGGAATTTCAACAATTGAAAATATCTCCGTTGTTGTAAGTTGGATTGAAAAATTGTAGATAACTCAACTTATTGGACATTTGATTTCCATTAAACGTTCATATAAACATATTTTCTGTATCATGAATATTAACCGAGATATTTTGATTTTTTAGATGTCTGCCTTCGATAAACCCCCTCTCCTATTATTGTCATATTAAGAAAAGTGGATCAAGAACCACTTAGATCCGAGGTTAAATACAACATATGATTTTCATTGAACTTTTACTTTGTGAGATATATGCAAATATATTGTAATGACCTCACCAATTAATATTTTAGGTTTATTACTCGATGTCTAACAGTTTTGATCAACACTAAAGTTCGTATTTTCTATTGGCTGAAATAGGACCTGGAATAGAGGTGTTTGAGAGGTGGGTCCCTTAAAGGAAATCAGCTGTTGAGGTCGTACTCACTTTTTTACAAATAAATACCAGCAGGTGGGAAATATGTTTAGTTTACGCAGCCCCTGCGTGACGAAATGTTTTTAGTTTCCACTCTTCAGTAAACCCCACTCCTTCTCACGCCGTACTATAAATAAGCTGTTAAATCATAAATCTCTTTATTCTAAGAGTTCGGTTTATTAGTTAGTAACGATGCATAAAAATGATTAGGTAATCCCAAACTTATTTTTGTATATTTTTTTGATGTAATAAATCCAACCTAGTCAATGAAAGTTAGAAAAAAAGAAAAAAAAACTCCGAAATTCATATGATAGAAAATGAGTCAGCCAGTTCAAGGTACAAGCAACGATTGGATATTCCCAAAGCAACAGGTTATACCGAATCCCCTAACTACCAGGGTTCCAATCATTCGCCGTCACTCATCCTGTGTAATTTTTCAAAATGTTTTTGGCCTTTTTTTCTCTCTCTTATTAGTAATAATGTTTTAAGCTGCGTATTTTATATGAGCTGAACCATCATTGTATGAAGCTGTATTAAATAAAAACCCTTCACGCAGGGGCTGCGTAAACTAACCAGCTTTCCCAAGTGCTGTTATGTACACTCGTGAGCCAGAAAGTAGTCATAATTCGCATAATAATTGAGTTAAGTGAAAATGTATGGAACAGCAATTGTAGAACATCAATAGCTCAACAAGACCTCTCCTAAAACTTTTTTCGATTCGACTCACTGTAACTTTGGATTTTATTCTTTGGAATTTCAAAATACTCCCCTCTCTTGTAAGCACCCCTGGTTCGAATTCAGCTATTAACTAATACCATCCCAGAATTATTTAAATATCCAGTATGCTATAGAAGAAAGGTCAGTCACGCAGGGGCTGTGTAAACTAAGCAGATTTCCCACGTGAAGTTATAAAATAGAGAAATTTTACGAAAGCCGTCAAGGAAATGGCCGAACTAGCTTTTGGCGGGAAAGTCACTCTCGTCCGTTAGGGCGTTAGCCGTCCAGATTTAATAAAAATGCAAATATCTCGGTTAATATTCAAGTTAGAGAATAAATGTATATAACAATATTTATAGAAACTTTAATTTTCAATAAGATTAATTCTATAAAAATGTTTGATCTGACGTATAATAACGGAGATATTTCGAATTTTCGAAAATCCTCCCCTCTAAACCCCTCCCCCTCCCACTAGTCCGATTTCAGCCGTTAACAAACTTGATCTTTCATTTTACATAAAACGACTAAATATCGAGTTTGGTAACGATTAAACAAAAATTGCGACCGCTAGAGTGGTAACAGACAAATATATATATATATATACGGCCTAAAACACATGTTTCATTTATTGAGTAGAGAAGTAATTATAAACTTTGGAATGGCAAAAAACATTTTTTCAGACTTCTTGAATTAGAAATTTCAGAATAGAATATTGAACTTTACATTTTAATTGTTAGGGCATCTTTAATTATAAACGTAAAAATTTAGTTTAGCCATGTGAGTTAAAGCGTTGGCCTTAATCTCACGTGGTAAACATAGAGTGGCGAGTACAATTATCGCCTGGGAAATAGGAAATTATTTAATGAGGAACTCATTAAATAAAATCCTTAGTCCCACCCTGATTGAAAAAGGTGGTAATCTGTAGATAGCCCGTCCTAATTGCACCAAAAAATGGACATTATTTAATAATAATAATATATATTAAACTTGTTCCTATTATAGATTTTTGAAGTTCATCTTCAATGATCAACGATTGACCCCCCCCCCCCTTATCACGCAGATGACCGACATCATATCGTTTTTATTATTATATATATATATATATATATATATATATATATATATATATATATATATATATATATATATATATATATATATAAAAGGGGGGGGGGAGCTAATTTGAACATTGACTAAATCCGTATTTACATGTATGTTGTGATGCTAAACGTCTTTTTTCCTCCATGGCTGGAAATGTTGGCCTAAATATGTGGGGGAGGGGGGGGGGTTTGTATAAAGTCGTAAGTATTGTCATTACAACGAGTCTAGCAACTTTGTTTTGTTTTTTTGTGTTGTTGGAAGTGAAGAATATTGTGTACTTGGAGTGAAGAAAACGTCCAATTCTTCACAAGTTTTTTTATTTCAGCACTAAGCGCTTTCAAAGACTATGGTCTCCATCTTCAGAATTACTTGCACGTGCTCGGGAAAGAAGGCAAGTGATTCTAGTTTGGCTGGCCTGTTTGTTAACAATTCAGACACTTACCGTTGGGAGTTTATTAAAATTGACTGAGCGATTTCTGATTACCGTTTATATTTATTCACTTAATATTCACGGTGGTATTGAGTGTTAACAGTATGTCGATTTATCTATTTTAAATATTCACGTGGGAAATCTGCGTGACGGAATTTTTGTTTAATCTTTACGAATCTTGACATATAATCATTTCATTCGTGGAGTACTCATGAGGAAATTTTCGAAACATTTCCTCAAAAGTCCATGGATCCTACCCTGGAGATAACGAAAATTAGGCCAGTTTAAAAAGTATATATTTTTCTGTTTACGCCCTAGCCGTCGCAACTTATGTCTTATTGTTACCAAACTCACTTCACGTATTTGCATTTACCTCAAAACGTAAAAGTTTCCTTGAATACATTATTTGATAATCAGGCTTCAAATTATATTCTTCATAACGTGGGTTTATTGAAGGCCGAAAACTAAAACAATGTAAATGTTTCGGTTAATAATCATGATAGCGAAAAAACGTACCAAACAACATTTATAGAACACTTCATTTGCAATAAGATTGATTCTATAAAAATTTCCGATCCCACGCCTAATAACCGAGATATTTGGAATTTTCACAATACCCCTTAACCCCCCCCCCCGCCGCGACTGGGGTAATTTCAGCCATTATGAAATTGATCTTTAGTTTTAGAAATATCGAGTTTGGTAACGATCAAACAAAAATAGCGCCGCTAAGGCATTAACAGACAAATACATATATATAGACACATTCACACATAGGTCTGTAGAAATTTATCAAAAATGACGTCATGAGTACTAGCTCAATAGCTGATTTAAGGGAAGCCTGCTAAAATGGATTGACCTTGCGGTTAATATAAACTAGAGCAACAAACTAGGAATCTGCTAGAAACCACCAAACGTTTTGTGCCACAGCATAATCAATGACTGCATTATTATCAAAAAGTCCGTCACGCAGGGGCTGCGTAAACTAAGCAGATTTCCCACGTGATGTTTTACAATAGAGAAATTTCACGAGAGCCGAGCAGTTAAGGAAACGGCCGAACTAGCTTTTGGCGGGAAAGTCACTCGTCCGTTAGCTGCCCAGATTTAATAAAAATGCAAATATCTCGGTTAATATTAAAGATAGAGAGAAATGTATATAACAATATTCATAGTAAACTTAATTTTCAATAAGATTGGTTCTGTACAATATTTCGATCCGATGTATAGTAACGGAGATATTTCGAATTCTCGAAAATCCTCTCGTCTAAATCACCCCTCCCACTGGTCCGATTTCAGCCGTTAACGAACTTGATCTTTCTTTTTACATAAAACGACTAAATATCGAGTTTCGTAACGATCAAACAAAAATTGCGACCACTAGAGCGGTAACAGACAAATATATATATATATATATATATATATATATATATATATATATATATATATATATATACAGTTTTGAGCGGACCTCATTTTCGTCATCTACTAGGTAGGATCGGTGGACATTTGAAGAAAAAATCCGAAAATTCCTTAAGGGAAATCTGCTAAAATCACGTCATGAGTACAAGCTCAATAGCTGATTTAAGGGAAGTTTGCTAAAATGGATTGGCCCTGCGGTTAATATAAACTAGAGCAACAAACTAGGAATCTGCTAGAAACCACCAAACGTTTTGTGCCACAGCATAATTAATGACTCATGTGTGCACGAACTTCATTCTAATATGACGTACTCATAAAGTAATTCGTGTAAACAAATGTATTAGATATAATGGTTTATAATTGGCTGGTAGTGCCGCAGGGGTGGAGGTAGAGGGGTAGGGGTAGGAGAACCTATATAGGTAGGTCAGCAAGCTGCCGGAGGGGCATTTCAAGGTAGAATCTCGCCGCGAATTAGTGTGCAAGTCGTATCAGTGTTCGAATCAACAAATATGGACGTGTTCAGGAGCACTGCGTATTCCGCGGTAAGGCAGATCGACGTATATGCGCCGACGACTGAAGCCGCAGAACAAAGCCTTAGCTCGCCCAAGGAAGTATTCGAGAAGTATCTCGGTCAGAAGATCAACAAACCAAAATGTATGTACCAAATATATATATATATATTTCATATCCTAGGAAATCGACTAATATTATCACTATACTCTTCAGCGATAATCGCAAAGTAGCCTTTAAATTACATACGACCGTAAACTTATAAAGGAAAAGAAATTTTTGTAAAAGAAAACAGGATTAAATTTGTCAAAGATATATTCCTTCTATGACAAATTCGTCTATTCTAACGCAATTATATCTCTCCGGTTTGAAGTCACCCATCAACTATTATGATCTTTTGTAATGTTGTAGAAGACAAATTTGGTATTTAAGCAACAAAAAAAGTGGTACATAATCCAACAGAGTATATGTGACAGTTAGGGTTTAATTAAAGCTAAAAAATAAAAAATAAAATGCAAATATCTCGGTTAACTTTGAATATATAGAATAAGACACTAACAATATTTATAGTACATTTAATTTTCAATAAGACTGATTTCTAACAATATTTCGATCCGAATTATTTAGTTGGGACGCGCTAGTAGAGATCAAATGAAGACACCAAGGTCAATGTTAAATTCCTTGTTAGTAACTCACAAAATAAATCCATTAGATAAAAAAAATAATTTTGGCATGAAACATTAATATATCGAGTTTGGTAACAATAAAAGAAATGCTACCGGTAACAGGCAAGTATATATTTCATTTTAAACGGATCTCGTTTCGTCATCTATCAGTTAGGTTCGATGGACATGTCAGCATATTGCTGCAGGGAAATCAGCTAAAATTGTTAACTATTGAAATTTCCTTCTATGACGATTTCGTATTTTGGAACACTTTTTTATCCCTCGATTTGTAAA
>CM032228.1:23025000-23107500 GCA_019009955.1 Riptortus pedestris
CACTTAATTCTAATTTTAAATACGAAATATTGTTCTCAAGAGACCTCTATTGTGGGAGACACATGCAAATTCATTTTGTGGTGAACTCATCATCCGAGTTTTTACGTTCTTCTTTCGTGGATATTTATTTGATCTATACCATACTCTACTGATGATCATATTGGCTGAAATCGGACGGAGAGAGGAGGAATTCGAAAATTCTAAATATTTCTGCTATGGTGTGTGGGATCGTAAAATGTTGTAATATCAATCTTGTTAAACTAATTATGATGAGCAATTAGTATTTTATGTATTTTTTCGGAACTCAGTTTTTAAGCGAGCCTCTTCCGCTTCAACTAGTTGTTGTTTTTTACATAGAAATAGACAATTTGTGGTGAAATGAGATCAATAGTGTGTCATACCATCAAATGGGAAACTTGCTTAGTTTACGCTGCCCCTGCTTGAAGGACGTTATTCGAATAGCCATAGCTTGCATTGTATTTATAATAAAAAGTATATTTATCAGAGTTGTGCGTTCAGGAACTTGCGTTCCATTATAAATAGTTTGAAGGAGGCAAAAACTAGCATCGATTACCAGGCACAATGAGCCCTGTTCTCAGCATCATATACAATGCTTCCTCCATTATACAACCAACACTTCCATTAGGTCAGCCATAATTGGCTCACTTCATGGAATCTATCAGCCAGTTTATAATTACAAAAAAAAATTGGTTTTACTATTATTGTTCACGAATTCATAACATTCTTTATTGTGGATCGATTTGAGTTAACCTACTTACATAACCTTGCCCTTGGCTTTTAAATCTTATTTCTCTGTATTAAGGAGTACCCGATATTTACAATCAAGGACCTTAACATTAAATAAGATGTTAATCATAAAATCCCTCACGCAGGGGCTGCGTAAAAACAAGAGATTTCCAAGTGCTTGTATAACACACACTTGCTGCTATCATCTCATGACATATTCTCTATTTCTACATACAAAAACGGAGATACTTTGAATTTTCTAGTTCCCCCTCCCTAGTCTCTGGTCTTTAGTCTTGGATGAAACAGTTAAACATTGAGAACAGTGTAGAGTAAATAAACACTTTCGAGTTAAGAAAGTAAAATGTTAAATGATGACTTCATTGTACAACGAATTAGCAAGTAACTCATCTAGTTCATGATTTAACAACTTATTGTTAATATTAGTAGGAGTGGGTGTTTACGGAAGGCTGAAAACTAAGAAATCTAAATATCTCGGATAATATTCAAGATAGAGTACAAACCTATATAAGACTATTTGCAGTAAATTTAATTTTCAATAAGATTGATTACTTACAATTTTTCGATCTGACTTACTAAGTTGCGGCGTGCTAGTAGAACTTAAATGAAGCCGCCAAGGTTAATGTAAAATTCACTGTTCGTAACTCACAAAAGAATTCCTTAAGATAAAAATGATAAAATAAAAAAAGGTTTGCTTTGTGTGAAGCATTTATATATCGATTTCGGTAACGACAAAAAGAAAATTACAACCGGTATCAAACAGTATAAATATAATTTTAAATGGATTTCATCTATTAGTTTGGATCGATGGACATTTCAGAAAATGATTGAAGGGAAATAAGCTAAAATTGCTAACTATTGAAAATTGCTTCTTTGTCAAATTCATGTTTTGTAAAGCCTTGAATTGTCTGATTTTATAAATATACAGTTTCATAAAAAATCGTATCAAATTATAGCTTTAATCATCGGAAAAATACCTTAGCATGGCTATTATAAATGAAAGATTTATTTCTTTCGAGGATCAATGGACATTCGAAGAAATTTGTCGAAAATCGCTTCATGAGTACAACCTTCTCTAAAAGGGAAATCGGCTAATATTGGTAACTATTGAAAATGTCAAAACATAACTCATTTTAATTGGAAAATTATGGGCATAAATAAATATATAATAAGAAAGGAAGTTTGAACGAAACGTGATAGCAACTCCCATTGAAACGTTATTAGAAGGTTCCAGGTCTTCTAGATAACCTTGCCGGCCTCTTGTTAGCCGCTTTTACAAACTTCCTCATTTTTATAAAGAAATAAAAGCAAAACTAACTTTATCCCTCGTTACCTCACTATAAATACAGAAAATATTTTATTTAATAAGCGGTAAAATGGGTATTAAAAAATCGTTTACGCCAGTTCCCTCTATTAATTTGTATATAACGGGATTCATTAGCCAGTTCATTTTTCCGACAGTTTGAACGACTCTAATTAAAAATAAAAGTAAATACTATATTTAATTGAATGGCTAAATGAGCATAACTCGTAACTTAATTTACCATTACGTAATAATTATTTAAGATCACTTGAAATAATATAAATCGAAGCAGACAAAAACAACTACATAAAACTCAAAGAACGGAAGATGAAAAGGGTAATTGAGGTATATATTAGTCATATTGGAGTTATTAGCAGATTTCACTTCAAGACTCATATTCCCGCATGGCCTACCAGTCACGATATTTTATTTTCAAAACACCTAAATTTATTAAAATCAGTAGCCAATGATATCCTTAAGCTGAGCGAGGAAAACATAATATAAAATTAATATTATGTAATAGTATTGGTTATTTAATTGTATTACTGAATTGTTCTATTTAATATTTTTTTGTTTTTGTCGAGTTTAATTTTCATAGTTTTATTTACATTTTTAATATTATATATATTATTACATACAAAATTGTTAAACGTTTTGACTAAATGCACATATAGCAAATATGCATGGGATGTGCTGAAAAATAAAACCTCTCCACATAGGGTTTCTATCTAGAGGAAAAACATAAAAAAAAAAAAAAAAAAAAAAAAGCCTACAATTGAGTTTGTACTAATGACAGCTTTTCTAAAAGTTAAATTGTGTGTGTGTGTGTGTGTGTGTGTGTTTGTGTGTCTGTTGCCGCTCTGGTCGTTGCAATTTTTGGTTGATCGTTAACAAACTCCATTTTTAAGCGTTTCATGCACAAGTAAAGGTTAAGAGGGGGAATTTTAAAAAAATCGAAAGATCACTGTTATTATACGTCACATCGAAAGGTTGTATACACCCAATCTTATTGTAGACTAATTTATTATAAATATAGCTATATAGGTTTATTCTCTATCCTAAATATTAACCGTGATATCTGTTTTTTTTTTTTAGTTTCCAGCCTTCAGTAAACCCCCACTCCTACTCATGGCACATAAACTATACACTGTTATATAATGGACAACTTTTTTTGAAGCTTGAATGCCAAATATTGTTTTCAAACAGTAATTTCCTAGATGAGGTACTAGAAAACACGTTTTCATTATACTGCACGCAAAGCATGTGTTTTCAATATCCAGTTTGAGTACGCAAAGTAGCTATTTTCCGTCCTAGGACGCAAAGTAAAACAGATGTTTTACTTTTCCGTCCTAGGAAGCAAAGTAAAACAGATGTTTTGGAAAACTTACTCTTGGTTATCTTATGTTATTGAGCGATTTCAGTTCAGAGGTAACCTGTGTTTACTATTTCAATACAATGTCGGGAGCTCAAGATCATCTTGAAATACGGGAAGTTATTTTAGAAAAAGCACGGAAAGCATCGGAGGAATTACTACCGGCTAAATCACGAGTCAGTTAATTTACCCAAAAATTATCATAATGTTGCTGTTCAAGAAAATGAAGACTATTTCACGGTAGACGACCTTTTTAGAGATGATCCTGAATTTGTAGAATGTATGGCAAACCGAACTTTATCAGGAATCGAAAAAACATTACCCAATAAATGTCTAAATATATCTAATAATAACAATTGTTCAATTAATATAAATTTTAATATGTAACAGCTGTCTAAATTTGATTTGTGTTACTTTATAAAAATGAATCAATTATAACTGAAATGGATATTTTTTTTTTTACTATGTTTGAGCAGTATAATGAAAAGTAATTTTCATTACACGTACGAAAAGTGGCTTGCGGTGCTTGGCCAAATTTCCGAGCTCGGCGGCGCCTCGCTCGTAAAACTAGGCCTCGCACCGAAAACGCCCACTTTGCGTCCTTGTAATGAAAATAACTATATCTAATGGCGTCATCATTAAAGATTTTACATTCTTAACTCAAAAATGTTTATGCGATCTACGCCATACTCGATGTTTAACACCATACTCCATGTTTAACACCATACTCCATGTTTAACGATATTTACCACAAAATATGAAAGACTTATCAGTCAAAACGGATTATTCCACTGAAATGTGAAAACCGAAAATCTCGAGATTGCAATACTTCCATTATATTGTACAAGGAACTAAAAACCAATCAAGTATTGTTGAGGAAAAGTTCCTCATTTACAATGTATCTTTAATTAAAATTAACAAGTTGTTTCCTAACTTTAGAACATTGTTACTGAATTTTTATGAAAGTATCCTCTGGAACCTGAATTCGCTGTAGCAATAAACCAATGAATGTAAATAGTACAAAAGTTTGTAAATAAAAAAAACAACTGGAATTTTTGCAGATAAATAAAACAATAATATGCAATAAAAAAACTCAAAAATTATTTGATATAAGACTTCACATTTAGCCACTGCAATTACAATAACGTAAATGTGAGTATTTTAATCAAGCAAATTAATTTCCTATGGATACTCTGCTAGGTGCCATTGGTTTGATTGGATATTGATTTAGAGTTGTCTTAAATTGGTTGTAGGCGAGGGTTTAATGGAATATTTAATTTTTATTTCAATCTGTAGTTAAATATGATTTGTGTCATCAATACCGTTCATTTTCGGAACACTTCTCCATTTTTGACCATAAGGTTCTTTGTACTTTTTTGTACCCGATAAGAAATATTTCTCGAAGTGAATCCGGAGTTGACAAAGCCTTCTTGTCCTTGAGATGAGAAACCGAGTCCGGGCAGACGACTAACAGGAATTTCCACAGAGCATCGATAACCTTTACGAATAAAAAAAATAGTACGAAAAAAAAAACTATTTGAATTTTTCTCTCTTGCCACTCCTTCGACTTATAAGCAGATTCTAAATTCATTCTTGAATTGAAAAGGGCGGAGATCCATTTAAATGCTAAATGACTTTTGACTTTAACAAATATCTGCTGCCATCTTAATATCCACGGAACCTTGAATAGGAAAATACTTTTACAATTGTCGCTATAGCGTAGTTCCGGGTCATTGCCTGGTAACAGATGTTATCAAATATATTCTACTCTCGACGGAATTTTCAAAACGCTTATACGTATATATAAAACGTGTATATATATATATATATATATATATATATATATATATATATATATGCGAACTAATGTTTTTGAATCTTTGGGCAAACATATTTTACCAGCAAACAAGAACACAATCATTGAAAAAATTGTAAACCATCTCCTTTCCGTTGACATTCTTAACTCCAGTTACATGTAAGTTTCTCAACTCTCTCCCTGAAAATTATTTAAAGTTTCACACAAACATATATAAATTAACACTAATAAGTCAAATAAGAAACTCATCTTGTGAATTTTTAAAACTATACTTTAAAAACCTGTCTCACATTATGAAAACCGTAGAGGCGTGTCAAAAATATATTTATCCACCTGTTTTTAGTTCTAGGTTATGTTCGTGTTTCTTGCGTCTTTTGTGTTCTGTTCCTTTAGTTTTGTTCTTTATATTATTTTGTGTTCCATGTTTTGTTATTTTGTTTACTTGTTTTTGTTTTGTTTTCCCCCCACGTTTAAGAAGAGCAAGTCGCATTAGTTGCGGAGCTACACATAATAAATAAATAAATATCTACATTTAAATCACTTACTATTGTATTGCCTCGCTTTTACATGGCACAGGTTAAAATTCCTTGACAAATATATACTGCCTCACAGAAAATACCTACAATTGGTAAACCTTACAAAATTTCTTCCAATATCCATCGATCCTGTCAAGAAGACGGCGAAAATGTGGTCCATTCAAAACTATACATATATATCTATATATATATATAAAATTGTAACCTCTGTCTGTACATTGATTTTTTTCACGAAATTTCACGATAACTTTTCGTTTCACATGTCACTGACACCATAACTGCATTTAGTTTCTTTCGTGTATGTTTGTTTGTTTGTTTGTTTGTTTGTTTGTTACCTTTTCACGCATAAACGGCTGAACCGAATTTTATGAAACTTAGTATGTATATTACTACTAACCCAACTTAGACTTTAGGCTATGTTAATATCCTCTGAAACGAACAGGAGTGGGGGTTATAAGGGAAGCCTGAAATTAAAAATAGCGATATTTCGTTTTCTATTGGTTTCTCGGCAAATATGCACATCACAAAAGTTGTTTATTTAGAGTAACTTTTGTTATATATACTTTTGTCGTATAACAAAGTTTAAATGCGTTATACGCTAAAAATTATAGCGGGAGTCAACAATATTATTTGCCAAAAAAGACTCAACCGAACTAAATAAAACTCGGTATGTGTATTAGCAGTGAGGCCTTCATTATAATAAGCCATACCAAAATTTCTATGGACGGGCAGGAGTGGGGGTTATAAGGAAAGCCTGAAATAAAAAATAGCGATATTTCGTTTCCTATTGGTTTTTCCGCAAATATAAACATAACAAAAGTTGTTTATTTTGTTATTTGGAGTAACTTTTGTTATGTACACTTTTGTCGTATACCTAAGTATAAATGAGTTATACGTTAAAACTTGAGCGGGAGCCAACAATTTTATTGGACACTAACGTCTGAACCGAACTTAACAAAACTCGGTATGTCAATTAGCATTAATTCTTCCATGATTATATGTTATATTACCATTTTTAGGTTCGAACGGGAGGGGAGTTATAAGGGAGGCCTGAAATAAAAATTCACCATATTTACATGTATAAGAGAAGGGAAATATAAAAATATTGAAGACAGTGAAGCCTTATCGAACAAATAATTCTATTATTAGCATATCCATGGCAAAGATGGTTATCAATCCTAAACACTGGGACGGGTAAATGTCAAAATATTGTGCAATGTAAAGCCTGCTAAAAAATACCATCACCATTCAGCCTCAAATGAATTCCCGGGCGGAGCCGGGTATCTGAACTAGTATATATATATATATATATATATATATATATAGACATATATATATACACCTATGTATGTGTGTGCGTATTAAAACTCTTGTAATTTTTGTCTGATCGTAACAAAACTTGGTATTTATGTAGAAAGGAAAATCAAGTTCGTTAACAGCCAAAATCGGACTAGTGGGAGGGGGGGGGAGGGTTTGAGATTGAGAAAATTGTGTAGAATCAATCTTATTGCAAATGTAATGGTCTATAAATGTTGTTATATACATGTTTTATCTATATTGAGTATTAGCCAAGATGTTTCCATATTTTAGTTCCCGACCATCAGTAAGCGCCCACTCCTTCTAATGCCATATTAACAATATGATATTATATGATGAACCACTTCATTCAAAGTTTAAATATCAAATATAGTTTTTATTGAACCATTACTTTGTGAAACGCATGCAAATACGTCACGCGATGACGTCATCAATTGAGATTTTTCGTTCTTTACTAGAAACTGTTTACTTGATCTATTACCATACTGGATATTTAGCCGTTTTAGTCAACACTATACACCATATTTGTTATTGGCTGAAATCTGACCTGGAATAGGGGTGGTTTAGAGGGAGGAATCCCAAAAATTCAAAATGTCTCCGTGTCCATTGTGTATCTATGCATTTTTTGCTAACTCAAATGCATAGAGTAACAATTGTAGAAAATCAAAAGTTTAACAAGATTGGTTCTATATCATTTTATGAGCCCACTCATAATTGCTACTCTATGCATTTTTTGCTAACTCAAATGCATAGAGTAACAATTGTAGAAAATCAAAAGTTTAACAAGATTGGTTCTATATCATTTTATGAGCCCACTCATAATTGCTACTCTATGCATTTTTTGCTAACTCAAATGCATAGAGTAACAATTGTAGAAAATCAAAAGTTTAACAAGATTGGTTCTATATCATTTTATGAGCCCACTCATAATTGCTACTCTATGCATTTTTTGCTAACTCAAATGCATAGAGTAACAATTGTAGAAAATCAAAAGTTTAACAAGATTGGTTCTATATCATTTTATGAGCCCACTCATAATTGCTACTCTATGCATTTTTTGCTAACTCAAATGCATAGAGTAACAATTGTAGAAAATCAAAAGTTTAACAAGATTGGTTCTATATCATTTTATGAGCCCACTCATAATTGCTACTCTATGCATTTTTTGCTAACTCAAATGCATAGAGTAACAATTGTAGAAAATCAAAAGTTTAACAAGATTGGTTCTATATCATTTTATGAGCCCACTCATAATTGCTACTCTATGCATTTTTTGCTAACTCAAATGTTAACCGGGGGCTCAAGTTAGCCATGTCAGTTAAAGCGTTGACCATAATCTCACAAGGTAAACCTAGAGTGGCGAGTTAGATTCTCACCCGGGAAAAGGAAATTATTTAGTGACGAAATCCTTTAAATAAAATCCTTAGTCCCACCCTGGCTAGAATAGTGTGGTAACCTGTAGATAACCCGTCCTAATTAGCCTTAGTTTCAAAAAGTGGACGTTAATAAATAATAATAATTAAAAAAAATATTAAGCGATTTAATCGCACATTCTTATTTCTGCCTTCAGTACCCCCTTTTTTCATCGTTTTTTTTACATATAAATGGAGAATACGTGGTGAGATGAGATCACAATATGTTATACCAGCAAGTGCGGAATCAGGTTAGTTTACGCGGCCCCTGCACTACGGACTTTTTAAATCAACGTCTATTCAATAGTTTTCTCGTTCTCACATTAACACATCACTTCCTTGTGTTTTTTTTTTTTTGTATTTATTTCTCGGAGTTCCTACTCCAGGTTGTGGCAGAAAAGAAATATCTCCGATTTCCATTCTCGTTTCTTGAACTCCACTCGCTTCTCGCAATTCTTTGTTCAAGACATTCGTCCTATGATTGAGTAGTCCTTGAAACTGGGGAGATATCAACTCCAGATGGCAAGGCCTGAGAACCGGTTATCTCTTATCTTTCCTGATCTAGTTATCCAACTATTAGACAACAATGTCGTCAAATTGTTTTAAATTACTTTCAGTTTTATATAATCTTGGCCAATGCAATAATCCTGACCATTCACCTCATTTAAACTGCCATTATAATTATTATGAAAATAACACCATTTCGTAACATTAATAATTTGCATGGCCTTGCAACTGATGCAGAGGTAATTTTCAGTAATCTCGTAATAAAAAATTCATTCTGAGCTGAAGATATGCTTCCATAGATTGGAGATATTTAGTTTTTCGACTCACAAAAGTGGATACTCTAGAGACAACAACTCTTCTTGATTATTTAGCAATTTCCCTGAGGGAAAATCAGCTATTGAGGTCGTACTCATGGTGGGATTTTCAAAAAATGTCTTCAAATGTTCAGATGATAAAAGGTCCATTCAAAATTATATAGGTGTGTGTGTGTGTGTGTGTGTGTGTGTGTCTGCTAACGCTCTAGCGGTCGCAATTTCTTTCTGATCGATGCAAAACTCGATATTTAAACGTTCAAAGATCGAGTTCGTTAACGGCTAAAATCGGACTAGCGAGGGGGGGTGGGGTTAGAATGGAGGTTTCGAAAATTCGAAATATTTCCGTTATTATGCGCCAAATAGAAAATGGGCGTAGAATCAAGCGTATGTGGAAAAGTTCTACGAATGTTATTATGTACGTTTTTTCACTATCTTGATTACAAATCGAGATTTTTGCATTTTTTATATTTCGGCGACGGCAACGGCTGCAAGTTGGAAATCTGCTTATTTCCCAGTTGTTTGCATTTGTATCAAAGCGTAAAAAATGCCCCTTCAGTAATTTTATTTAAATCTGGGTTCTGTCAATTTAGTAATTTTCCATATTTGTTGGAATTTTGGATCATAAAAGGTAGTTCATTGTAACAATAATTTATTTGTTTCAAACTCTGTAGCTGGGAACTCGTTACTGGTGTTGAGTGAAATTTCGGCAGGTTTTTTTGAAATTTCATGTATATTTCCTATATATTTAGATTTGTATCAGAATTTTATTTTTCTTTCAAATACTTAATGTTTATATATTAGGGTTTCACAACGAACTGAGCATATATACTAACATGTTGATGGATCATTCAGCTACTGTGATTCAGAAGATAACTTCGTGATAAAGTGGATCTGTATGATAAATAATATCTGTTAAGATAAAATAACCGATAATTCTTTAAGAAAATTCAATCTTATACATCAAGCTGTCAGGCCGAACCCTGGAATTGTGACCTTTCATGCAGATATAACCACAGCGCTCACAATAGTCGGGGGAGAAAAATACTTAGAAGACTATAACATATATCCTCATCTTTATACAGAATAAGATCAATGGAGCTCCAAGGTCATTTTATATGTGTATGTGTGTGTGTGTATATTTCAATTGATAAAATTGGACATATTTTATATATATATACTAGCTCAGATACCCGGCTTCGCCCGGGAATTCATTTGAGGCTGAATCGTCATGGTATTTTTTAGCAGGCTTTACATTGCACAATATTTTGACATTTACCCGTCCCAGTGTTTAGGATTGATACCCGTCGTTGCCGGTGATTTGCTAATAATAGAATTATTTGTTCGATAATTCTTCACAGTCTTCGATATTTTTATATTTCCCGTTTCTTATACATGTAAATATGGTGAATTTTTATTTCAGGCCTCCCTTATAACTCCCCTCCCGTTCGAACCTAAAAATTTTAATATAACTTATAATCATGGAAGAATTAATGCTAATTGACATACCGAGTTTTGTTAAGTTCGGTTCAGCCGTTAGTGCCCGCTAAAGTTTTAACGTATAACTCATTTTTACTTAGGTATACGACAAAAGTGTATATAACAAACGTTACTCCAAATAACAAAATAAACAACTTTTGTAATGTTTATATTTGCGGAAAAACCAATAGGAAACGAAATGTCGCTATTTTTAATTTCAGGCCTTCCTTATAACCCCCACTCCTGCCCGTACATAGAAATGTTGGTATGGCTTATTATAATGAAGGCCTCACTGCTAATACACATACCGAGTTTTATTTAGTTCGGTTGAGTCTTTTTTGGCAAATAATATTGTTGACTCCCGCTATAATTTTTAGCGTATAACGCATTTAAACTCGGCATACGACAAAAGTGTATATAACAAAAGTTACTCTAAATAACAAAATAAACAACTTTTGTTATGTGCATATTTGCCGAAAAACCAATAGAAAACGAAATATCGATATTTTTAATTTCAGGCTTCCCTTATAACCCCCACTCCTGTTCGTCTCAGAGAAAATTAATATAGCCTAAAGTCTAAGTTGGATTAGTAGTAATATACATACCATGTTTCATAAAATTCGGTACAGCAGTTTATGCGTGAAAAGGTAACAAACAAATAAACATACACGAAAGAAACAAAATGCAGATATGGTGTCTATGACATGTGAAACGAAAAGTTATCGTGAAATTTCGCGAAACAAATCAATGTACAGACAGAGGTTACAATTTTATATATATATATAGATATACTGGCTTGTCAGTTAACGCTCTAGCTGTCACAATTATTGTTTGATCGTATCTATACCCGATATTTAACCGTTTCGGTCAAATTAAAGATCATATTCATTAATGGCTGAAATCGGACCAAGAATAGGGGAATTTTGTGGGGGAAATTCAAAATATAACCATTATAATGAGCTGGATCAAAAAGGTTAACGGAACAATTTTGTTAAACAGTTTATCTTCTACAATTGCTGTTCTGTATATTTCTTGTTTCAAAAACCCCCGCATCTGCTCATCATATTCATAAAACGTCCGTCACTCATAGTCTGTGTTAACTAAGCAGATTTCCCACTTGCGTCACATATTTGCATGTATCTCATGACGTAAAAATGAGAATAACATTTATTGTTTAGGCTTTAAACAAAGTGCTTCATAATATAATAGCTTATTGCTGATGTGACATGAATAGGAGGTTTACTGAAGGCCGAAAGCTAAAAAAAATCCAATACCTTGGTTAATATTAAAGACAATGAAAAAAAATGTGCATACGAATATTTATAGAACATAAAATTCGTTACATAAGATTGGTTCCTTGCAATTTTTCGATCCAACGCATAATTACGCAGATATTAAGAATTTTTGAAATTCCTCCCTCTAATCCGATTTCAGCCGTTAACGAGCTTGATCTTTCTTTTTACATAAAACACTTATATATCGAGTTTCATACGATTAAACAAAAATTACGGCTGCTAGAGCGGTATCAGACAAATATATATATATATAGTATTTTTAATTTTCAATAAGGTTGGTTCAATCCTTTTTTTTACGTGTATTAACGGAGATATTTCTAATTTTCGAAAATCCCACATTTAAATCCCCCTCACCAGACTTCCGATTTCGGCTACTAATGAACTTGATCTTCCTTTTTACACGAGACGATTTAATATCGAGTTTATTGCAACCGCTAGAGACAGATCAGACAAATATTTATATATAGTTTTGAACGGACCTCATTTTCGTCATATCCTGGGTAGGATCGATGGACCATTTTGAAGGGAAATCTGTTAACAGAGAATATATGGTGAGATGAGATCACTAGTTTTTCATAACATCAAGTTCCCCAACTTTTATCTAATTGTTTACTAATCCTGAAGGGATTAGTTCAATGGACTTAGACTCTAAATTCTCTGTAATAACTAGAATACCCACATAAAGAAAATTGCTGAAAATTAGCTTTTAATACGACAAATATGAAGTGTCCGGTTTTTTTAGCGGTTGAGTGTATATATATATATATATATATATATATATATATATATATATATATATTATACATCTTTTTATTTGCCTTGGGGAAAAATGACCTTGGTGACTAGAATAACGGCACGAAGAGGCGATGTATTATAGATGATAATTATTGGAGAAACGGTTTCATTGATTCCTATTTGAAAACCAATGAGTTTAATCCTTTATTCCGAGGAACTGTGTGATCCTCAAGGACTCCGTATCTTATTACTCCAACATGTAGCTTTTATTTAGATTTCTCTGAGGTTCTGGAACCTTTCGACCCGCCTCAAGGACATCTTCTTTCCTTGCTCAAACACGTCCAGTGCCCACGCAATCTTTCTTTATTTCCGTAAAAAAAATATTATCCAACTACTTCTTATAAATGATAAAAGAATCGACTCAGAAATAAAAAGTAATGGCACTACACTGATCGGAACGGAACAAGTACGGCTTATTATACAAAATTCTAACCTTGATGGGACTAAAGATATTTTTTTTTGGGTGAGTTCATCAGGAAATAAATTCCTAATGCCCATGCACGAATCGGAAATTAATTGTGCTACATCGAAACCAGTATGAAATCGAATTTTGTATTATAACTTGTCGCAGCTAAATAAATATACAAGAATTTATAAAGTGACATCGTCTCACATTATATTCTCTATTTATCCTTTAGGAAGAACCCGTTTTGAAAACAGGGCCGATAAATTGTAGCTGATCGAGATTTAAGAAATATTATCATTAAATAAATGAAATAATCAAATAATAAAATATAATAAACAAAAATAACCAATAAACGTTACTAATTAGGGCCTAGGTTTATTTTCATCTCCCCATTCAAGGGAATTTCTAATTATATAACTAAAACGTCCGTCACATAAGAGCTGCGTAAAATAAGCAGATTTCCCACATACTGGAATGACTGATGCTGAATACCGTAGACTCCAACATATTGGAGTTGAGGAAAAATTCATGGAACAACAATTGTAGAACATCAATAGTTTAACAGAGTTGGTTCTATATAGTTTTACGATGCGCCTCATTATTACCAAGATATTTGAATTTTCGAATCCCACCAATTTCCCCAAATATTCCATGTTCTGCCAATAACAAATCTGGTCATTAGTGTTGACTAAATCGGTCAAATATCGTGTATGATATAGATCAAGTAAACATTGTCGAGACAAGAACTTACTTAAATTATGAAGCCATCACATAATGAACTTGCATTTATCTCACATAATAAATGTCTCTTTTGTAAACAATGTATGGTATATACTATTTGAATAACGTAGTATCCTGATCAAAGAGCTTATTATCGAGTTTGGTAACGATCTAACAAAAATTGCGACCTCTAGAGCGGTAGCAGATATATAAATATATTTTTGAACGGACCTCATCTTCTAAGGTAGGATCGGGGGACATTTGAATACATTTTTCGGAAATCTCAAAACTCAGTAGCAGATTTCCCTATCTCAAATGAGCAATTATTACAAAGTGGACACCGGACGTTTTCCTTGTTGACGGCACGATAAAATTTCACTTCACTCGCTATTAAATGGCTACTGACCCAATTCGACATGACGGCCGGACACTGGTGAAACCGGTTGGATGTTAGAAACAGCAAATATACAAAGATAGCGGATTTCGGATAATGGAGCCATTTTTATAAAACATTATTGCTTTTCTTAACGGACAAACATATATACAAGTATATATATTAACGTATGTTATATGGAAATTTCGCAAAAGCATCAAGCACCATTAGCACATTCCATGGTGATATCTTAAAAATTATTTTCTTCCTTCTTCAGCTTGTTTTACCTTATTGTTTTTAAAAACTACATTGGTATCTTCCTGGACAGGAAACAGCTTTAATGGGAAAGCTGAATTCATAATATATCCACGACTGAACAATATATACTTTCGTGAAATACATTTAAGAGTTGTAGATAATGTGCTAATTATACTTTCTTGCAAGTATAACGATAAGTGCTGAATTATAGTATCCTTTAAGTGCACAGGCCAATTGATAAAATGCCAAATGGCATACATGATTACGAATGAGTTTCAAGTCATTAGTTCATTAATGGGCCTCTACATGTTTCGTGCCATTTCAGGATATAGTCAGTAAATCGAAAAGAATTTTTCAAGGCATTCGGTCTCAATATATTCCGATTCCACAAGATCATAGCAGGCAGGCTTGAGAACAGTTTTCTTCTAGGATATCATCTGTTTCACACATCACGCTGGAAATATCCCCGAGAGTCTTAATAATTATATGTAACTAGATAACCCGGCAATCGTTGTTTTGCCATATAAATTATTTCTAGTTTCTAGATAAATTCTAGTGTAGACAAAAAGTAACTTACTTATTATAAGTGTGTATGTGGTATATGCATGAGATAGGCATGGAGCGCTATGAACGATAAGGGAATATAAATAAGTTATTATAGTTAATTTCTTAAAATTACATATCACATATTGATTACGACAGTAACACTAACAAACAACATCAATCTTTTAATGCTATAGCGTGAACAATATTTTTTGTTAGCCCATCTTTAGCGAGCACAAACAAACTGGATGGTTCACCCACTCGAGAGCATGCTACGTACAATTGCCCGTGTGAAAAACATGGTGTACTCAAATCTAAGCAACAAATAGACATCGTTTGGCCTTGGGATTTGTTTATTGTCATTGCAAATTGAAATTTTAATCGAAGTACAGTTTAAAACACTATAATGGATCAGTTGTCGAGCGGGATGATAATGATTAAATTACTAAAATGGCTATAAAAAAAATAGGGGTTGGTGATAGAAAAAGTAAAAATTTATGGTTGTATGTATTTTTTAATGCCACATTGTAAAAAAATAAAAACAAAAAATTTCGTCCAAAAATTAAAAAAAAAAATATTAAAGGTGAACAACCCTTATCAATTAGGGGTATGAAAAATAGATAGTAGCCGATTCTCAGACCTACTGAATACGCATATAAAATTTGGTAAAAGTCGGTAAAGCCGTTTCGGAGGAGTACGATAGCTAACATTGTGACATGGAAATTTTATATATTAGATTATTTGAATGAATAAGGTAAAAATGATTCGTTTGTTGTCCAATCGTGGGAACACAAGTATTGTATCGTTATCACTTTTAAATACATTCATCGATTTTGAACATTTGTGCAAGAATCATTAAGCTCATCATTGTAACAATTTTCATTTTTCTAGTACATTGATTGTTAACTACCTTTATTAATTTTATACAACTTTGATATATTTCCCCTCTTTTTCGAATTATTTCATTACTCATCTTTACATATATTTGAAGAAAGGATTTTCGTCAGATATAACGAATAACTGCAACAAAATATTTCCTCAAACCACAACAAATTACTTGTGCCATCAACATTTGGTTGTCCGTTAAGAGTTATAAAAGCGGTCAGTAGCCATGACAAGATTTTCGAAAACGTTCATTAAAGACCATCCATCAACACTTTAGTTGATGTAAAAATTACATTTATATACTAGTGCGAAACTCTCACTCGGGCGTTATATATTGAACTGTCAGTTTAAAAATTGGTAAATAGAAAGAAATTATGAACACTTTCATCTGCACTTTACGGACCTGCTTTCTTCCACCGTATTCTAGTCACTTTCAAACACTTTTGATCTAATGCCGCCAAGTCTGTTAATAGTCAATATTGATCTAGGACGAGTGTGGATTTAAGGAAAGTTTAAAAAGTCTAATCACCAATATCTCGATTATTATGGGTATCAAATTTTCTCGAAAGTAATAGCTGCATTTTAGCAGATTTCCTTTAGGGGAATTCAACTATTGAGGTCGTACTCATGACGGGATTTTCCTACCTCCGATCCTACATAGGAGATGACGAAAATGAGGTCCGTTCATATATCTATACACACATATATATATATATATATATATAGAGAGAGAGAGAGAGAGAGAGAGATTTATATATTTGTCTGTTAACGCCAAAGCGGTCGCAATTTTTGTTTGTTCGTCAAAAAACTTCATATTTAAACGTTTTATGCAGTAGTAATGATCAAGTTCGTTAATGGCTGAAATCGGACAATGGGGAGGAGTGGTTTAAAGGGGGGGGGGTTTCGAAAAGTCTTAATATCTCCGTTATTATGCGTCGGATCGAAAAATTGTATAAGACCAATCATATTGAAAATTTAAAGTTTTATAAATGTTGGTATATACAGTTTTTCAATATCTTGATTATTAACCGAGATATTTGTTTTTTTTTTTAGTTTTCGGCCTAAGGGCTACTAAGGTAAACCTTCACTCCTACTCATGTCATATTCAGATAAGCTGTTATATTATGAAGCACTTCATTTGAAGCATAAATACCAAATATTGTTCTCATTGAACTTTTACGTTTTGAGGTAAATTCAAATAAGTGGCGCACGGAAATCTGCTCAGTTAACGCAGCCCCTATTTCTCTAACTAAAATATTTTTGGATATATATATAAACCTTCAGTAAAACTCCTACTTTTTTGGATTTATACTTTAAGCAATTACTAAACATCTCAATTCTAGTTTAAATTTCCTTTCTAGTCTCCTTAGGAAACCATCTAGAAGAGAAACATCAATTGTTCGTCATTTTAGAAGGTAGAAAAACGGCTTAGCTTACGCAGCCAATGCGTTACTGCTTCCTTATATATTAGAGAAACAAATAAAAATAAAAAATAGTAAATATTCACTAATTCATCATATAATATGACATCATGATAATAAGTATGCTTGGGTGACATAACCTCACTATTATATCTTGTGTTACGATAGTTCAAATGTTCTTGTACTCTGCGAAATCAGCCAAGATAAAAACCTGTTCAAGGAGAACTACTGGCTGCCACGTTCCCAACATTATTCATGATTTTTTTTATTTTAATTTTTTTTATTACATATCTCAAGGAATGTGATGTTGCAGTATAAAGTTGTGGGAAATTTTACACTCTCACGTTTGCAATATATATATATATATATATATATATATAAAACTATGACCTCTGAAAGTGCATTGATTTGTTTCTCTAAATATCATGATGCTTTTTTTGTTTCAAATGCCATAGACACGATATCTTCAATTTGTAGCTTTGGTGTCTGTTTGTTTGTTTCCTTTTCACTCACAAACATATTTAACCGAATTTTATGAAACTTGGTATGCGTAATACTATTAACCTAACTTAGACTCCTGGCTATACAAATATTCTCTGAGACGAACAAGAGTTATAAGGAAGGCCAAAAATTAAAAAGAAGTCCGTCACGCAGGGGCAGCATAAATTAAGCAAATTTCCCACGTAAAGTTTTACAATAGAGAAATCTGCATACTACTAACAGTAGTAGTAACGAGTCTCTAAACCAATTCCACTAGAGCCGAACAGTTACGAAAACGGACGAACCAGCTTAAGGCGGAATGTCACGAATAGAGCCGAAATCAGCCGATCTCATCTCGCCCGTTATCTGCTCACACTTAATAAAAATGCAAATATCTCGGTTAATATTAAAGATAGAGAATAAATGCATATATCAATACTTATAGAAAATTAAATTTGCAATAAGATTGGTTCTATACAAGATTACGATACAACGTATACCCCATATAACTAAGTATAAACGAGATATACGCTAAAAACTATTGTGGGAGTCAACAATTTTATTGGGCACTAATAATTGAACCGAACTTAACGGAACTCCCTATGTATTGGTATTAACTCCTCCTTGATTACAATCTTCATTAAATTTTTTAGGGACGATTAGTAGTAGGGGTTGTAATGGAGGCATGTAATTAAAAATATCGCCATATTTCGTTTCCTATAGGCTTTTCGGCAAACACGCAAATGACAGAAGGTGTTTATTTTGTTATCTAGAGTAACTTCTGTCATATAAACTTTTGTTGTACAACAAAGTATAAACGAGATACATACTGAAAACTACAGCGGAAGTCTACGATTTTATTAGTACTTATTAAGTGTTTTTAATGTAGGCATATTATGACTAATGATGTTCTGTTTTTAGACTTATATGATAGTTCTAGTAAGATTCGGGGAACTCGGACCTCATTTTCTTCATGTAGGATCGATGGGCATTTGAAGAAAAACGTCGAAAATCGCATTAATCGCATCAGTAGGAAGGAGTGCTTACTGAAGACTGAAATCTAAAAAAGTCCGTCACGAAGGTGCTGCGTAAACTAAGCAGATTTCCCACGTTAAGTTTTACATTAGAGAAATCTGCCCAATAACGACTGTAGTAGTAGGGGATCTCTAAACCTATTCACGAGGGACGAAAAGTTACGGAAACGGCCGCCAGAGCCCTCGGCGGAAAGTACTGAACATAGCCGACTCCTGCCGACCACATACAGAATACAAATGCAAATATCTCAGTTAATATTCAAGATACAGAATAAATGTATAGAACAATATTTATAGTAAATTTAATTTGCAATAAGATTTATTCTAAAAAATCTTTCGATCCGACGCATAATAATGGAAATATTTCGAGTTTTCAAAAATCCCCCTCTAACCCCCCCCCTCCCATTGGTCCGATTTCAGCCATTATCGAACTTGATCTTCATTTTTACATAAAACGATTAAATTCCGAGTTTAGTAACGATCAAACAAAAATTGCGACCACTAGAGCGTTAACAGACAAATATATATATATATATATATATATATATATATATATATATATATATATATATATATATATAATTTTGAACGGGCCTCGTTTTCGTCATCTCCTGGGTAGGATCGATGGACATTTGAAGAAATATTTCAAAACTCACGTCATGAGTACGGCCCCAATAGCACAAAGGTTCTAAAAGGTAACAACGTTTGTTGACCATCATGGTCTAGGCTGCGCCTTGTAGTTTCAACCATTGTGTTCTATCGGAAGCTACCTCTTTTCATATTACTATACTCACCGAACTCTATAAAATGCTGGCTGTCTTCAAAATAGGATTCTCTGGGCTTTCCTCTTCCCCTGTGTCCCAGAATACTACCTTCAAATATATTAGTAATGAAGTCGTTGTGACTTATGATGTGGCCAAGAAGTTTCACCCTCCTTTTTTCCATTGCTTCGATGAAACGTTTGC
This sequence comes from Riptortus pedestris, assembly GCA_019009955.1. Lineage (NCBI taxonomy): Eukaryota > Metazoa > Arthropoda > Insecta > Hemiptera > Alydidae > Riptortus > Riptortus pedestris. The sequence continues at coordinate 23,044,994 of CM032228.1, forward strand.
TTTCAGTTACCTCCTTTAGATCTTCAATGTTGTTTGTTTATGAGTACAACGTCAATAGCTGATTTCCCTTAAGAGGAATCTGCTAAAAAAAGAGATACTACAATGTTTTGAAAAATATATTTAAAACGTTCCATAGTTGAATAATAAAATAAAAATACACTGACACGACCACCTTGAAAAGCAGTTTTATTTTCCTTGTTGTGTCTGTTTCAAAAGTAAATCATTTATTTAGACATTATGAATAAATTATTAGCGTAATTACTAGTAGCTGCGTCTTAATTGCACTCTTACATTGAATGCTATAACTAATCGTTCGTAATAATACCTCATGTCTTTAACAGTTACAATTAGAACGAGAAAACGTGAAATTAGAATAAACAATCGGAATGAGTTAATATTTACATCATACATTAGTGTTCACATTGCAGAAGAAAACAAAGTCTTCAAATGACCAACATTAAAACGAGATTAGCATTAGATCAGTAATAATATTGTTTGAATATTACCAACCCCCTCCCCACTTACAATAATAATTGTCCGCTCCCTCTCAAGTTATTTCTGCTGCGCCTATATTTACCTTTAGGTAAATACCAATGCCCAGTAGATAAATAATATCAAGGGCATTATAAATTATAATTTTATGCCTTTTAAACCAGGATAAGTTGTGGGAACAACCAGCAATTTCTTCCTCCAATAAATTTGAGGGTATACAATTATGAAACATGAATAAAATAAAAAATAAATATTCAACGAAAGTCGCTTTTTAATTCTATAAAATGAAGAAATCGAGGTGGAGTCAAGCTTATGAGACTTTGAATGCCAAATCAAAAATATAAATAACAATCGTTCGTAATAATGAACATAATTTATTGGTTTCTTAGAGTAAGACATGACATCTTTGAGAGTTTAGTAATGTATAAAGTGGACGCTTGGGCTGCGTAAACTAAAGCAGATTTCTCTGTACATATGTATTTAACATTTTCCCTCCTTTAATATTACAACACATGTCAGATTTTTTGTAATTATTTTTATTTTATTATTATTTATATTTACATATTTGTTAATTCGATTTCATATTTATTATACTTTTATATTTATTATTATTTTATTTAATTTAATATAAAAATTGTAGTTTGACTTGTAGCTGTTAAAAAAATAAAAAAATAAAAAAACGAAGAAAAAAGATACTTTTATATCATCTATGGAGCATGGCAAATAAATTTCCCACGTAAAGTTGTACAATAGAGAAATCTCCATACGAGTGCCGAGAATTACGGAAACGGCCGAAGTAGCTTTTGGCGGGATCGAATTGAATCGGCCATTGCTCGTCCGTTACACTTAATAAAAATGCAAATATCTCGGTTAAAATTCAAGATAGAGAATAAATATATATATAACAATATTTATAGTAAATTTAATTTTCAATAAGATTGTTTCTATTAAATTTTTCGATCCGACCTAGAGTAACGGAGATATTTCGAATTTTCGAAAATCCTCCCCTCTAAACCCCCCCTCCCACTGTATATATATATATATATATATATATATATGTATATATATATATATATATATATATATTTGTCTGTTAACGCTCTAGCGGTCGCAATTTTTGTTTGATCGTTACCAAACTCGATATTTAAACGTTTTATGCAAAAAGACAGATCAAGTTCGTTAATGGCTGAAATCGAACCAGTGGGAGGGGGGGGGGTTTAGAGGGGGGATTTTCGAAAATTTGAAATATCTCCGTTATTATACGTCGGATCAAAACATTGTATAGAACCAATCTTATTGTGAATTAAATTTATTATAAATATTGTTTTATACATTTATTCTCTATCTTGAATACTAACCGAGATATTTGCATTTTTATTAATTGTGGGCCGATAACGGATGACTGAATTTCCCGCCAAAAGCTAGTTCGGCCATTTACCGTAACTGTTCGGCTCTCGTATGGAGATTTCTCTATTGTATAACTTCACGTGGGAAATCTGCTTAGTGTACGCAGCCCCTGCGTGACGGACGTTTTACATATAAGTAGAGTGTATGTGGTGAGACGAGACCACATGTGTAAGCTATACAGTCACGTCAGAAATCTGTTTACGTAGCCCCTGCATGGCGGACTTTAATTGGTATTTATGTAAACTTTATTGAACTACCAATAACGAAACAATTAAACATCACTTGTTTGCTCTTTTGTAAATAAATTAAGATAATTGATTCCAATTATATAGGTCTATTCTCACCATCTTGCAACAATTATGAGAAACCCAACAGCTTCAATGAATAAACCACATTTGATGAACTACTTTGCCGTTAGGCCGAGTGTGCTCCGTGATATAATTATTTGGCAGTACTTCGTCTCATAATTATTTTTAATGGGTGTTATTTTCCGTTGGGCAGGCGTAAACAATAATAATAAATAGATTGCAATAAATTATAACCATGTTCAACGAAGGCCAATTGTGGTTACCTCCGGATCCGGTTTTGCCCATTAGGGCGTTCCTCGAAGCCTGGAATCATTAGAGGGCAGCACATTTCAAGGCAGCACAATTCGCGCGCAGGTCATCATTATGTTGATCGTGAGTACTCCATTGGTGACTGGTTCGGAAATACCTCATCGACGAGCGGAGTCTTTAATGCGTTCATCTCATTAGAGACGAGTTGAAGCTAAATATAAAGATGGACTCTGCAAAGTTTTCTTAAACAATTACTCATTTGTGAATTGTCTCATTTCATGATGAAAAATCCGCCAAGCTGGTGCTCCGAAAACCCGACTACTGAAATGACAAGCTGATAACGGAAGTCCACATGGCATGAGTATGATGGTATAATGAAGTGGGAAAACAATGCAAACATCTCAGTTAATAAGGAAGATGGTGAAAACGTTCGTCACGTGTTATCTAAACAGATTTCACAAGTGCGTTACAAATTTTCATTTATCGCATAACTTAAAAGTCCAATGAGAAAAATATTTTGTATTTAGACTTGATATAAAGTGCTTCAGAACATAATAGCATATTGTTAATATGAGATGAATAGGAAAAGAGCAAATATCTCTGTTAATAATCAAGATAGTGAAAAAAATGTACATAACAACATTTATAGAACATTACATTTGTAGTAAGGTTGGTTCTATATAATTTTTCGATCTAACTCATAATAACGGAGATATTAAGAATTATCAAGTTCTCCACTCTCGCCACCCCCCCTCCCCCTGGTTGGATTTCCGCCGTTAACCAACTCGATCTTTCTTTTTATATAAAACGATTATATAACAAGTTTGGAAACGATAAGACAAACATTGCGACCGCTAGAGCGCTAAAACACAAATATATATATATATATATATATATATATATATATATTTATATATATATATATTTATATATATATATATATATATATATATATATATAATTTTGAACAGACCTCATTTTCGTCACCACCTTCGGTGGACATTTGAAGAAACGTTTCGAAAATCGCGTCATGAGTACAACCTCAGTAGCTGATTTCCCTTAAGGGAAATCTGCTAAAACGTCCATCACGCAGGAGCTGCGTTAACTAAGCAGATTTCCCACGTGCGCCACGTATTTGCATTTATTTCAAAACGTAATATTTCAATGAGAACAATATTTGGTATTTGAGAGTTTACTAAAGACCGAAAACTTAAAAATGCAAATATCTCGCTTAAAAATCAAGATAGCGAAGAAATGTACATAACAACATTTATAGAACATTACATTTGCAATAAGAGTGGTTCTAAACAATGTTTCGATCAGACTCATATTAACGGATCTAGAAAGAATTTTAGAAATTCTCCCCCGCTATACCCCCCCTCTCCCTCTTTCGATTTCAGCCGTTAACGAACTTGATCTTTCTTTTTTCATAAAACGATTATATATTTGAAGTTTGGTAACGATAAGACAAAAATAGCAACCACTAGAGCGGTAACAGACAAATATGTATATATATATACAGTTTTGAACGGACCTCATTTTCGTCATCTCCTGGGTAGGATCGATGGACATTTGAAGAAAAATTTCGAAAATCGCGTCATGAGAACGACCTCAATAGCTGATTTCCCCTAAGGGAAATCTGTTTAAAAAAGAAGAAGATAGACCAAGATCTAAATCGTGGAATCGTGCCTAACGTAAAAAAACTATTCACATTAAATGTTGTTTACAGGACGGGAATAACTTAAGGAAATATATCAGAACGAAACAATTAATTCCTCATTACATAATGTCTATGTAAGAGACATTAATTGAAGCATCAATGTAATCCGACAACTCTTAATGCTAATAAAGGAATCAGTGATTCTTTAAATGTTTGAATTAGAATACCGTTATAGTAATTATTCTTGCTCTCGAGTGGAACATTTAATTGTCTATATCCATATAAATAACATACGTAATCATTAGTTATTAAAGTCCAATTGTTGTTGTTATGGCTATTTGGGAAGGGTTATCCTAAGGATACCACCCTTTTCTAGCCAGGGTGGGACTAAGGATTGTATTTGATGTGTTGGTCACTAAGTAAATTCCTATTGCCCCCACCTGGGCATCAGTATCGAACTCGCCACTCAAGGTTTACCACCTGAAATTTAGGCCAACGCTTCAACTCACGTGGTAGCACAGATTAGCATTGTGTACTAAGAGCAAAGCAAGAATATATAATGAAAATAATACTTAATCAAATCCGTTTCGGTATCTCAGAAGCCTAATCAGATTGGGAAAGTCACACGCTCAATTCTGTGCTCACAATAATTCATAAATCCTTAAAATTAAGAAAAAGTTTTTTCTTAAAGAAAAGAAATTTTTTATTCCTTCGTTACAAAACTTCATAGTCAAATTTATGATAATTTAGCTTATGATAAAGTGTATAGCAGTTATGTGCCTTGATGGTGAGTTGAACAGCTAATTTATCAGTCACATGATATTAAAACAAATAAAATAAAAGTAAATGTGAAGGACATAAAAGTAAACATGAAATAATTTTGTCGACAAAAATTTAGAAATAAATAAAATAAAAATATAAAGAAAAAAAAGAGAAAACAAAAAAATGAATAAAGTTCTACAAACATATATAAAACAAAATCATTGATACTTTAACTATATGTAAATATGATGGTTGATTATTCCTAAGGAATCCAATATATCTCCGTTACTACAAGTCGTATAGAAAAATCGACTATTTGTCTATAAGAGCTTTTTGATCGATACTAAACTACAAAATTAAACATTTTTTGTCTAAATAAATATCGAGGAAAGTTAATTTTCGCCAAATTTTCCGTTGCCATCTTCAGGGTGATCATCACCATTACTATTGTCAGGTCGCAGCCGTACACCAGTAACTTTTGGTTGGTCTTTTGGCATGTCTTGAACACAGCATGTATAAATAAATAGATGCGAAAACAACAGTTTTAACTCCAGATGAATATTGATCAGTGCGAATTTCACAAGATAATTTTAAACGTAAATATTCTTTAAGTGGTTTTAATTGAGAATAAATCTGAAGAACTTTAATTCATTAACAGGCTATAAAAGCACAGAGGAGTAATCGTCTGTGATAAATGATACTGCATTAGTTGAGAGAGTGTCGGCGGTGGAGGTTCAAATAACTTTGAAAAGTCGTTTGAAATGAAAGATGGTTCAAGGTTTTGACAAGTATGACAGGTATCCATTACTGTCTATAACAAGACAAGATGGGTGTATTACTTCACATTGGTTTCACAGACTTAAAAAATGTCGATGTATGATTTGTAATAGGACATAAAACCATTTAATAAACTTTATTTTAACATTTTTTTTATAAATAATATATTCTCATTACAGAGCGTGCCGGATATAAATGGGATTGTAAGGGACAAATGTGATTTTTGAAACACCAAAAAAATTGCGCAAGCAAGGGGCTGCGTAAACTAAGCAGGTTTCCTAAGAGCTGGTGTAGCACGCTCGTGATGTCATCTCTTAAACATTTCTTAAAATTTTTAAAGTCGAATAGTATTCACGTTTTCGACGTTCTAACTCCATCCTAAACCATTTATAAATACAGAATTTGATCTTTAGAGAAATATCTGATTTAAACAACATATTCGCAATCAATAAAAATGTTATTGGTCAATAAAAATGTTGCCTTGCCGGCAAAAGATGAACCTGTTTCTTATATAATGTACTGGTTTTGATAACCTTCCGGTTTTTGGCATCTCTTATGAGCCACTTCTGCGATTCCAAACGAACTCAAGGCTAGATCATAAAGATTCAAATAAAAAATAATATGAAAGGTGTTCTCCAGGCGGCTCAAATCTTCAGGATTAAATGAAGAATGAAACCGATTCCTCAAAATTAAAACAACCTATATTTCGTTTGACATATTTTCTTCGCCAACTCCGCAAAACGGAGAAATCCCCAAACTGTAAACATATGAAACTAGTAAATAGAGCATACGTACACCTACATTTTAGTAAATTTCCCTTGACGGAAATCAGCTATTGAGGTTGTACTCATGTCGCGATTTTCGAAATGTGTCCTCAAATGTCGATAGACCCTAACTAATAGATGACGGAGGTGAGGTCCGTTCATAATTAAATATTTATATATATATATACATACACACACACACACACACACACACACACACACACACACACACACACGCACACGCAAACACACGCACACACAAACACACACACACACACACACGGAAAGTGTAAGGAACCAATCTTATTGCAAATTAAAAATTAATTCTATCTTTTTAGAATATTATTCTATAAAGATTGTAATTTAAGTTTTTTCATTATCTTGATTATTAACGGAATTATTCGGGTGTTTCAGTTTTTGCCCATCAATAAACCATCACTCATACTTTTGCCTTATAAACACTTTATATGAAGCCCTAATATATATATATATATCACGTCATGAATAGAAGGTGCGGAGAATAAATCTTTATCGGAAGAAGCTGAGAAGTTACCCCCGGTACATTTCCTGAGTGTGTTTCCATGCCGAGTCTAGAATTACATAACTCACAGAAATAGGACGAATGAATGGTTCATGATGAACTTTCATCCTCCTTGCGCAATAACCTCTTCCTCATAAACCTCTCCAGGTTTTTTTTTCCTTGGCCTTAACCTAAATCCTTCTGACATTGAAATTGGGCATTCTTATACCAGTTAGGCGTACTCCTGGGTACTTCATTACTGGGCCAATTTTAGCAGATTTCCTTTGAGGGGAAATCTGCTAGTGCGGTTGTACTCAAGACAAGATTTTCCAAAAAAATGACTTCAAATGTCCACTGATCCTTCTTAGGAGATGGCGAAAATGAGGCCTGTACAAAAATAAATGCATATCAATAAAGGGGGGGATTTCGAAAAATCAAAATACCTCCGTTACTAGGCGTGGGATTGAAAAATTGTTCAGAACCAATCATATAGCAAATAAAATATTCTATAAATATTTTTATGTTCATTTTTTCTCTATATTGGATCTTAACCTAGATATTTCCTTATTTCAGTTTGCGGCCATAATTAAACCCCCACTCCTGCTCATGTCATATAAGCAATAAGCAGTTACATCCTGTATCGATTTATTCCAAGGTTAAATTCTAAATATGGTTTCCACTTAAACTTTACTTCGTGAGCTACATGCGATTACGTTATGTGATCCCATCGGCCATTTTTTTCTTTCTTTACTTGAAAATGTTTACTTGTTCAATATATACATTTACATATTCATGAGCGTTATCATCATTGTTTTCCTTAGATTATTGATTTAGAATATTATTTTAATAATTTATCTACCTGATGGAACTATATAATAGTGGTACCCTAAAAATAATTTCATTTATATGCAAAAAGCTAGACGAAGGGAAGAGAGCCCTCCCTGCAACCTAAGTAATACAATAAACATTCATACCGTATATATATATATTAATTACCGGAAATGCTCTTATAGATTACATTTCTATTGGAAATAAATAAAAAAGTTATTTTATAGAGAAAATAAATAAATGAGGAGGAGGCGTCGGAGATTTATAACCTCATAAATCCGAATCATTCTTAGAACTATCATGTAAGAGTAAAACATAACATCTTTAGTCATAATACCTGCACACTGAAGATCACATTTGTTATTAGCGGAAATCGGACCTGAAATAGTTAGGGTTTAAAAGCGTGGATTCAAAAATTCAAAATATGTCTGTTATTATGAGTTAGATTGTTAATTTGTGTAGTAGCAATCTTCTACCAATGGCCTACAATTGTTGTTGCATGCATTTCTTCGTAACTCAAGTATTAAGCGAGTTAAATCGTACTTTCTTCCTTTCTGACTTCTGCCCCCCCCCCATTATACTCATCGGATTTAGCAGATTTCCTTAAGCGAAATCAGCTATTGAGGTCGTGGTGATACGATTTAAAAAAATGTTCTTCATATGTCCACCGATCCTACCCAGGAGATGTCGAAAATGAGGTCCGTTCAAAATTATATACATATATATATTTGCCATTTGACGCTCTAGCGGTCGCAATTTTTGTTTGATCGTTACCAAACTCGATATTTAAACGTTTAATGTAAAAAATAAACATCAAGTCTGTTAATGGCTAAAACCGGACCAGTGGGACGGGGGAATTTAGAGGGGATGATTTTCGAAAATTCGAAATATCTCCGTTATCTTACGTCGGATCGAAATATTATTGCAAATGAAATTTACTATAAATGTTGTTTATACATTTAGTATCTATCTTGAATATTAACCGAGATATTTGTATTTTTATTAAGTGTGTGCGGATAACGGAAGAGATGAGATCGGCTAATTTCGGTTCTATTCATGAGTTTCCCTAACTGTTCGGCTCTTCTGAAATTTCTCTATTGTAAAACTTCACGTCGGAAATCTGCTTAGCTGCACAGCCCCTGCGCGATTTTATATATAAATATAGAATATGGTTATACCAGCACGAGGGAAATCTGTTTAGTTTACGCAGCCCCTGCGTGCCAAGGGTTTGACAATGCCATAATTGTCCCAGGGGGGTTGTTCTGGATGTGCTTTTAGGCATGAAAATAAGAAAATAACCTTTCTTAGCCGTTGGCAATACGATTGTTGTAAGAGTCTACTGTTGACCAAGATCAACAAAATAGGCTGTTTGTAAACATTTTTTTTTATTTATCTAAATAGCAATGCCCCAGTAAAGTATGTCATCAACATACTTATGTCCATATCTTCAGTACCTCTGCTAGTTTAGTTAGTACTTCCTGGACGGAGATCGTGGGTTAGCGTCCCACATTGAGAAGAGTTCATATTTGTCCTCTCTTCCTTCAAAGGAAGAAATGCTAAACACGCCTCTCTTGCGCAAACATTTATTCGCCATCTGGAATCGGGTTTAAGACTAACCGCGACTCACGCCTAGTCATGCTGTGCCGTCCTGGACGACGGGTCGCTGAGGTTATTATACTGGAAACCTGGAGGTGAAGGCTGCGAGAAGGGCTTAGGTGACAAGTGGCTTTCTTTGTCCCACAACTCCCAATCGTATCTGTTGATTATCGCCGATTGTTAGGCAAGCGAGATGATCGGCCCGGAGAAAGCACCCTCCATTATAGAGATGTAACAGCCAATGGTGTTGCAGCACATGCATTCGGATGATGTACAATCGTCCTTGGTCCCGTAACGGGGAGGAACATCCTTTTCGGAAGAGGGGTTGAATGATTTTAAAGATTTATAGGCATTCAAAAGTAAAGGACGTAAAAGAGACTTTTATGAGTTTAAGTAGACATTTTAACGTTTCATTCACTATTCATAGACCATTAGATAGAATTACTAATCAAATTTAAACGGCCTATTGCATTAACGTCATATCAGCCTGACCCGGGGTGCAAATTCCTTCTGCCTCTGCCGTTTGGAAGATATTCCTGGATAATGCGTCTTCAAAACAACAACTCCGTGACGCAGGAGCTGCGTAAACTAAGCAGATTTCCTAGCGAACTAAATATTTTTCTCATTGAACTTTCAAGTTTTCAGATAGATGCAAATACGTGACGCACACGGGAAATCTGCTTAGTTCATGCAGCCCCTCCGTTAGGAACTTTTTTATCTTAGTTACCGTCACCATCATCAAATTTAATGGTTCATAATTCTCATTGTCGCAGCATCTTTATGCAGCAACAGCTACCCAATTAAATAGATTAACCTAGATGAACGATAAAACATTCTCCAGGACGACTGCGTAAACTAAGCAGATTTCCAACTCGATGGTCCGAATCAATTGTTCTCTTCTTACCATATATTTCCTATTGATAACTAAACATCCGATGAGCAGAAGTTATATTTCGAAATTACGAACGCGCCCCTCTAAACCCCCTCTATTTCTGGTGCGATTTTATTTTAACGAATATGAATATTACAGCTGAATAAGACCGCTAAATAGTGAGTATGATGTAGGTCAAATATAGATTTTCAAGTCAAGAACTGAAAATATTAACTGATGACGCCGTACTACTTATGGTATTTATACTGTGAATAAAGCGGTTCATGATATAACAGCTTATGGTTAATATGACTTGAGTAGGAGTGGGGATTTCCTGAAGGCTGAAAACTAATATAAATACAAATATCTCAGTTATATCCAAGATAGAGAATGAATGTATATAACCAGATTTATAATACATTTAAATTGGAATAAGATTGGCTCTAAGCAATTTTTCGATCTGACGTATGATAACGGAGATTTTCCCAAATTCCCCTCTTCTTAACACACCCCCCCCCACTCTTTCGATTTCAGCCTTTAGCGAACTTGATCTTTGTTTTTATATATAATGATTAAATATGGAGTTTCACAAGATCAAACAAATATATACATACATATATATATATATATATATATATATATATATATATATATATATATATATATATATGAGTTAAATAATTTTGAATGTTGTTCATTACCGTCATCTCTTAGGTAGGATAGATGGACTTTTGTGAAATTTTTCGAAAATCTCATCATGAGTAATACTTCTGCTTGTTTCCGAAGGATGACATATATTAAAAGTCCATCACGCAGGGGCTGCGTAAACTAAGCAGATTTCCCACGTGGCGTTTTACAGTAGAGAAATCTGCCCAAGAACAAGTGTAGTAGGGTCTTAAACTTATTCACGAGGAACGAACAGTTACGGAAGCGGCCGCCAGAGCTCTCTTCGGAAAGTACCGAACATAGCCGACTCTAGCCGACCACACAGAGAATACAAATGCAAATATCTCGGTTAATATTCAAGATACAGAATAAATGTATATAATAATATTTATAATAAATTTAATTTGTAATAAGATTGATTCTGTACAATTTTTCGATCCGACGAATAGTAACGGAGATATTTCGAATTTTCAAAAATCCTCCCCTCTAAACCCCCCCTCCCCGTGGTCCGATTTCAGCCGTTAACGAACTTGATCTTTCTTTTTACATAAAACGACTAAATATTGAGTTTGGTAACGATCAAACAAATATTGCGACCGCTAGAGCGGTAACTGACAAATATATATATATATATATATATATATATATATATATATATAAATATTTGTCTGTTAACGCTTTAGCGGTCGCAATTTTTGTTTGCTCGTTACCAAACTCGATATTTAAACTTTGAATACAAAAATCCCCCCTCCCACTGGTCCGATTTCAGCCATTAACGAACATAATCTTCCTTTTTACATAAAACGATTAAATTCCGAGTTTGGTAACTATTAAACAAACATTGCGACCGCTAGAGCGTTAACAGACAAATATATATATATATATATATATATATATATATATATATATATATATATATATATATATATAATTTTGAACGGACCTCATTTTCGTCATCACCTGGGTAGGATCGATGGACATTTGAAGAAATTTTTCGAAACTCGCGCCATGATTACGACCTCAATAGCTGATTTCCCTTAAGAGAAATCTGCTAAAAGCTATCCAAGATCCAGCAATCTTATTTTGAGCATTCTTTGTAATTAAATTGTTAAATAATGTTTTGCTATTTTAAAATTGCATTCTAAAAATTTCATTTTTAAAAGATGTACATTTATGAATATGTCCTGAAAGCATTTATTAATCATTTTTTGACAACTCTGAGGACAAAATTAGCAAAGGTTGTTAACAACACACTTGAGATTTTCCATAGATGATTGAAGTATTAAAGAAAATCGAAATTTTTCTTAATACATTCACAGTATACTTTATTTAATGAACATAGTGGAAAGCAAAAAGAAGTATTTTTCATGCTCAATAAAGCTAAATGAATAAATTTTATAATTTGCAAAAACGATGCAATGAGTTTAGTTTGTAACAATACCGAAATAAGAATATTGTCCAGAGAGTTTAATATTTTTACACTACGACTGGTTTGAAAGTGTATTTCTTTGTTCTTTTAAATATTCATTTCCCGTGATACCAATATAATATGAATCTACATTCATTTAGCAATGCACAAAACGAACCTTGTAAATTAATAATTGGGATTAAAATTACTTTTGGACATTTAAAAACAAATCGTTCAGCTTTTAACAACAGTTGTTGTTGTTGTATAGGGTTTAAGGGCAAAGAACTTCTAGGTTATCATCGCCCTGTAATATTTATAATTCACATTTTGGTATCCTCATCCATATCGCCATTTTAACGATATAAACGAGGATACAAACAATTGCACTTTAGATTTCTTTGTATAAACTCGTGTTTTTTACAAAATTAAACAATTTATGGAGTTCTTTCGGGTCATCTCCAAGGGCCACTTCTATACTATTGGAAATATTGTATTTGTTGTTACAACAGTAAACAATGAGTTAAGTGCTAGCAAGAGGCGTTTCCCATTTCATAAATGTACTAATTAACAAAAATAATGGTATTAGTGAGAAAAAGAGTTCACACGATCTAATTAAACTGTTCAAAAGTGTTATAAATATTTTTTTCATCCAATGATCAACATCCGGGAAAACGCGAATTCAAAATTGAGCTTACCCCAAAATAAAGGAAATCCAGACACATTGTTCACTTCGTTAACAATCCTCCGTGGGAAAATCATTATGATGATGTTTATTCGAAACGTGTGTTCGCTACACGTGTTCATTGTGTTGGTCACATGTTCCATGGGAAACCATTAACCAAGTTAATTTTTGAAGACCGGAAACATCCTTATAGCTTGTACAAGCTACCGTAGGCTAGGTGACCCACGCTGCCTGGATCCTATTTAAAAAAAATTATTTGCGATAATTTATTACATTACATCAAATACTCTATTAACAAATTATAATACAACCATAATAAAAAAAAAATAAATAGCGTCTATACATCTGAGCTCGCTACACCATAGATGTCGATAAAGAGGTCCGTTCAAGTAAATATATATATATATATATATATATATATATACTTGCCTGTTAACGCTTTAGCGGTCGTAAGTTTGTTTTATCATTACCAAATTTCATATTTAAACGTTTTACGTAAAAATAACGATCAGGTTTGTTAATGACTGAAATCGGATAAGTGGGGGAGGGGGCGGAGGTGGGGATTTCTAAAATTCTTAATATCTCCATTATTCTGCGTCGGATCGAAACATTGTATAGAATCAATCTTATTGCAAATGTTATGTTCTATAAATGCTGTTATGTACGTTTTTTCATTATCTTGTTTATTAACCGAGATATTTGCATTTTTATTTCACCTAATCATATCATATTAACAATAAGCTGTTACAATACGAAGCACTTTATTTGAAGCCTAAAAACCAGCATTGTTCTCAAAGAACTTTAGCATCTTGAGATAAAAGGAAATACGCGGCGCACGTGGTAAATTTTCTTACTTAACGCAGCCCCTGCGTGATGGACTTTTTGTGTTATCGTTACCAAACTCGATATGTTCCGGGTAAAACTGAAGACCAAGGTCGTTTATCGCTGAAATTCGGGAGGGTTAGAATGAGATATCCTCCGTATCCAAGAATTGTATAAAACCAATCTTATTGCAAAGTAAATGTTCTGTAAATATTGTTATATACATTTATTCTCTATGTTCAATAGAGTCCTTTCATTTTAATATGTAGATCATTTATCATAAAACGTCTTATTCCTAGCATAAATGCGGGCCTTTATTATGCGAGATACATGCATATATTTAAATACCAAATATTGTTTTCAAAACACCTTCATTATGAGAGATACATGCAAATTCGTTGAGTGATGATGTTATCAATTAAGATTTTACGTTCTTGTCTCGAAAACATTTAGTTGATCTATACCACTTTTGATATTTAACCATTTCAGTCAACACTGAAGATGGCATTTGTTATTGGTGAAAATCGGACTTAAAATAGTGAGGGTTTAAAGGGGGGATTCGAAAATTCAAAATATCTATGTTATTATGAGACGGATCGTTAAAAGTTACAGAACCAATCTTGTTAAAATATTGATGTTCTACAACTGTTTAATGTATTTTTTTTTTGAGAATATGTGGTGAGATAAGATTACAATGAACTTGAAGTTGGGAAACTAATCCATCTATGTTTGGATTAATTCCACCGATACAAAGACGGCAAGAATTATCCAAATTATCGTCAGTAAGCCTTGTTCGATGTTTTGATTTATTAAGTTTCATCATTCAAAAGAATGCATTCGCATTTACAAGTACTTCCAAACGCACAAATCTCCCCTCATCTTCCTCATTTGGAGTAAGTAGTGGAATATTTTTGTGTGATTGGGTTTTCAAAATGTCTCGTAGGCCCGATCGAACCTTACCACGAGCCGGTGGTTGCCCACATATGGTTTCGATGGTTGCGATACCTGTAGAATTATATGCTAAGTTTGGCAGAACGTAGCTAGGCCACCAGGTGAGAAGCGCCATGGGGTTTACAAATATCCTCTGATTAGCTGCTATGGAGGAGTGGTCTCCATAGCTGGGGTAGGAGATGGAAGGTCGATGGGAGGTCAGCTGGTGTAGTAAGGAAGTCAGCAGATAGTGACCTAACATCAGCCAATTCCCATGCTGTCCGGCCGCGCCGTCCTTCCACTCACGAATCCTACTCTAGCCTACTCGCCACCAAACCGAACGTATATGTGTACACTAGGGAGATCAGATGATCAGTGATATATATATATATATATATATATATATATATATATATATATATATATATATATATATATATATACCTCAGATACCCGGCTTCGCCCGGGATTTGATTTGAGTCTGAATGGAGATGGTCTTTTTTTGCCAGGCTTTACTTTGCACAATATTTTTACCTTTACCTGTCCCAGTGTTTAGGTTAAATACCCCGTTGTTGTGCATTTGTTAATAATAAAATTAATTTTTTATGTAAGTCTTCACTGTCCTCCATATTGTCATATTTCCCGTTTCCTGTGCTTTATGCATAGATTTGAATTAATTTTTCCCGGTGAGTTACCTGGTAGTTCCAAAGAATTGTTTAGCAAATTTCTCTAAATAATAAAATAAACAACTTTCTTATGTGCATATTTGCCGAAACCCCAATAGGAAACGAAATATAACTATTTTTAATTTCAGGCCTCCCTTATAACCCCCACTCCTGCCCGTCCCTTCAGGCCTCCCTTATAACCCCCACTCCTGCCCGTCCCTAGAAATGTTAGTGTGGCATATTATAAGGAAGACGTTAGTGCTAATTCACATAGCGAGTTTGGTTTAGTTCGGTTGAGTCTTTTGAGCCAAATAAAATTGTTGACTCCTGCTATAACTTTTTGGCGAATAACGCCTTTATAATCAGGTATAAGACAAAAGTGTATATGACAAAAGTTTCTCTATATAACAAAAAAAAACAACTTTTGTTATGTGCATATTTGCCAAAATCCCAATAGGAAACGAAATATCACTATTTTTAATTTCAGGCCTCCCTTATAACCCCCACTTCTGCTCGTCCCTAGAAATGTTAGTATTGCTTATTATAAGGAAGACATTAGTGCTAATTCACATACCCAGTTTGGTTAAATTCGGTTGAGTCTTTTGTGCCAAAGAAAATTGTTGACTTCCGCTATCATTTATAGCGTATAACGCCTTTATACTTAGGTATACGACAAAAGTGTATATTACAAAAGTTACTCTAAATAACAAAGTAAACAACTTTTGTTATGTGCATATTTGCTGAAAAAGCAATAGGAAACGAAATATCGCTATTTTTTATTTCAGGCCTCCCTCATAACCCCCACTCCTGTTCCTCTCAGAGAATATTATCATAGCCTAAAGTCTAAGTTGGGTTAGTAGTAATATACATACCAAGTTTCATAAAATTCGGTTCAGCCGTTTATGCGTGAAAAGGTAACAAACAAACAAATAAACAAACAAACAAACAGACACCAAAGAAACAAAATGCAGTTATGGTGTCTATGACATGTGAAACGAAAAGTTGTGAAATTTCGCGAAAAAAATCAATGTACAGACAGAGGTTACAATTTTATATATACATAGATATATATATATATATATATATATATATATATATATATATATATATATATATATATATATACACAGTTTTGAACGAACTCATTTTCGTTATTTCCTAGGTAGGATCTTTGGACATTTGAAGAAGTTTGAGTACGACCTCAATAGCTGGTTTCCCTATAGGGAGATCTGCTAAAAAGACAAAATGAGTCAACTATGGAATATGGTGATTCCTGAAATTGTTCATCGCCATACTTGTCTTATATGTAGGAAGCGATTTTGTGTGTGGAAAATTGGGATAATGAAAATAATATAAATGAAAATATAATTACAGAAGGGAGAGGAAAAAAATTAATTATCGAATTAATTCGTATTACATTTTGATGTCATATTTGATATATCCGTTCCAAAGGATGATCCAAAACGTCCGTCATGTAGTGACGGCGTAAACTAAGAAGGTTTCCCTTGTGAAGTTTCACAATAGATAAATCTATATACTGGTAACACAAATCATAACGAGAAATCTGCCAGTTTACATTTTAATACCCTCCACAACGGAGAGCGGCTGAATTGTAAACAATGCAAGTGAGCCAACTTCTCAGAGCTGAATTGATAAAAATATTCTTGAAAAAAAAACAAATGCTGGAATATATCAGAATATAAAAAATTAATTTTATTGGAAAAAAGTCCGTCACGCAGGGGCTGCGTAAACTAAGCAGATTTCCCACGTGAAGCTATACAATAGAGAAATCTCTATACGAGAGCCGAACAGTTAGGGCCGAACTAGCCTTTGACCTGAAACGTTCGTTATCTGCCCACATTTAATAAAAATGCAAATATATCAGTTAATATTGAAGATAGAGAATAAATGTATAGAATAATATTTGTAGTAAATTTAATTTTCAATAAGATTGGTTCTGTACAATTTTTTGATCCGACGTATGGTAACGGAGATATTTCGAATTTTCGAAAATCCTCCCCTCTAAACCCCCCCCCCTCCCACTAGTCCGATTTCAGCTGTTAACGAACTTGATCTTTCTTTTTTTATATAACGACTAAATATTGAGTTTGGTAACGATCAAACAAAAATTGCGACCGCTAGAGCGGTAACAGACAAATATATATATATATATATATATATATATATATATATATATATATATATATATATATATATATATATATATATATATATACAGTTTTGAACGGACCTCATTTTCGTCATCTACTAGGTAGGATCGATGGAGATTTGAAGAAAAATTTCGAAAATTCCGTCATGAGTACAACCTCAATAGCTTATTTCCCTTAAGGGAAATCTGCTAACAATCTCCTATATGTAGTACTAAAGTTAGGAATGAACCAGAATAAATTTTATCTCAATCACCGTAATTTTAGTAGTCCAAGAACAAAAGATGTGTTGGGAGGGGTCATCATAATATATTTGCATGTATCTCATCTAGAAAAGATTTGTTGGTCACAGTATTTGGTATTTTTTTTATTGTAGCGGTGATATTTGTGCAGACACCATGATCAGATTTAGCAAGCTCTAAACCACTACTACTACAGGTTAGATTGCAGCCATCAAACACCCTTGTTGGGAATCTGCTTCATCCGAACAGCTGTTCCGACCTCCGTCTGTTTGGGAAGTCTTGAACTTAACCCACGGCAGAATTCAAGGCTGGTTGATCCCTCTCACTCTCACCGGCTCAATATGTACGCAAAACGCTAAGACGTGATATGCCGTCTTTACAATTATAGTCGTTTTGCTCATCTAAAGACTTAACTTGTATGTTAGAAATTTTTTTCTTAGACACCTTTTTATCAGATTTCCATAAGGGGAAATTAGCTATTGAGGTTGTACCAATGATCAGATTTTAGAAAAAAAATTCAAATTTTCATCGTTGGATAGTTCACATCACATTAAAAAAACAAGTATTGAATCGATGGTACAGACATCTGCTAAGACTACTTGACAACAGATCTAAACTATCACTGCATAACAAATGATTGATTAATACGACAGTACTCCGACCAATATGGACATAAGGACTTGAACTTTTGGGTTCCACTAAACCTTCCAACAAAATCTACCCAAAAACCTAAACCCTCCAATCCAGAATACTCCGCAAAATTACAGATCCCCCATTTTACGTATCCAACTCAACTCTCCATAACGACCTCAACATTCCTTTTGTCCATAGCCTCGCCAAATCCCGATAACAGAAATTCCACGCTCTCCTTCCCGCACATCCTAATAATTTAGTCGAATCACTCTCATCTACCCATATTCCAGAAAACCCAAGACGACGACTGAAGCGTAAGTGGCCAAGAGATCTCCTCGTGTAGTGCTCAGAATAACTCCATGTAGTACCAGCCAATGTTCCCTCCAATGTGGGTATTGTCAATGGACAACTTCCCACCTCAAGCCAATAATCAAACCAGTTATTATCATTCATATCATTTGCTTGTAATATTTAATATTGTTGCGAATAAACGAATAAATATATATTAAAAAAAAAAGTGTCTATCGTCCCTACCCAGGAAATGACGAAAATAGGGTCCGTTAAAATTTATATATTTATCTAGCTCTAGTGTTCGCAATGCTTTCAAAGAATATTGTCTTCATCCCTCATTTGTATAGAATCGATCTTACTGTAAATTAAATGCTGTATAAATGTTTTATACACGTTTAGTCTGTATGTTGATTATTAACTGAGATATTAGCAGATTTCCCATTGGGGAAATCAGCTATTGAGAATATACGCGATTTTCGAACAATGTTTCTCAAATGTCCATTGATCCCATCTAGTAGATGACGAAAATTAAAATTGTATTTATATGTATATATAAATATATGTGTATATATATATACATATATAAAATTATATATGTATATATATATATATATATATATATATATATATATATATATTTATCTGTATTGACTGCACAGGTGGTCGCAATTCTGGTCTATTCGTTACCAAACTCGATATTTAATCGTTTTATATAAACAGAAAGATCTAGTTCGTTAATAGTTGAAATATTGTTCTCATTGAACTTTTACTTTTTGAGATAAATGCAAATGCGTGGCACACGTGGGAAATGTGCTTAGTTAACGCAGCCCTTGCGTGACGGATTTTTTGTTAACCCCTCGATTATCTCCTCGCACACTTTCCAGATGTCCAGCCCAACATCAACATCCTCGAGCCGGCCCAAGAGGAGCCTAGGATTGCATTATGCCGCAGGTGTGTTCCCGAGCTATAAAGCCTAAACTATTTCCCCTTGACCTAGGTGTGTCTGTCACTGCCACGACTGGATCTCACAACAGCAGCACTCAGCAGAATCAAGATTACATAACAGGTTGCCTAAAGCCCTTCCTCCAGATAAAAAGCCACCTCCCTGTCTAACCTGGGACAGAATTTGCATCCAGCATTCTCCAGCCAAGTAAGCGGTTTCTGGATAGAACACCACTGCAAGTGACAATCATCCGTATTTCAACCTCAACTTATTCTCAAAAAATATTAAATTACTGCATCTGATATATGAAAATCAATAGAGGTTTAATATAACGTATTTATCCATTAAACGTATCTATAATTTACAGCTATTAGCAGATTTTCCGATATGGAAATCAGCTATTGAGGTTGTACTCATGACGTGATTTTCGATTTTTTTCTTAAAATGTCAATTGATCCTGCCTGGGAGATGACGAACAAATGAGGTCCGTTAAAAATTGTACATATATATATATATATATATATATATATATATATATATATATATATATATCTATATATATATAGAGAGAGAGAGAGAGAGAGAGAGAGAGATTTATCTATCTATACATTTGTCTGTTACCTTCCTAGCGGTTGCAATTATTGTATGATCGTTACCAAACTCGATATTTAATCGTTTAATGTAAAAAGAAAAGTCGGTTAACGGCTGAAATCGGGAGAATTTTGAAATTTCGAACTATTTCCGTTCTAATCGAAAAAGTTTATATAATTTATCTTATTGCAAATTAAATTTGCATTATTCAGTTTTCAGCCTTGAGCAAACCCCCTGTTCTAATCATGATTCATAAACAATACTCGGTTATGAAATAAACCACATTATTGGAAGCTTAAATACGAAAGAGATCTTTATTATACGAGAAACTTGCAAATATGTTCTGGTAACCCCTACCCCGTCTTAAGTTCTTCGACTACTTAAATTTGATTGATTGAGATAAAATTATTCTGATTCATTATAAATTACAGTACTAGATATAGTAAATAGTTTTCAATCAAATTAATATGTTATATTCTTAAATATTTCAGTAATTGGTTTTCTTTCCGGTGAGAAGTAGGCAGAACTGTTTTTTTTTTTTTTTTACATTTCAGAAGCATCCAGTAAGGAAGTTTCTTATTATCGTTTGTATTTGTTCATTTAATTTGGACGGTGGTGTTGAGTTACCAGTATATTGATTTATCTATTGCTAAACTTCACGCAGGAAATCTGCTTATTTTAAATTTTCGCCCAATTATATACTGTAAGTCGTTAATGTGTTCCATTCTAATTCATATACAGACTGCGTGTGTTTCCATTAGCTTACTGATTACATCCCTTTACCAATATTAGAATAATGATTACAAGTTTAATATTCCCTCCAGTTTTTCCATGCTGAAACATCTTCAAAGATTTAGACAAAATGGAGTTACCCTAATATGCTTCAAAGAGCTGCATATGCTATTCGGAGAGAAAGAACTCGTTATTGACTAAATATTTTTACTAATACTTATAACTACACTTGAAGTATTTCAATAAAGCAATTCAGAGAGCATAAAACACTCCACTTTGAAGGACCATTGCTCAATTTCCACCGGAAGAAATAATAAGAAGAGGTAATTATTCTATTGCTAAATTGCGCTTTTTTTTTTAGCAGATTTCCCTAAAGGGAAATCAGCTATTGAGGTCGTACTCATGATGCGAGTTTCGAAAAATTTCTTCAAATGTCCATCGATCCTACCCAGGAGATGACGAAAATGAGGTCCGTTCAAAATTATATATATATATATATATATATTTGTCTGTTAACGCTCTAGCGGTCGCAATTCTTGTTTGATCTTTACCAAACTCGGAATTTAATCGTTTTATGTAAAAAGGAAGATCAAGTTCGTTAATGGCTGAAATCGGACTAGTGGGAGGGGGGTTTAGAGGGGGGATTTTTGAAAATTCAAAATATCTCCGTTATTATGCGTCGGATCGAAAAATTGTATAGAATAAATCATACTGCTAATTCAATTTACTATAAATATTGTTCTATTCATTTATTCTGTATCTTGAATATTAACCGAGATATTTGCATTTGTATTCTGCGTGATACTGGTCACCAGTAGGCTATGTTCGAACTTTCCGGCGAGAGCTCTGGCGGCCGTTTCTATAACTTCGCCCCTCGTGAATAGGTTTAGAGGTTAGGTCAACTGTTTTTTGGGGCTAGAAACTACTGGGTTGTTACGCCCTAAATAATGTTTTAGGTTTAGAGGTTTCTTACTACTACAGTTGTTATTAGGCAGATTTCTCTACTGTATAACTTCACGTGGGAAATCTGCTTAGTTTACGCAGCCCCTCCGTGACGGACTTTTTTTTAATAACTAAGACTATTTTCAAGATACATTCTGCCATGGATTAGACTTCTAAACGATATATTAAACTCTTTGATTAATAGCGAAAGCGCAGTTAGACAAGGGAAATACATCGAAATGTATATTCAATATAAAAAACCATTATAGAATACCGATATCAATTATTTTAACCAAAAAGTACAAATTATACATAATCTTTAACGTACCATAAATTACAAAGACTACATTTCGTATCGTCATACTATCATTTCAAAAATTACATGAATTAAATTAATTTTTTGAATACTTAGAACACTCACTCGTTAAATAAAATCTTTAGTCCCACCCTCTTTGAAGAGGGTAGGTAACCAGCTGATAACCCGTCCCAAAAGTGGGCGTTAATAAATAGTAATAACAATAGAACACTCATCATAAATTTTTATTACCAGATTACCATTAAGGGAAATCAACTATTGAGATTGTACTTACGTCGCGATTTTTGAAAAATATCTACAAATGGCCATCGATCCCGTCCAAATAGATGACGAAAATGAGGTCCATTCACACAACCACACACATACACGCACACACACACAACACACACACACACACACACACACACCCACACATATATATATATATATATATATATATATATATATATATATATATATTATTTATTAACGTCCACTTTTTGCAACTTAGGCTAGCTAATTGGGACGGGTTATCTACAGGTTACCACCATTTCTAGCCAGGGTCGGATTTTAGGACGTTATTTAATGAATTTCGTCACTAAATAATTTCCTTTGCCCAGGCGAGAATCGAACTCGCCACTCTAGGTTTACCATGTGAGATAAAGGTCAACGGTTTAATTCGCATGGCTAACCTGAGCCCCTTATATATATATATATATATATATATATATATATATACATACATACATACATACATATATATATGATAGGTCTGTTGCAATTCTAGGGTAATTTTTGTTTGATCGTTACCAAACTCGGTATATAATCTTTTTATGTAAAACTAATGGTCGAGTTGGTTAATGGCTAAAATCGAACCAGTGGAAGAGGGGTTTATAGAGAATTTCGAAAAATCGAATATATATATATCCGTAATTTTTATCTGATCGATACTAAACTCTAAATACCGAGTTTGTTTTTACATAAAACGTTTATTATATAAAAACAAATATCATGTTATAGCCATTGAAATTGCCAATTTTATTTTCCTCCTTCGACAACTCTTTCACTGAAAATTAGATTCCAAAAAATATGTCCTCCAGGAAAATTGATGTTGCATTCTATACAAGGATTCGTAAGGATTATAGAAAAATTGCGATATATACCTACTTTTGAACGCGCCTCATTTTCGTCATGGAGTATGTAGGATAGATAATCATTTGTGGAAATTTCGCGTCTAGAGTACGACATCAATAACTGATTTTAAGGGAAATCTGCTTAAAGCACACCACTTGGTCCCGCACAAAATCATATGACAGACCCTAGTATACTTGTGTTCTTGAGCCGTTGAGTTAGTCTTCAATATGTGCATGCTTAATTTAGATTTTCCTAGCAAGTCAAGAAGAGTGCCAAATACAAAAAAGTCCGTCACGCAGTGGCTGCGTAAACTAAGCAGATTTCCCACGTGAAGTTATACAATAGAGAAATCTCCATACGAGAGCAGAACAGTTACAGCCGAACTAGCCTTCGGCGGATACTCCCGAACATAGCCGACTTTTGCCGACCACAAACAGAATACAAATGCAAATATCTCGGTTAATATTTAAGATAGAGAATACATCTATAGCACAATATTAATAGTAAATCTAATTTGCAATAAGATTGGTTCTATACACTTTTCTGATCCGACCTATGGTAACGGAGATATTTTGAATTTTTGAAAATCCCCCCTCTAAACCCCCCCTCTCACTGGTCCGATTTCAACCATTAACTAAATTGATCTTTTTTTTACGTAAAACGCTTAAATATGAAGTTTGGTAACGATCAATCAAAAATTGCGACCGCTACAGCATTAACAGACAAATATATATATATATATATATATATATATATATATATATATATATATATATATATATATAATTTTGAACGGACCTCCTTTTCGTCATCTCCTGAGCAGGATTGATGGACATTTGAAGAAATATTTCGAAACTTGTGTCATGAGTACGACCTCAATAGCTGATTTCCCTTAAGGGAAATCTGCTAATAGCCGGTAATTCTCCTGACACAAATAAAAGAATACATTATGATAATAATATGAGTTGCTTAAGGCAAAATTGAATTGTATTATGCAACCCTGTGAACGATTATCAGTATAAGATGAGTCAGAAACTGTTGATTCGAAACGCCTTCCTGTGCTACTTCTAATCCATTTGTGATTAATTCCTAGCAATAACTTATCCCTGTTTGATTCCAGTTAAGTATTAGTTAAGTTACTAGTGGAGTTCCTTGTGCAAAAAATACAGTCATTACTCACTAGAGTCAACAGTTTATGAATGTGTGAGAACAAATTGTTTCCAGAGTCGTTATTGTGTAATAGCCTGCATATAAACAGTAATATATGCATGCGGGTAGTTACCCGAGCTTGTAAATATCGCTATTATTATAGTAGCACGTATCAACTAAATCATCTAATATTTTTACGTAACTTCTAATCCTTGGGTTATTATTTTTTTTTTGTCTTAATGTTAACATCTCTAATGTTGACTAATAGCTTCCTACCATAGCAAAGGTAAATAATTAACTTTAACTACGTCATTCTCTGAGATAAAAAGCTATTAAAGAAACCACAGCCTCTTAATAAATAAATCTGTTTCTCAATCAAAGCAATAACAAATACATCAATTAATGTATGTAATTTTAAATATATTAAAAAATAATAATAATGCCTGTTGACTGCCGAACTGAGTAGTTGCGTAACTCCAATTTTGTACTCATGAATGGATTTTCGATAAATCTCGTCAAATCTCAACGATCATGCTTTGAATATGATGGAAATGATGTAAAACTATATATATATATATTTATATCTGTGTGTGTGTTACCGCTCTAAGCGGTCGTAATTTTTGTTTGATCTATACCGCCCTCCGTCCTCTCCGATTTCAGTCGCTGACGAACATGATATTTGATTCTACATAAAACGTTTAAATCCCGAGTTTGGTATCGATCAAATAAAAATTACGACCGCTAGAGCGTAAATACACACACACACGTATATATATGTATATAAAGGAAATATTGGAGATACTTCATTTTTTTGAAATTCTCTTCTCTAAACCCCTCTCCTACTGATTCAATTTTAGTCATTAATCAACTCGACCTTTAGTTTTACTTAAAAGGATTATATATCGAGTTTGGTAACGATCAAACAAAAATTGCGACCCTAGAACTGCAAAAGGCCTATATATATATATATATATATATATATATATATATATATATATATATATATTTGAATGGACCTCATTTTCGTCATCTACTAGGTAGGAACGATGGACATTTGAAGAAGTTTTTCTTCTCTCTCTTTCTCTCTCGGCCCGTTTCTGCCAACGGAACGACCCATGGCTAACTATTAATAAAGCTAATCGATTCGAGTGAGCAAACCATTCTGAAAGTAGCCCCGAGCGGGAAAAATGAACACATCATTTAAATCACTTTAAAGGCTCCAGAAGGCTAACGAGTTTATTTATCAAAAAAATACTAAACTGGTCTCTCTCAGCATAATGAGACGCATTAAAGCCCATAAGCAATTATGCTGCTTTTTTGTGCTGACCCTGAACGGGAGGAAACGAGGCTTAGCACATGAGAATAAGAAATACTGCCGAAGATATCGAGACTTCTCTAACCGAATGCGTTCTGGGCTAATTAGGGCTAATAATGCTTTGACCTTTAACCAAACCCACCCTCGTCCTGGAATTCAAGTCTTAAAGCAGACAAAGAGTTGGGAGCTTGACTGACCCGAACCGAGAAATGGGTAGGCCCATAAGGTTTCAGCACGAAATGTTCCAGCTACATCGCAGAAGATGCGAGACCTCAAATATAAGCTCAACTATCTGCAAATTTCCCTCGAGGTCGTACTCATAATTTGTCTGTTACCGTTCTAGCAGTCGCAATTTTACCTTTATCGTTACCAAACTCAATATACAAGCGTTTCAGGCAAAACTGTAAATTAAGTTCGTTAAAGATTGAAATCATCCGTCACGTAGGGGCTGCGTTAACTGAGCAGATTTCCTGCTTGCGCCACGAATTTGCATTTATCACAAAAAGTGACAGTTCAATGAGAATAATATTTGGTATTTGGCGTCAAATAAAGTGCTTCATAATATATGAATTGTTTACTAGACCGAAAACTAAAAAATACAAATATTTCTTTTAATAATCTAGATAGTGAAAAATTGTACATTACATTTATAGAACACTAGCTGTACCCTGCGCGCGTTGCAACGCCACCAACTAAAATACAAAATTATGATAAAGATGTATATAAACGTTTCTCTAAATATCAAATTAAACAACTATTGCCTTGTGCACGTTCGCCAAAAAAACAATAGGAAACGAAATATCGTTATTTTTAATTTCAGACCTCCCTTACAACCCCCACTCCTGTTTGTACCTCGAAATTTTATATACCTTATAATCAGGGAGGTGTTAATACCAAATCACATACGGGGTTTCGTTTAGTTCGGTTGAGTCTTTTGTGCCATATAAAATTGTGGACTCCCACTATTGTTTTTAGCGTATAACTCATTTATACTAAGGTATACGACAAAAGTGTATATTACAAAAGTTACTGTAAATAACACAAAACACAACTTTTGTTATGTGCATATTTGCCGAAAAACCAATAGGAAACGAAATATCGCTATTTTTAATTTCAGGCCTCCCTTATAACCCCCACTCCTGTTCGTCTCAGAGAATATTAATACAGCCAGAAACCTAACCTGTTTTAGTGGTAATATACATACCAAGTTTCATAAAATTCGGTTCAGCCGTTTACGATTCTATAAAGGACATACAGACAAACATTCATTTTTATATATAAGTATATTAAATTTGCAATAAGATTGATTCTATACACTTTTTCGAGCCAACACATAGTAACTAAGATATTTTGAATTTCCAAAATTCCTTCCTCTCAACCCACACCCATCCCTCCTTTCCGATTTCAGCCGTTCACGAACTTGATCTTTATTTGTGCATAAAATGTTTAGATATCCCGTTTGGTAACGATAAAACAAAAATTACGATCGCTACAGCGTTAACAGACAAATATATAAACACACACGCATATATAAAATTTTCCGAAAATCGCGTCATGAGTATGACCTCAATAGCTGATTTCCCTTAAGGGAAATCTACTAATAGTACAGAACCAATCTTACTACACATTTAATTGCCTATTAATTATATACAATTAATAAAAGATGTGGCCTACTTCAATCACTTAAACGGTTAACATCTATTTAGAAAGAGTCCGTCATGCAGGGGCTGGGCAATTACCAAGTGCTAATATAACACACTTGTGATGTCATCTCACTCATATTCTCTATTTCTTCATAAAATAATGGAGATATTTTGAATTTTCAAATTCCCCTCTCTAAATTCCCGATTTCAGCCATTAACTATAATCTTTAATATTGAATGGAACAGCCAAATATTGAGTATTCTGTTGAATGGAAAGTCTTAAATAATGACGTCTTGGCACAACGTTTTTACAAATAGCACATCAAGTAAATATCTGTTGAAAACAATATTTGGTACTTGAGATTCAAATAAAGTGATTCATTATTTAACGGAGTATAGTTTAAGTTAAATGAGTAGAAGTGGGGATTAGCTGAAAGCTGAAAACTAAAGAAATTCCAAATTGCTCGGTTAATAATGAAGACAGGGAACACATTTATACAACAATATTTATAGTAATGGCGATTTTCAATAGGTTTGATTCTATAAAGTTTTTCTATCCTACGGAGATATTTCGAATTTCTGAAATCCCCCCTCCCAGTGATCAGATTTCAGCCATTAACGAACTTCTTATATATGAATATCTTTATATATATATTTATATATATATATATATATATATATATATATATATATATATATAATTCTACTGTAAGCGTGTCTGTCACTAAACTCCTCCTAAACGGCTGAACTGTTTGAATGAATTGGATGGTTTAGATTCACAAATCAGCACGACAGATGGAGCAGGAGTGGGGGTTGTAAGGGAGGCCTAAAATTAAAAATAGAGATATTTCGTTTCCTATTGGTTTCTTGGCAAATATGCACAGGATAAAAGTTGTTTATTTTGCTATTTAGAGTAAATTTTGTTATATTTACTTTTGTTGTATAGCAAAGTATAAACGATATATACACGAGAACATTAAAGTGGGAACCAACAATTTTATTGGGCACTAGCGATTGAACTGAATTTAACAGAACTTAATACGTAAATTAGCATTAATTCTTCCATGATTATAAGCTATATTAAATTTTTTAGGTTCGAATGGGAGTAGGGGTTATAAGGGAGGCCTGAATAAAAAATTCGCGATATTTCATTTTCTATCTGTTTTTTGACAAACGTACACATTACAAAAGTTGTTTTTTGTGTTATTAAAAGTAGCTTTTGTTTTAAACATAATATTATTAAATTTAATATCCTAATCGCTTGAAACATCATGCAGGACGTCTGCCGGGCCCGCTAGTATTTATATAATTTCAAACGGACCTCAGTTTCATGATGTATAATTTAGGATTGATGAACATTTGTGAAAATTTTCATGAGTATAAAATTACATTATTTCCAGAAAAATTTCAACTGACCACTATAACTAATCCTATCCTTCAAGTAATTAGAGCAATTTACCAAAAAAAAAAAAGAAAAGGATTTTAAAGGAGTTTTCCTCAATTTCCTGAAGGGAAAATCCATTAAAACCTATAACCATTCTGTTATTGTGCTATTGTGTTATTTACAATTAATTGCGATTATTTCCAGGTATTATAGATATTCTGCCACAAATTGGAAGAGTCTTATCTTCATCATATTTAATAGAATGCAGAGTTAGTTTTCTTATATACCTACGTCAGTCGATCAGGACTGAAGATATCTCATAGGAATTGTTCCAATATAAGCAAGATAGTTTTAAAAATCCGTCACGCAGGGTTTGTGTAAACTAAGCAGATTTCCCAAATGCTGGTATGACACCTGTGATCTAATATCACCACGCATTCTTTATTTTTATTTTTTTTTTAATTAGTAGAAGGGGTGGGGTTAGTGAAGGCAGAAAACAAGAAAGTACAAATACCTCCCTTAATAATTGAGTTACAAAAAAAAATACATAGAACAACAATTGTAGTACATCAATAGTTAAACAAGATTAGATATATAAACTCTTATGATCCGACACATAATACCGGAGATATTTTGAATTTCCAAATTCTCCCCTCCCCCATCTAAACCACCACTATTCCAGTCTCAATTTCAGCCAATAGCAAATATGATCTTAAGTGTTGAATGAATCGGATAAATATCGAGTATGCTATAGATCAACTAAACATTTTCAAATAAAGTACAAAAAATCTTAATTGATAACGTCACATGACGTATTTGAATTTATGTTCATGATATAACAACTTATTGTTAATATTACATGAGTAGGAGTGGGGGTTTACCGACGAAAAACTAAAATATGGAAATATCTCGGTTAATATTCAATATAGAGAAAGCATGTATATAACACCTTTTATAGAACATCACATTTGCAATAAGATTGACTCTATACGATGTTTTGATTCGACGCAAAAAACTGAGATATTTCGAAATTCCCTCCTCCCATTGGTCCGATTTTAGCCGTTAACGAACTTGATCTTCATTTTCACATGGAACGATTACATACCGAGTTTGGTAACGATCAGCCAAAACTTGCGACCGCTAGAGCTTTAACAGACATATATATAAAATTTTGAACTGCATTCATTTTCGTCATCTCCTAAGAAGGATCGATGGAAATCAAAAAAACTTTTTCAAAAATCTGATCATGAGTACAACCTCAATAGCTGATTTCCTCTAAGGGAAATCTGCTAACAGTCATAAGGACTACTTAATATGATAAGAGTTCGATTTATCAAAAATAAAGAGACCCAAACAATTAATTTCGTGTATGCAAGTATTTTTGTACTATAGGCAAAGGACAGTCGCATTAGGGTTGCTACAACAGAAAAAAAGTCCGTCACGCAGGGGCTGCGTAAATTAAGCAAATTTCCCTCGTGAAATTTGAGAATAGATAAACCTTCAAACTGCTAACACAACACCACCGTGAAAATTAAGTGAATGAATACAAACAGTAATAAGAAATCTTTTCAGTTCTGGAGGGAAGCGTCTCAAATGTAAACAAACAGGTCTGCATGTATCCCGTATAAAAAAGGTCCCTGGAAAACAATATTCGGCATTTAAGCTTCCAATAATGTGTTTTACTATATAACAGAGTATTATTTATGTAAAACGAGTAAATGTGGGGGTTTACGAAACGCCGAAAACTGAAAAATGCAAATATCTCGGTTAATATTCAAGATAGAGAATGTATGTATAAAACAATGTTTATAGTAAATTTCATTTGCAATAAGATTTCTTCTATACAATATTTCGAGACGACGTATAATTTCGAATTTATGAAAATCCTCCCAACTAACCCCCCCCTTTCGACTGGTCCGATTTCAGCCGTTAACGGACTTGATCAATCTTTTTACAAAAAACAATTACATATAAATTTCGGTAACGATCAAACAAAAATTACGACCGCTAGAGCTTTAAAAGACAAATATATATATATATATAATTTTGAAGTGACCTCTTATAATTTTCGTCGACTCCTGGGTAAGATCGACGGACATTTGAAGAAATGTTTTAGAAATCACGTCTTGAGTGCGACCTCAATAGCTGATTTCCCGTAGGATATATCTGCTTAAAACAAAAAAGGGAGTTACTCTCAAGAATATTTCGAAATAAATAAAAACAGAGGACACACTAGCTCTGTTGCAGTAAACATTTGAATGGGATAAGAGGACTGGTTGGTTGTGAAATATTATGTAGCTGAGGCAGAGAATTGTTGTCCATCCTTGTCACAGAGTTGCATAAGCCCCTAATGCATTCGCATAAACCTCAAAACCACGCACAAGTACGCAATACACTGTTGAACACTATTCGGGAGTTGCACACACTTCCTTTTTCTGTATACAACAGCTGATTGGAGATTTGCACTAAATCTCTTCATACTATGAAAATCATCCTTGGAATGGACTAGTGTTGCTGGCGAATCGAAAAACTACCAATAGTCTTGTGCAAGGTGTGTCATTTTGTAACTAACATTTCTCACTAACCAAACTTTATACTGCTACCTCGTCCTTTTAGCAGATTTCCCTTACGGGAAATCAGCTATTGAGGTCGTACTCATGACGCGAGTTTTGAAAAATTTCCTCAAATGTCCATCGATCCTACCCAGGAGATGACGAAAATGAGGTCCGTTCAAAATTATATATATATATCTATATATATATATATATATATATATATATATATATATATATATATATATTTGTGTGTTAACGCTCTAGCGGTCGCAATTTTGTTTTAATCGTTACCAAACTTCATATTTAAGCGTTTTACGTAAATAGAGAGATCAAGTTCGTTAATGGCTGATATCGGCCCAGTGGGAAGGGGGGTTTAGAGTGGGGGATTTTTGAAAATTCAATATATCTCCGTTACTATACGTCTGATCGAAACATTTTATAAAATCAATCTTATTGCAAATTAAATTTACTATAAATATTGTTATATACATTTATTCTCTATCTTGAATATTAACTGAGATATTTGCATTTGTATTCTACATACTCTCGGCAGCAGTGGCTATGTTCGGACTTTCCGCCGTGAGCTCTGGCGGCCGTTTTTGTAATTATTCGTCCCTCTCGTGAATAGGTTTAGAGGTTACTTACTACTACAGCTGTTATTAGGCAGATTTCTCTATTGTAAAACTTCACGTGGGAAATCTGCTTAGTTTACGCAGCCCCTGCGTGACGGACTTTTTTCTGTATACAACAGGTGATTGGAGATTTGCACTAAATCTCTTCATACTATGAAAATCATCCTTGGATGTACTAGTCTTGCTGGTGAAACGAAATACTACCAATAGTCTTGTGCAAGGTGTGTTATTTTGTAACTAACTTTTCTCACTAACCAAACTTTATACTGCTACCTCGTCCTTTTTAGTAAGTCAATTCAATGCAATTTCAGTCCTAAACGTTATAGGAAAATGTTTTGGTTTCCAACTAACTGGTCTCCAGCTAAACTAAGCAGATTTCCCATGATCTGGCTTTTGTTATCTCGTCTCAGCACATATTCTCTATTCCTATGAAAAAAAAACCAACGAGTTGAAGGTTCTAATCAATGAAGTTCAAATAACTCACTTAACGCTTGAGTTATGAAAAAAATCCATAGAACAACATTTGAAGACCATCAACAGTTTAACAAGGTTGGTTATATTACATTTTACTATCTGACTAATTATAATGGAAATATTTTGAATTTTCGGAACTCCCGCCCCCTAAACACCAACTATTCCAGGTCCAACTTCAGCCAATTAAAAATACGACTTATAACGTTGGCAAAAACGGTGAAATATCGAGATTGGTATAGATCTAATGGACATCTACAAGAATGTAAAATCTCCTTTGATGACGTCATCATACAACAAATTTCCATGTATCTCATTAAAAAAAAGTCCGTCACGCAGGGGCTGCGTAAACTAAGCAGATTTCCCACGTGAAGTTTTACAATAGAGAAATCTGCCCAATAACAAGTGTAGTTAGTAGTAAGGGATCACTAAACTTATACACGAGGGACGAATAGCTACGAAAACGGCCGCCAGAGCTCTCTTCGGAAAGTACCAAAAAGCTCACTCCTGCCGACCAATGCAGAATAAAAATGCAAATATCTCGGTTAATATTCAAGATACAGAATACATGTATAGAACAATATTTATAGTAACTTTAATTTGCAATAAGATTGATTCTATATAATGTTTCGATCCGACGCATAATAACGGAGATATGTCGTATTTTCGAAAATCCTCTCCTCTAAACCCCTCCTCCCACTGGTCCGATTTCAGCCATTAACGAACTTAATCTTTCTTTTTACATAAAACGATTAAATTCCGAGTTTGGTAATGATCAAACAAAAATTGCGACCGCTAGAGCGGTAACAGACAAATATCTATCTATCTATCTATCTATCTATATATATATATATATATATATATATATATATATATATATATATATATATACAAGCTCCCTTGAAGAAAATCTGGTAAAAACAATACCCAAGGCATTTCGTCTTGGTTACATCAATTCGAATAAACTTAAAATGGAAGGTGCATGATATTTTTTTATTGCAGTTTCCATATTCTACGTTATTGTAACGTGAAAGCACAAAACTAGAAGTTGGGTTACAAAAATACTTTCTTCTTTTTTTTTTGGCCGAATACATAAGTTTATTAATTGGTGAATATTAAACCAAACGAAATTACTTCCTGTGCCAATAATATCCGTCAAAAGTGTATACAATAGAAGCAACTTTTTTTTTTATTGAATTAAATTTTGGACAAACAATTTAAGTGTTTAACAAGACTATGTAATTTTTTTTTTTTTATGCCTTGCAATTTAATCTTTGTCTAAACACCCATTGTCTTAATGAAGTGTGAAGAACTATTATACTTCTGTTGTTTAATTGAGATGGTGTTTGATAACTAGGAAATAAAAGATTCTAAGAAATATAGGAATAAATTTATCATTAGTTCAACACAAATAGTGAAAGATAAGTTAGGCAAAGGAAATTATCTTAACACACATCTCCACATGTAACAATCGTCTCCATTCATAGTTTCCCAAACTCATTATTTATTCACGATATCCAACAAGTTAAATTTATTAGTAGATCTCCCATAAGGGAATCTATTGACGTTGTGCTCATGACGTGATTTTCATAAATTTCATATGTTCATCGATCCTACCCAGTATATTCAAAATCATGTGTGTGTGTGTGTGTGTGTGTGTGTGTGTATATATATATATATATATATATATATATATATATATATATATATATATATATTCTAGTGGTCGCAATTTGTGTTTGATCTTAGCATTCAGTATAAACCCAACTTCTACGCATGTCACAAACTACACTTTCTAATATAATGAACCACTTCATTTGAAGCTCTGGTTAGCCATGTGAGTTAGTCGCCTGGGCAATAGGAATTTATATAGTGATGAACGCATTAAATGAAATCCTTAGTCCCACCCTGGGTAAAAAACTCCGTCACGCAGGGGCTGCGTAAACTAAGAGGATTTCCCTCGTGAAGTTTAGTAATAGATAAATATACATACTGCTAACACAACGCCGTGAATAAATACAAACGGAAATAAGAAATGTTTCATCCAATTTCAATAGCCTGCCGACAGGAAGCGTTAGGTTAGAAATGTAAACAAACGGGTCCCGCCTCACACCGGAAAGAAAAACAATTACTGAAATATATCAGAATATAACACATTAATTTTATTGAGAACTATTTACTATATCTAGTACTGTAATTAATAATGAGTCAGAATAATTGTTATCTCAATCAATAAAATTTTAGTAGTCCAAAACTTTAAGATGGGGGGGGGCACCAGGACATATTTGCATGTATCTCGTATAATAAAGGTCTCTTGAATACAATTTTTGGTATTTAAACTTCCAATAATGTGATTTATTATGTATCAGAGTATTGTTTACGAACATGAGAAGTGGCGGTTTGGTGAAAACTGAAAAATGCAAATATCTCGGTTAATATTCAAGATAGAGAATAAATGTATATAACAATATTTATAGTAAATTTAATTTGTAATAAGATTGATTCTGTATAATTTTTCGATCCGACGTATAGTAACGGAGATATTTTGAATTTTCGAAAATCCTCCCCTCTAAACCCCCCCTTCCACTTGTCCGATTTCAGCCGTTAACAAACTTGATCTTTCTTTTTACATAAAACGCTTAAATATGAAGTTTGGTAAGGATTAAACAAAAATTGCGACCGCTAGAGCGGTAACAGACAAATATATATATATATATATATATATATATATATATATATATATATATATATATATAGATATAGATATATATATACAGTTTTGAACGGACCTCATTTTCGTCATCTACTAGGTAGGATCGATGGACATTTGAAGAAAAATGTCGAAAATTCCGTCATGAGTACAACCTCAATAGCTGATTTCCCTTAAGGGAAATCTGCTAAAAGGGTGATAAACTGTATATAACCCGTCCTGATTAGCCATAGTAGCAAAATTGGACATAAATAATTTATTTATTTATTTTCACCCACTTTCTGCTACTTGGGCTAATTAGGGCGGGTTATTTTGAGGGGACCACCCTTTTCTAGCCAGGGTGGGGCAAAGGATTTTATTTAATGAATCCGTCACTAAATAAATATATTTTAAACTTTCATTTAATACTATAGACCATAATAGTTAATGGCTGAAATCGGACTTGGATTGATACCACAAGTGTGTTATACCAGCACGGGGGAAATCTGCTTAGTTTACGCTGCCCACGCGTGACAGACTTTTTCCTTTTGTGTCGGTTTCATCATACATGAACAACTTCCTGGTTGTATTTAATTGCAGTTTACTTTTAGATACTGTTATTTGATACATTAATTACAAGAAAATGCAGTACTTAACGCTTTATTAACTTATGAATACATAATTTACGGTCTAGTGAAAAGTTAAAATCACTGGAGTAATTGCAATGGTTATCAGTTATTGTTATTTTTCTTTTATGGACTATTTACTTTAGCTATTATAGTCATTAGAGGAGATGAGCAATTACTGACAGCAGTTATTTTATTTTTATTTCTGTATATTGATTTTGAATTTTACATAAATTATATATTCGCTATTTCTAATAGATTTAACGACGGGACCGTAGATAAATACTCCTTCATTAAAAATAAATAATTATTCGACATCAGTCTCTCCACACCTGTCCGATTTAAGCCGTTAACGAACGCCATTAGTTTTGCATGGAACTCTAATATATGGAATTTGGTAACGATAAGACAAGCATTGAAACCGCTGGGAGCATTAAGATATATATATATATATAGCGAGGCTGCATCGCTGGGGAGTATTTTCATTGTGAGGAGTTCGGCTATCTGCTCCAGTGGTATGAATGTTTGTTGGTTGGCAAATTTTCGATGGAAATGTGTTCATCTTCGTCAGGCAATGTTTTAATTTGAATAGCTACTTCATTCAATCATATGTTTTGGATTTTATTTTACTATGACATTCCACGTTACAGAGGGTATGACACCGTCCGTTTATTGTATTTGTTCCCTTGATAATTTCGACAGCTTCTAGAACTAATCTTTTACCGAGGTGGTTTTCTCTGTGTAGAATATTTGTCTCGTCGAACTTAATTTGGTGAGAACAAATACTATCGTGTCTAGCTATGGTGGATGTCTTTGTTCTCTGATGTTTTAGATCGGCCACGCGATGGTTGACTCTTGTAGCAGTCTTCTTACCTATCTGTCCCACATAAACTTTACCGCAATCATATGGTATCATATAAACTATCTTGTAAAAATTTGGTGTCATTCGGACTTTTTAAATATTCATTGAATATTTTATGTGGTTTGAATACTGTTCGTAAATTATATGTTCAAAGTATTGTTGCCAGTCTTTCTGAAGTGTTATGTTGCTCAATGGTTTAACTTGAGTATATTCAATGTCTTGTTGATTCTTGGTGATATCAAGTTTCTTCTTCATTTTTCTTAATACTCATGTTACTTCCGTTTTAGCAGATTTCCCTTAAGGGAACGGATCGAAACATGGTATAGAACCAACCTTATTGAAAATTTAATGGTCTATAAGAATTGTTCTGTATGTATCATGAATATTAGCCGAGATATTTAATTTTATAGTTTTCAGTCTTCAGCAAACCCCCACTTCTACTCATGTTAAACTAAAAATACTAGGTTATGTAATAAACCACATTATTCGAACCTTAAATACCAAATATTGTATTCAAGAGACCTTTATTATACGAAATACATGCAAGGATATGTCCTGGTGACCTTAAGGTCTTTGACGACTAAAATTTGACTGATTGAGATAACAATTATTCTGACTCATTACTAATTACAGTACTAGATATAGTAAATAGTTGTCAATAAAATTAATATGTTATATTCTGATATATTTCAGTAATTGTTTTTCTTTCCGTGCAGCGCTTCCCATCGGCAGGTTATTGAAATTGACTGAATCATTTCTTATTACCGTTTGTATTTATTCACCTAATATTCACGGTGTTGTTGTGTTACCACTATGTAGATTTATCTATTATTAAACTTCACGAGGGAAATCTGCTTAGTTTACGCAGCCCCTGCGTGAGGGAATTTTTTTTTTTTTTTGTAGCAGTTGTAATGGATTTATTCGGGACCCAAAATGGGAGTTATACTGAACTGTTTGTAGAACAGCTGACTTGCAATCAGCTGATGATTAGCAGCCATTAAAATCAATAATCGATTTCCAGTCAGAGAAACCACAATTAAAAAAAAAAGGCAAAAAAAGACGACTCCATTGACATAAAGGCCTTGGTTGAGTTGTGCTTTGCGCAGTGTCAGCTAGAGGAATGTATGCCATTGAACCCGGGGAAGACACGTCCCGCTCCGGGTGCGCTCAATGGCGAAACAGTCATAAGCAAATTACTGTAATAGCACCTAACTCCGCCTTGTCTTATCGTTCCATGACAATCAGCATAAAGCACGAGTGGCGCTGTCAAAGTTATGAGACCGTTAGCACATTGGAAGATAAACCAATCATACTAGAAACAAATCGGCGGGGAATATTGGTAACCTGTCGTCGACTTGAAAGAAATTTATGTTGACACCTGTCGTGTAACATCATTGATTAGGTCATAACTATAAATATAATTTGTTTACTCAGTCATTGCAATTCATTGTGATTTTAAGCTACATTGGTTTCGGTTTGAATTAAATAAAAACCACATCTGTAGTCACTGCCTCATTTGTATTCAGCTGTTGTGTCTCCAACAGATTGCACATGCTATGATCGAGAAACCATTATTTTTCCGGGAATTAGGAACTATCTGTGTCAGACCATCTAGTGGTTTTCCATCAATATCCGCTTCTAATCCAACAACAAAGACATCTGGAAAAGTTCATTTTTTATTTATTTATCCGGTGAGCTCCGCGACTAGGCGATGTCGCTCAGTATCATTTATATCCAATTCCTTAAATTAAAATGTTAAAATAAAGAAAAATGTTTTCAAAATTATTAAAATATAGTATAGAATATAGCTATATACAAAACTAAGGAAGCGTTAAAATAAAACTGTGAATAACTATAAATTTTTCGATAAATTCTGGCTTGAGGATGATGAAAGTCTAAGGCACAAGTTTAAAAATGTATTATACAGCCTTGTTCACAAAACAACTCAAATACGAATTAGTAACATTATTTGTGATAAAAACGTAGAGAAATGAGTGGAGTAGAAATGGATTAAAGTTTTTTGTATATGTTAATTGTCTTCAAGTGGTTTAAGAGTGTGTTTATATGTAGGCTATCTTCTGTCAATAGTTCGTGCAAGTCGTTCGGTAAGTTCAGATGTTCACGTAGTCTGCAGTCAGTCAGGAGATGTTTAATGCTCAGTCCAATGGAAAAGTTTATAATATTCCTTTCGATAAAAGAATTGTTGTATCTCCTGTATGTGAGTCTGTCTGTGTGTGTCTGTGTGTGTGTGTGTGTGTGTGTGTGTGTGTGTGTGTGTGTGTGTGAGAACATGCAAGCGTTTGCAATGAAAACACCTCGTCGAAAAGTATTCTCTGGTTTTTGGTGTATGCAAAATTATTAATAGCTAATTAATTTTTTAAAAAGAAGTATTATATTTTTTTAGTGTTTATATTTTTCTTCTTATGATGTGTAAGTACATATATATATAATTATTAGATGAATGTAAACATTTGGGAAAATTTATTTTTGTCATAGTTAATTATGATGACACATAATTCAAGAACAAATAATTTTTAGTCTTCCGAAAATATTTAATTATATTAAATCAATATTCACTTAAACAAGGTAGGGTGAATAAGTCGTCAATTTTAACTGAAGTTTTATTGAGATTGTACTCATGACACGATTTTTGAACAGTTTCCCCTAATGCCCATTGGTCCTACTTAGATGGAAAAAATGAGGCCCATTCAGAATTATATATATATATATATATATATATATATATATATATATA
Source organism: Riptortus pedestris (assembly GCA_019009955.1). NCBI lineage: Eukaryota > Metazoa > Arthropoda > Insecta > Hemiptera > Alydidae > Riptortus > Riptortus pedestris. The sequence goes on from CM032228.1 coordinate 23,084,453, forward strand.
TATATATATATATATATATATATATATATATATATATATATATATATATATATATATATATGCATGTATATACTTGTTAGTTATCCGGGTCGCAATTTTTGTTTGATCATTACAAAATTCGATATACACGCGTTTCATGCAAAACTAAAGGTCAAGTTTGTAAATGGCTGAAATCGGACCAGAGAGGAAGGTGAGGGGGGGCGGGGGTTAGAAAGGGTGAAATAGAAAAATTAAAAATATCTCCATTACCATGTGTTTAATCGGAAAATGGTCTACAGTTGTTGTTGAATTTCTTCGTAACTCAAGTACTAAGCGAGATATTTGTACTTCGTTGTTTTCAGCCTTCAGAACCCCCCTCCCTTCTTCCCCCTACTACTCATCGGCTGTTCACTCAGAAATAGAGAATAGATACTGAGTTGTGATCACAAGTGCGGACCTTTTATATAAAATTACTACAAAGACGTTCCTTCTTGAAGTGAATTTACTCTTGCTCGTTTTTTTTTGTTTTTTTTTTTGTTTGTTCCTAAGAAAAATTCAAAGGCTAACAGTTGGAGGTCAGCCATTTTTATTGTGTTGTGACAAAGGAGAGACATCTGGAGGATTCAATGGAATGCAGTTGGAAAAAACTGAAGAGAAGAAGAAGAATCTCTCTCACAATGACAGGTCGTTTGGCGCCTTTAAAAGGAAGAAGGCTAAAAACTCATTGAAAATTCGCACTGGAGTAGTTAGCTCTGCCATAAGAATTATATTTACCCCTTCTCATATATGTCGCCAATCCACATTCAATGAATAGCACAACAAGTGCTCGGATCGTTTCTTTGGGATGAGTATTTCTGAAATGTAATCTTTGGAAACCTTTTCGGTATAGAGGATCACTTTGGATATCTGGGGCCAAAAAAATAAATTTTTCTTTTCCACCTTATCTTTACTGGGGCTTATAAAGTTATTTCAGGCAATAAACAATTATCTGAATGCCCAAACCTCTTAAAATTAAAAAAAAAAACTCTTTATTGTTTCAAAGCAAACGTTTTTCTCCCTCTGGAGCATTAGCAATGCTAAGTTTAAAATTATTCTTCTAAGTCAATATAACACAAAACATCCGGTAGAAGTTCATTGAGAACAATATTTGGTATTTAGGCTTCATATAACGTGCTTCATAATATAACACCTTATTGTTAATATAAAATGAGTAAGAGTGGAGGTTTACTGAGGGCCAAAAACTAAAAAAAAAACAGATATTTTGGTTAATAATCAAGTTAGGAGAAAACGTGCATAACAACATTTATAGAAAATTACATTTGCTATCAAATTGGTTTTATACAATTTTTCGATTCGACTCTTAATAACGGAAATATTTCGAATTTTCGAAATTCTCCTCCCTCTAACCCACCCCCTCCCACTGGTCCTGTTTCCGCCATTAACAAACTTAATCTCTCTTTTAAGGTAAAATGACGTGTGTTTTTTTTTGGATAATAGCGATCTGAGCACAACCTCAATAGCTGATTTCTCTCAAGGGAAATCTACTAAATCCAAGGAGGTGATAAAATAAAGCCAGTTGGGCAGGCCTTTATTTTTTCGGTTAATTTATTCGGATAATTCAAAATAACTTCGTTAATAGACGTCAGATCGAAAAATGTTATAGAACCAATCTCTTTGAACATTTAATTTCTATAAATGGTGTTATATGCATATCATGAATATTAACCGAGATAATTGCATTTGTTTAGTTTTCATCCTTCATTAAAGCCCCACTCCTACTCTTCTCATATTAACAATATTTTATTATATTATGAAGCACGTTATTTGAAGCTAAATACCAAATATTGTTCTCATTGATCTTTACGTTTTGAGATAACTCCAAATGCGTGTCGCACGTAAGAAATCTGCTTAGTTTACACAGCCCCTGCGTGCCAAACGTCTTTTTTATTACAGAAGATGTGTTGTATGTTATTATTGTATGCTGTAGTACATATGGCTGTTTACGGATCCTTAAAGTACGTTGTGGGATTGGCTTTCTGAAAGTTTTCCGGTTGTGTATACCGTAATTTGCAACAAATAGCTATCCGGAATTAAATATACCCTTGATTTAATTAAAGCCTAAAAATAATTGTTGTATAATAGTGGGTTACGGTGTTAAATTCAAGGCCGACAATTTCGAATATTTCGGTTCCATTTCCTCCGGACATAATCAAAAATCATTATCATACATAATTTTCGGATTCATCCTTTCGCCTAATGGTGTAGAATACGTGTATGAAAAAAAAAATATACATTTTCATTGAAGTAATAAGTGCCCGCTTTATGCTATTATGGATAAACGGTGTGGCTTTTTAAAGGTTAACAAAGTTTTTATGTGGAGGTCAGGCTAAAGATTTAGCTAGTCCTTCGTTAAATAGATTTAGCTAAACAATATGATAACCTAAAATAGGTCTGTTACTCAGAGGCTGCGTAAACTAAGCAGATTTCCCACATGTTGGAATGACACACTACTGATTTCATTGTAGCATATATTCTTTATTCAAAAAAATAATAAAATCTTAATTGATAACGCAATCACACTATTTATAATTTGCGTAATAAACGTCTGTTAAAACCAATATTTGTTATTTTTGCTTGGAATAAATCTTTTCAAGATATATTATTATTTTTAACGTGCGATGACTAAAACTGGGGGTTTACTGAAGGCTGAAATCTAAAAAATTCCATTTTCTCGGTCAATATTTAAGATAAAGAAAACATGTATATAACAACAATTATAGAACATCGATTTTGGATTAATATAGGTTCTCTGCAAATTTTCGATGAAATGTATAATAACGGATATATTTGGAATTTTTGAAATTTCTCCAGTAAACCACCTCCACCCCTCCCACTGGCCCGATATCGGCCAGTAGCAAATATTACAAGTACTTAAAATCTAGATTAATGGCATTATGGCATAACTTATTTGCGTGTATCGTAGGAAGTAATAGTTTATAGAAAACCATACTTGATATTTAACCCTAGAGTCGTCACCTCGGGTCATCATGACCCGAGTTGTTTTTAAAAATTGATTTCTTAATTATTTAGTCAGGATATTCAACTGAGGTTTTTACAATTTGATTTTTTTGATATTCTGATCAAGTTGGGAGTGGCCACGTGGTGTATTGATTAGTATTTCCCGTCTATCAGCGCAGTTTGACCCGAGGTGACAATATGTGTAAGTAGTACTTTTGAAGATTGACCCGAGGTGACTTCTTTTGTAATTGGTGTCTCAGAGGTTTGACCCGAGGTGATTGGAATTGCCTGCATGTAAGTTTAAATTTGTATGTGCTATTTTTTCCCTTCAAAATAATTTCTTGGTGCTAATAATTTCGAATTTTGATAAACATTTTTATTAAGATAAGAAATAATTATGTGTAAATATTCTAAGATGTCAAGAAGTCCAAGATTTTTTACTGATAAAGATCTTCTAGCAGAACTCCAAAGTCAGAGAAATTCTGGCCGTAATATTACCACAGATAATTGGTATTCAAGTTATAATCTGGCTGAAAAATTGTTGGAACGACAATTGACCTTAGTCGAAACCTTGCGAAAAAATAAAGGAGAAATTCCAAAACATTTTTTGCCATCAAAGAGGAGGCCCGTTAAAGAATCAATTTTTTGTTATACTCCGAATTTGACATTAGTTTAATAAAATTTTATTTAGAAGAAAATGGTATTGCTGTACTTCCTCTTGATGCGCCAGACACTAACTCCAAATCCCAAAAACGAAAGATGTACTATATCTGTCCTAGCACCAAAGACACAAAATATTCTACGTTTTGCTGTGAATGTAATAATAATATTTGTAAAAATCATTTATTTAATATTTATGCTCAATATATAAATGACAAAGAACATAATCATGTTTCAAATGATATTTGATTTTGATTGCATCTCGTGTAAAATGTAATCGATTAACCACAGATCTTCACATCTTATTTGTCACTCATATAATTGTTTGTTCATTTAATTAATTTTTTCCTTTACTCAAAAAGTATATTTTAGTGGTTTTTTACATAAAAGTGATACATTAATCTTTATATGTTTTAGTGATATTTTTGTAATGGGCCACACGCGGCCCGAGGTGACTAAGTAAATGTTTTGTAAATACGTTTTATAGATTTAAGTTTTGTTTTATTCCAATTTTTGATTTTATATTAAAAAAATAAACATACCTTATTAAAAAAAATGTCAATGGTATTTTGTAATGATAATTTTTACACCACATTAATTATTTTTTTAATTCGGGTCATAATGACCCGACGTGACGGACAATGTAACTGAAAAGCAGGTGACGACTCTAGGGTTAACCTTGGAATGAAGTGGTTCATGATATAACTATATAATATTACATATTCATGATATAACTATTGGCAATATACATGAGTAGGAGTGGGGGGTTTACTTATGGACGAAAACTAAGATAGGGAAATATCTCAGATAATATTCAATATACATTAAACATGTATAGAACATTACATTTGTAATAAGATTGATTCAATACAATTTTTCAACCCGACGCATAATAACGGAGATTCTTCAAAATTCCCCCTCTCACTGGGCCAATTTAAGCCTTTAGCAAATTTGACATTTAATTTTCTATGAAAAGCGTATATATCGAGTTTGGTAACGATGAAACAAAAATGTTGACTGCCAGAGAAGTAAACCCCCAATATATATATATCAATAATTTTCAATGGACCTCCTTTTCGCGAGCTACTAGGTTGAATCAAAGGACGTTTGAAGAACATTTTTGAAAATCGCGTCATGATTACGACCTCGGTAGGTGATTTCAATACATGTACAAAATTTTATTTTCATTAAGATTAGTTCTACATTATTTGTCAATCTGAAGCATAATAACTGAAATATGGAGAATTTCAGCTATTAACGAACTTGATCTTATTACATCAAACGTTTAAATAGCGAGTTTCATAACAATCAAACAAAAACTGTGACCAAATCGCGTTATGAGTACAATGCCAGTAGGTGATTTCCTTTAAGGTTGGTTGAGTCTTACTTTAATACCTCTTCTAAATGTAGCAAGGATTCTATGAAAATATGTTACATAGACAGCAGCTGTAGGCACCTGTTGAGTAATTGCTGTGTTTCTTTCCTTAAAAGAAAAAAAATCTACTGGATCTTATTCATCAACAATACTTTTATTGTTAGGCATCCTAAGCTTTCTTGAACGCAACTCAAGACAACTATTTTAGCAGATTTCCCTTAAGGGAAATCAGCTATTGAGGTTGTACTCATGACGGAATTTTCGAAATTTTTCTTCAAATGTCCATCGATCCTACCCAGGAGATGACGAAAATGATGTCCGTTCAAAATTATATATATATATATATATATATATATATATATATTTGTCTGTTAACGCTCTAGCAGTCGCAATTTTTGTTTGATCGTTTCCAAACTCGATATTTAAACGTTGTATGTAAAAAAACAGATCAAGTTCGTTAACGGCTGAAATCAGACCAGTTGTAGGAGTTTAGAGGGGGATTTTCGAAAATTCGAAATATCTCCGTTATTATGCGTCGGATGGAAAAATATTATAGAGTAAATCATATTGCTAATTAAATGTACTATAAATATTGTTCTATACATTTATTCTGTATCTTGAATATTAACCGAGATATTTGCATTTGTATTCTGCGTGTGGTCACCAGTAGGCTTATGTTCGGACTTTCCGCCGAGAGCTCTGGCGGCCGTTTCTATAACTATTCGTCCCTCGTGAATAGGTTTAGAGGTTAGGTTAACTGTTTTTTGGGGCTAGAAACTACTGGGTTATTACGCCCTAAATAATGTTTTAGGTTTAGAGGTTTCTTACTACTACAGTTGTTATTAGGCAGATTTCTCTATTGTAAAACTTCACGTGGGAAATCTGCTTAGTTTACGCAGCCCCTGCGTGACGGACTTTTTTCAAATGATGCTACCCAGAGAAGATTCTCATCGACTGCTTAATAAGACATCACAATTCAGCTTATGGAGGCTACGGGTATCAAATATTCTGACGACTACCGAATTCTTTGAGGCTGATTCAGTTTTTAGCTGATTTCCCATTGGGGGAATCAGCTACTTAGGTAGTACTCATGACGGGATTTTAGAAAGATTTCTTCAAATGTCCATCGATCCTACTCAGGAGATAACGAAAATGAGGTCCGTTCAAAATAATATATATTTTTGTCGGTTCCACTCTAGCGGTGGTGATATTTATCTTATCGTTAATTATCTCGATATATAATCGTTTTAAGTATATAAAAAAAAAAAGAAAGTGTCAAGTTCGTTAACGGCTGAAATCCGACCGAGAAGGGAGAATTTTTTAAATCCGAAATATTTGCTTTATTATGCGCCAGATCGAATGATTGTATAGTACCGATCTTATTGTCAGTAAAATGTCCTATAAATATTCTTATGTACTTTTTTTCTCTGCAATCAATATCAACCACCATATTAACAATTAAAGCTGTTACGTAATGAAGCACGTCATTCCAAGGATGAATAGCAAATAAGGATTTCATCGGACCTGAAATAGTGAGGGTTATAGGGGAGGGGGATCGAAAATATAAAATATTTCCATAATTGCCAGTTGGATCGTAAAATGTGATAGAACAAATCTTCTTAAAATATTGTTGATCTACAATTTTTGCTCTACGCATATTTTCGTAACTCAATTATAAAGCCCCTACCCATATGAAGGTTCCCAGCAGGAATGAAGCGGTAGGAAGAATTTGGGAATATGAGGTGAGACGAGGTTACACCAGTATTTGGTAAATCTGCTTAGTTTACGCAGCCCTTGCGTGACGGACATTTAGCAGATTTCCCTTAAGGGAAATCAGCTATTGAGGTTGTACCCATAACGGAATTTTCGAAATTTTTCTTCATCGATCCTACCACGGACGAAAATGAGGTCCATTCAAAACTGTATATATATATATATATATATATATATATATATATATATATATATATATATATATATTTGTCGGTTACCGCTATAGCGGTCGCAATTTTTGTTTGATCGTTACCAAACTCGATATTTAAACGTTTTATGCAAAAAGACAGATGAAGTTCGTTAATGGCTGAAATCGGACCAGTGGGAGGGGGTGTTTAGAGGGGGTGATTTTCGAAAATTCGAAATATCTCCGTTACCATACGTCGGATCAAACAATTGTATAGAACCAATCTTATTCTAAATTAAATTTACTATAAATATTGTTCTATACATTTATTCTCTATCTTGAATATTAACCGAGATATTTGCATTTTTATTAAATATGTGCCGATAACGAATGACAGTTTCCCGCCAAAAGCTAGTTCGGCCCTTTGCCGTAACAGTTCGGCTCTCGTATGGAGATTTCTCTATTGTATAACTTCACGTGGGAAATCTGCTTAGTTTACGCAGCCCCTGCGGGACGGACTTTTTAAATGTTTAGCCCTTTAGCCTATGCAGTATATATTTGAGAAGGCGGCTTAGGAAAGGCGTGTGTCGGCCAGAGCCGATGGATCAGGTGACCTCGGCGTGCTTTCACCCGATAGGGATCCCGAAGCAAGTAGCCCTTGATATCGGCCGATCCTGGATATCCCTGGTGTAGCCGGAAGGAAACAATCCCAACAGCCGTTTCCGCAATCCGACCGACAAGGACGATCTACTTTTACTTATATTACCAAAGATCTCAAATCGCCGGGAAGAAAACCTCGCGGTTGCCTTAAAAAAATTAGTCATCTGTCATTTGCCACGGAAATTCCCTTAGACACACATTTACATAAAGGAAATAAATATATCAAAGGTCTCATAAAAAACAAGTTTTATTTCTGTAACTAATAGTTTGTAAATCGATTTTATTTTATTTATTTATAATTAGTCTGCATTAATTCAGAAAATCATCAGCAGCCAAGAATTAGTTATTGAATTTTATGAGCTAAGTTTTCAGAATCGTAAACTGGTTTTCGACTCCGTCTTCCTCTGTATGTACAGAGTAGGCTTGTTTTTCTCTACAATGCGTTTTATTTAGGCAAAATGCACTTTCAGAGCAACAGCTCCGTCTTCAGTACTTGTTGACATAAAAAAAAAAGTCCGTCACGCAGGGGCTGCGTAAACTAAGGAGATTTCCCACGTGAAGTTTTACAATAGAGAAATCTGCCTAATAACAACTGTAGTAGTAAGAAACCTCTAAACCTAAAACATTAATTAGGGCGTAATAACCCAGTAGTTTCTAGCCCCAAAAAACAGTTAACCTACCTCTAAACCTATTCACGAGGGACGAATAGTTATGGAGACGGCCGCCAGAGCTCTCCGCGGAAAGTCCGAACATTGCCTACTGGTGACCACACGCAGAACACAAATGCAAATATCTCGGTTAATATTCAAGATACAGAATAAATGTATAGAAGAATATTTATAGTAAATTTAATTTGCAATAAGATTGACCATGTACAATTTTTCGATCTGACGCATAATAACGGAGATATTTTGAATTTTCAAAAATCCCCCCTCCCACTGGTCCGATTTCAGCCATTAACGAACTAATCTTCCTTTTTACATAAAACGATTAAATTCCGAGCTTGTGTAAAGATCAAACAAAAATTGCGACCGCTAGAGCGTTAACAGACAAATATATATATATATATATATATATATATATATATATATATATATATAATTTTGAACGGACACAACATTTTAGCAGATTTCCCTTAACGGAAATCAGCTATTGAGGTCGTACTCATAACGCGAGTTTCGACAAATTTCTTCAAATTTTCACAGATCCTACCCAGGAGATGACGAAAATGAGGTCCGTTCAAAATGATATATATATATATATATATAGGGTGTGATATTCTTCTCGGAGTTTTGGTCAATGTTGGTGAAATTAATCTTAGTTTATGCCGATATTTCGAGAATCTTTATTTTCTCTTCTTCAGGGCTTTAAAATTACATGTACTACATTATAATATTGCACATTGTTGTTATACATTGTTATAAAAGGGTGTTTTTTCCTTATTATTACTTACCAAGACTAAATATATCTATAGACTATTATACATTCTTATTGAACCATGACTAGGGTTACAGTAACCTTCCTTCTTTCCGAGAAGAATATCACACCCTATATAAATACAACCTGGTCGAAAACGTCAGCACAATTATATATATATATATATTTGTCTGTTAACGCTCTAGTGGTCGCAATTTTTGTTTGATCTTTACCAAACTCGGAATATAATCGTTTTATGTAAAAAGGAAGATCAGGTTCGTTAATGGCTGAAATCGGACCAATGGGAGGGGGGGTTTAAAGGGAGGGATTTTTGATAATTCAAAATATCTCCGTTATTATGCGTCGAAATCGAAAAATTGTCTAGAATCACTCTTATTGTAAATTAAATGTATTATAAATATTGTTCAAAACATTTATTCTGTAACAGGAATATTAACCGAGTGTTTGGGGATCGAAGAGGCTTCCCATTAATGGATATAGGGAGATGCCCCTTCGCCCCTTATTTTTGTTAGTTTGAGAGAGTGGACTGTATTGTTTGGGGAAAATTACAAGGCATGTTTAATTTACAATGTTGTAATTTACAATGTTTGTGGTAAATAATATAAATAAATGTTAACAAAATTTTGATTCTCTTACAAGTGGGGATGGGTGAGCTGCTCTGGGTTGAACTTAACTTTTGTTGAAGTATGTTGCTCGGTGGGGCCCATGATGTGGTTGATGCCTGTTGGCTTCGGGGTGCGGTGTATGTAAATAAGTGAGTACTCACTATTTTTTCTTTAATGTCTTGTGTTCTCCCCCTCCTTGTTCCGGGGCTTCATCGCCCGACGGGCCCTTTTGAGTCTACTCCAGCATTTTGAGGGGTTTTTTCAGTGCGATGACGATGACTCCCTTTCACTCGCCGCACTAGGCTGCCATCTTCCTCGTGTCCCTCTGTCCCTTTGTCCTTTTCCTGCGGTCCCCCCTCGTGGCTGGATGCGCCGGGCAGCGAGGTCCCAGTCCAGGGCAAGGTTGAGTGGCGGTGGATGACGTCATCAGGTCACGCGCCTTTTCACTATTCGCGGAGTTGATTCTTCCGCGAACAAACTGCCCACCTTGAATTAGCTAGGGCTAATTAAAAACTAAAAACTAACTTAGATCTTAAGCACAGAGCCATTTGTGGTGTGTGTTTGTGTGGCGTCTGTGGTTTTGTGTGAATGAGTGGGGGGGCTGTAATTGAATGAAAAAAAAAAATAAAGATCCTCTAAGGAATAAAAATGTTTGCAAGTTAAAATAATAATGAAAGAAATGATGAAACTCGTGATCTCGAAGAGAATCATAATAAAAAAAATTTATATCTTCTAAAAAATAAGAAAAGTAGTGATTCTTCTTCACCCTTTGGAATCCTTCGCTTCAGGATGTAATGATGGTGTGAAGGATTAAAGTGGTTGGATTAGATGGTGTCGTTTTTTGAGCCCCATCTGAGTAACAGGACCTTATCAAAAATATAAAATTAAAAAAAAATGGTTGTCAGGAGGTGGCATGCTGACTGCCTATACGGACTCCATGGTGTTCGGGACGAGTGCTGTAACTCGACCGTTTGCCCAGTTGAAAGCCTCCTTGAGCAAATAAGGCGATCGGTTGCGTCGGAAGTTGTATGGCTTCCTCATTAGAGCCTCTTGCCAAACGCCAGGATTTGGTATATCATATGTGGTATGGCGATGAGGTGGAAGTCCTGTGGCCCATCCTGATGTATTCTTGGATGAATGCGTGGTAGTTTTGCGCGAGGTCATGATCTTTGCGAAGTTTGTACTTGAGGGTGCAGAATTTTTCATCAGCATGTTCCTGTTGTTTCCCACATCGGCAGGTGCAGCCTTACATGGTCGCATGATATGACGCCCTTTGGGAGTGCGGGCATGAGTGTGGTCGAAGTGCTCTTTGCATGCTTCGTCACCTGGATTGTTCCGCTTAACTGGGGCAGGTTTCTGAACTTCCCGAAAGCGCTGCCGTTGTTCCACAGTGTCAGCAGGAGACGTGGTGAAAAATGATGAGGATTCAGCAGACTTGTGGCGTTGTGACCTACCCATGACTGTCAAACCAAATATAGTTGGGATGTGGAAGAACCCAGGCACTTCGGAGGCGTAGGGAGCTCCGGTGACCACTAAGGGATAGAGATCAGCACCTATGAGTAGGTCAATGGCTCCGGACTGTCCAAATGTGGGGTCAGCCAGTTGGAGATTTGTAAACGATTTGCAGACATTAGGGTCAAGGTCTTGGTTAGGAAGGCGGGGAGCTATCGAGTCGATTATGATGGCATCAGTCGTGACGACTCTGTCAATATCGAGCGGCTTCAGTTCGATGGGCACGATTCCCATTGGTCTTGCCATTGTGGTGTTGCCTAAGCCGGCGATGCGACGCTTGAAGTGCCGAGCAGGGAGGTCAATCTTATAGGCGAGTGCCTTGGAGATGAACGTGTGCTGGCTCCCGCAATCCAGAAGCGCTCGTGCCTTGTGCAGACGATCGTTGGATCCCTTTATCATCATCTGTACCGTCCCCAGGAGAACCGCATTTGTTCCTTCCGGTGTGTGCTGGGTTGTTGAGCCGTAAGCGGTGAATGTGACTCCACTACCTTCAGGTGTATCCTGCTCCCTTTTCGAAGGTTGTCTCGGAGAAGATGCGCGGATGGGCGTGTCCTCTTCATTGTGAATGAGGGTGTGGTGCCTTTTGTTGCAACGCCGACAATTGTACTTTGAGGGGCATTTCGCTGTTAGATGATCTTCCCTCAAGCAATTCTTGCAGCCCTTCAATCCCTCAGTGAATGCGATGCGTTCCCGGCTGGGAATGCTAATAAATTCAGGACACCTTAAGAGGTAATGTTTTCCCTTGCAAAATGGGCATTTAGGAAGGATGGGATTGGAGTAGGAGCTCCAAGCGTGCGGACGTTGGAACCGGGCAGTCGATGCTCCTGTTCGAGCTTCTGGAGATCTTGAGGTTGAGTGAAGGTTGACGGTGGAGTACCTCTGAGAGAAGCGATTGGGTGGAGTCTCACGGGATCTTGTGTTGTAGGGACTCTGGCGTCGTGGTTTCGCAGGAGCTTCGGATTGAAAACAAAATTGGTTTGAAAACTTGATGGCCCCTAGACGCTGTCTGACGAACTCTATTACATCGTCGGCTGTCGGTGACCTCGTGCTGTCCTTGAGGCTTAACTCAAAACCTCTTCGCGTTTCCGGGTCCAAGTCTCGAAGCGCAAGAATCGCCAATGCGAATTCTCCCTTGTCTTCAAGATCGAGAGAACGAAAGCCGTCAAGGCTGTCACGGATATTAGCAAGATAAGCTTCATATCTCTTTGTTGGTTTCGGGAGAGATCTGGTGTTGGACTCCAGAATTCTTTGGATGTACAATGAGCCAAGTACACGAGGGTTGTCGTATTGTTTTAAAAGCTTTTTCCCAAGCAAGGATGATCGGTCGTCCACCTGAAACCTTGATATCAAAGCAGCTGCCTCACCCTTCAGTGCACTGAGGAGGTAGTGGAACTTTTCAACATTTGTGAGAGATGGTTCGTCATGGAACAAGGACTTGAAGGTGTCTTTGAAGTGGTTCCATTTTGTTAAGTCGCCATGGAATTTGGGAATTTCAATGATAGGGAGGTGCGTCCTGGGGGTTGACACCTGTGTTGTGTTTAAGAATTGTAGTCGATTTGTGGAATCGAATCCGATTTGATGTTGGGCTGCATTAATGGTTTCTTGGTTGAAACGCTCTTGGATGCGCGCGTGAGTGGTTTCAGCATCTATCATGACGCGTCTGGTGGCGTCGTACAGTGTCGACCATACGTCAGAGAAGTTGATTTCTCTACCATCTAACAATAGCAATTCATCTCTTTCATTCCATACTTCTCGGAACTCTGTCCATTCGGTTTGGGCAGTTTTGAAAACAGATTTGAAGTGTCGAATCGCATTGTCATCTTCGAGGCTGAATTTGGAGGCTTCAGTGACGCTGTTGATGTCACGATTCAGCCTTTTTAATCGCCGTTCTAGGCGAGCGATGGAGTGAGCATAGTCTGGAATTGACTCGGGCATTTTGATCAAGGATCAAAGAAAGATGTCTTGATTATAATCAATAATGTGTTTCAAGCCAGTCGAGCGACAGCTGGAAACAAGGGAATACAAGAAAGGAGGAGAACAAGAAGAAGTCATATTCAAAAAAAAAGAAAATATAAACAAAGGGAGCCCCATGATTAATATAATGATAATGTAACTAAGCGAAGAAGGGATGTAGACTATACAAAGAGTGTATGACGTCACAGCAGTGAGGTAGTCTATGCAGGTAATACATGTATGCCTTTTAATAGGTGTGAGCTCTTTGTAGTAGGGAGAGAGCTGTAACCATGTTGAAACCTTTTATAGATAAGGGATCTCACCTGTTTGAAGAATGAGATGTGAACAGTGTTTGAATTAGTGATCTCTTGGATTAACTGTTAGATGTACTTTGAATGATGTATTTGATAATGTTACTGTGTATAATAAATGTAACTTTGTTTGAATAGATTGTGTACAAATTCCTTTCTGGTCACAGGTAAACACTAAAGCTAGAATGTCAGTCACATTTACAAAATTCATTTACTGAAAATGATTAAACAACATGTAAACTTCATTGATAAAATAAAGTAAAGTATTGAAATGAAACATTTTTGAGGTTACATTTGTAGAATCCATGCCAAGTTCTTATAAGTATTAATGTAGGGTATGAGTTATTTGAAATAACCATATTGCCACTTAAATTGCTTAAACAAATACACATTGTGTAGTGATAAAGAAATTATGAGTAGAAAAACTGAGTTAAATAAGAATAAATATATTAATACATGAGAACATTGGTTAGGTATATGTGCTTTATGAAAATAAAATAAATATTCACTTGTGAATAACTCTGTTACTCATGTTACAGTTAATAAATGCAATTTGAATGCTAAAGTCAGATAAGATTTAAATTAAAATTGAATAATCCTTAAATGAGTATCAACAATGTTAATAATAATGCAAATTGATTTTGAAAATGAATAAAGACAAATAAATGCATAAAACACACTGGTAAATCATAGCACATTGAGTAAATAAAAACTATGAGTAAAGTGACTGAGTTAAATGATAATGTATATATTAATACAAGAGAACATTGATTGGATATATGCTTTATGAAAAATAAAATAAATATTCTCTAGTGAATAACTGTTCTACTCACATTACAGTTACTAAATGCAATTTGAATGCTAGATTCAGGTAAGATTTAAATTAAAATTGAATAATGCTTGAATGAGCATCAACAGTGTTAATAATAATGTAAATTGATATTGAAAATGAATTAAGATGAACAAATGCATAAAATACACTGGTAAATCATAGTAAATTGGTTAAATAAAAACTATGAGTAAAGTAACTAAGTTAAATATTAATGTATTATTAATACATGAGAACATTGGTTAGATATATGTGCTTTATGAAAATAAGATAAATATTCTCTAGTGAGTAACTGTTCTATTCACATTACAGTTACTAAATGCAATTAAATGCTAAAGTCAGATAAGATTTGAATTAAAATTGAATGATGCTTGTATGAGCATCGACTATGTTAATAATAGTGTAAATTGATTTTGAAAATGAATAAAGACAAATAAATGCATAAAGCACACTGGTAAAGCATGGTAAATTGTTGGAATAGGTTATACTCTAATGTAACTATAAAATAATGTAAAATAAGTTAACAAAGAATGATTCTCGACAAATTTTAGATTAATACAGTAGATAGTTTAATTCTGTCTTTGCTAAATTTCACACAAGATCAAAAGGGGAGTTGATTTATGTTAATTAAAGCAGCTGTTTGTTTATGAATTATTATCAATTACTGTTATGCACTTGGCGTTACATACAGTATGGTCATTATTATTCAATGTATGTGCGCTTGATGGCAGTGAATATGGTATGATTTTTATTATTGAAATATTTTGCATCAAGCTTTATCAATCAGGTGTTACTGAACCATGTTTGGAGGTCAATTGGTTGGTGACCATGTTTGGGGGGTCAATCGGTTGGTGTGACCATTGTTTGTGGGTCATATCCGGCCCGGCTGGACCATGTTTGGGGATCGAAGAGGCTTCCCATTAATGGATATAGGGAGATGCCCCTTCGCCCCTTATTTTTGTTAGTTTGAGAGAGTGGACTGTATTGTTTGGGGAAAATTACAAGGCATGTTTAATTTACAATGTTGTAATTTACAATGTTTGTGGTAAATAATATAAATAAATGTTAACAAAATTTTGATTCTCTTACAAGTGGGGATGGGTGAGCTGCTCTGGGTTGAACTTAACTTTTGTTGAAGTATGTTGCTCGGTGGGGCCCATGATGTGGTTGATGCCTGTTGGCTTCGGGGTGCGGTGTATGTAAATAAGTGAGTACTCACTATTTTTTCTTTAATGTCTTGTGTTCTCCCCCTCCTTGTTCCGGGGCTTCATCGCCCGACGGGCCCTTTTGAGTCTACTCCAGCATTTTGAGGGGTTTTTTCAGTGCGATGACGATGACTCCCTTTCACTCGCCGCACTAGGCTGCCATCTTCCTCGTGTCCCTCTTGTCCTTTCCTGCCGGTCCCCCCTCGTGGCTGGATGCGCCGGCAGCGAGGTCCCAGTCCAGGGCAAGGTTGAGTGGCGGTGGATGACGTCATCAGGTCACGCGCCTTTTCACTATTCGCGGAGTTGATTCTTCCGCGAACACCGAGATATTTGCATTTATATTGTGTGTGTGGTCGGCAGGACTCCGCCATGTTCCGGACTTTCCGCCGAGAGCTCTGGTGGCCGTTTCTGGAACTATTCGTCCCTCGCGAATAAGTTTAGAGATCTCTTCCTACTACAGTTGTTATTGGGCAGATTTATCTACTGTGAAACTTCACGTGGGAAATCTGCTTAGTTTACGCAGCCCCTGCGTGACTGACTTTATTAAAAATTCCCTTACGCAGGGGCTGCTTAAACTAAGCAGATTTCCTTGTGTGTTACGAATTTGCATTTATCTCAAAAAGTGAAAGTTCAATGAGAACAATATATTGTATTTATGCTTCAAATAATGTGGTGATTCATAATATAACAGCTTATTGTTAATATGGCATGAATAGGAGTGGGGGTTTACTGATCCCCGAAAACTATATAATGCGAGTATCTCGGTTAATAATCAAGTTAGTGAAAAATGCACATAACATTTATAGAAATTTTACATAATATTGGTTCTATACATTTATTCTATCCGACGTATAATAACGCAGATGTTAAGAATATTCGACATTATTCCCCTCTAAACCCCTATCGACCGGATATCAGCCATTAAGAACCATGATCTTTCAGTTTATATAAAACGACTAAATATCGAGTTTGTTAACGATTAAACTAGAATTGCTTCTGCTAGAGCGATAACCGTCAAATATATACATCTATATATATATATATATATATATATATATATATATATATATATATACATATATAACATTTTGAACTGACCTCATAGGAAATAATGCGTAGAACAACAATTTTTAGAGGTTCGATAGTTTAACAAGATTGGTTCAATAACAATTTATGATCCAGCTAAAAATACCGGAAATGTTATAAATTTTGAATTCCCCCTTCCCCAGGACCGATTTGCGTCAATAACTAATATAATAATTAGTGTTGAATGTAATGGTTAAATATAGAGCGTTCTATGAATGAAATAAACATTTTCGAGTTAAGAATGAAAAATATAGATAGACAAATATAAATATAATATAGTTTAAAGACGTCATCACACAGCGTATTTGAATGAATCTAACCAAGTAAAAGTCCGTCACGCAGGGGCTGCGTAAACTAAGCAGATTTCCCATGTGACGTTTTACAATAGAGAAATCTGCATACTGGTAACACAATACCACCGTGATTAAATACAAACGGTAATGAGATATCTTTTTAAACAGACTTCCTGAAATTGTAAGGGAATAATTTATTTATTTTAATAACTCAAATTTTTTAGTAGGGCCAAGAACTAAAGGGAATGGGGGGGGGGCGGATGAACAAAGAATTATTTGCACAAATCTCACAAAGGGGTAAGGAAGGTAAGGGTTTAAGGTTAAGAAACAACAGTTAAGGGTTTTAGAAGAAGCTCCACCTGAGCCGAGTACTGCAGAAATGGCCGAACTAAAACCCTGACCACAGTACTTCATACAAATGCAAATCTATCCTCGGTTTAGTATTCAAGATAGATAATAAAAATATATTAACAAATATTTATATAAATTATTTAAATTTTGCAATAAGATTGATTCTGGTACTATTTTTCAATCCCGACGTATAAGTAACCGGTGATCATCTCCCAGTGAATTTTTCGAAAATCCTCCCCTCTACAAACCCCCTCCCACTGGCCCGCCCCCGATTTCAGACCGTTAACGAACTTGAAACCTTTTCCTTTTTTACATAAAACACTAGTCAATATATGTCTATTATAAATATAAATATATATTATACATATATATAAATATATATAAAACATTTTTGAACCCGGACTTCATTTTTCATCAACTACTAGGTAGGATCGATGGACATTTGTGAAGAAAAATTTCGGAAATTCGTCCAGTTAAACAACCCCAATAACTGATTTTTCCCTCAAGGGAAATCTAGCTAAACAGCCTAAATTTAAAACCCTTGTTTGGTATTTTTAAAAACCTTAGCAATGATGTGTTTACCATGAACAATAATCAGCTTATTGATTACTATGACTGGTATAAATGGGGGAAGGTAGGGGGTATGGGAAAAGTATGAAAATTCTTATCCGGTTTCTAATATTCACTATAAGCAAAACATTTACATCTAACACATTGTTGAACCTTTATATTTGATATATATGACGTTGTCAAATGGACTTTTGCGTCCGGTGCAAAATAAGAAACGGTGATATTCTTGACATTAATAGAAATTCCCCCCACGAACGACTAAGAGATTTATCAGCAGAAATATAAATACCATAGTATATATAAAAAACTATATATAATAATATATATATATATTATATATATTTATGGTGCATGAATTAAAGCCACTTTTTCGTTCTATGCGTAGACATGTACGAAACCAGGCGTTGGGAAACTTCTGATTAATTAATAGGACGAAAGCCGGGTTTTAGGTGAAAGTGATATTTTCTAGGTAATTTGGGCTACTCCATCCTGGTTTATAGTAGAATGGACACTTGGTACTGCGGTGATAGGCCCGACGAAGTAAAGGAGGCGAAACCTGTAGGTTTTTAATAAAGTGAATGAAGCATAAATAGGGTTCCCTCAGACGATATAAAATTCTTATTACCCGCTTGGGTTTCGAACCCACTACTCTTAGTGAACGAAATGCATTGAGACCAATACCTTAACTCTCGCAATCTAACACGATCCTGCTACAGTTCCATGGATAGCTTTTTACGAAAACTGGACGATACATGCTTCAGGCCAGGTATTAGAAGACCCCAACTCCCGTGCCCTTTTCCCGCCATATATAGGTACACTTCATGGCCCTTTCCCCTCATCTGTTGACCTCCTCCCTTTTTCTCTAGCACTTAGCGATGTACCATTAAAGCGGCGTACTCTACGAGCAATTCCTCAATTCCTCCGACTTTGAGCAACGACTGAATAATGAATAGAAATACATAAAACATGTCCGGATAGCTAGAAATAGTGGAAAGTAGGAAAAAGCTTTAAGGTCGGTGTGCCTCACTATTTATATTCGATGTGGTTCCCGGCCGAAGGTTAGGTTGACACCTTGCAAACAGGTACTACTCACAAACTTGATCGATTTCAAAATACGCTATTTGCTCTATCTAATTTAATCTGTTCATTTTAGCAGATTTCCCTTAAGGGAAATCAGCTATTGAGGTCGTACTCATAACGCGAGTTTCGAAAAATTTCTTCAAATGTCCATCGATCCTACCCAGGAGATGACGAAAATGAGGTCCGTTCCAAAATTTTATAACTATATAAATAATATATATATATATATATATCATTATTTTTTCTGATACATAATTAACGCTCTAGCGGTTTCGCAATTTCTGTGTTTGATCGTTAACCAAAACTTCGAATTTAATCGTTTTAAAATGTAAAAAGGAAGATCACGTTTCTTTAATTGGCTGAAATCAGGAACCAGTAGGAGGGGTGGTTTAAAGGAGGGGGAATTACTTTGACAAATTCAAAATAATTGCCGTTTTATTCATACCTCAGATCAAAAAGATGTATCAGAGATCAGAATCGTATAGCAAACTTAAATTTACTATAAATATTGGATTCCTAAACATTTATATTTCACTTATCTTGAATAGTTAACCGAGAATTTATTTGCATTTGTATTCTGCGTGCGGTCGGCAGAGTCGGACTATGTTCGGACTTTCCGCCCAGAAGCTCTGGTGGCCGTTTTCCGTAACTATTACGTCCCTCGTGAATAAAGGGGGTTTTTAAAAGAGGGTTTTTTTACTTCTTTCCAGTTGTTATTTTAGGCAGATTTCTCTTTTTTTGAAACATTGTAACCATCACGTGAGGAAATCTCTTTAGTTTACACGCAGCCCCAGCGTGACGACTTATTTAATATCTAGAGTTTACTTTTTTTAAATAAGATATCTTTTTTTTTGTTTTTGAAAAATTTTTAAATGTTTCCCGTTTCCTGATTTAAATAAAAAAGTTACAGAAAATTGAACTTTACTGAATTACTTGGTTTACTACCTTGATTTACAAAAAAAAAAAATCAATCAAAAAAAAAAGAACAAAAATTGTTGAGCTTTTAGAGTTCAACTAGATTGATTCCAAAAGATTTTCTATCCAACTCATATTAATGGAGATATTTTGTATGTTCGAATTCCCCTCCTACATTAAACCCCTCCTTATTCCTTGTCTGCTTTCAGCCAATAACAAACACGATCTTCAGTGTTGACGGAAACGGTTAAATCTCGAGTATGGTATTGATCAAATAAAAATTTCCGAGTAAAGATCGAAAAATCTAAATTGACGTCTTCATCACATAACATACTTGCATGTATCTCACAAAGTAAAAGTTCAATGAAAATGGTATTTAAGCTTGGAATGAAGTAATTCATGAAAAACAGTATTATTTACGTGACCTCCTATGTTGGATCGATAGATATTTAATGAAATTTTTCTCGTAAAATCACGCCAAAATACGACCCCATCTATTGTTAAAAAAAACTGTATATAAAACACCTTTGGGTTTCCCCCACAAAAGGGGACAACCCCCTGCTACACTTAAAACTATTAGGTGCTTGTGAGATTACAAATCCACCAATTGCGTTATACCCCCTTAAAAGATATTACTAAAGTATATAGTAGGATGTGTGGCTACAGACAGGAAAAACGGTTGAGACATTACGGAACAACTGTCTACTTGCTTTGAGTAACTACCGGTTGACCGTCACCGTGACACATAACCTGGATTATCTCGGGATAGAAACGAAATTTTCACCGCATGTTTTTAGCAGATCTCCCTTTAGGGAAATATGCTACTGAGGTTGAAACTTGTGGGGTTTTTTTCCGAAAATTTTCCCCCAAAATATCCTTTCCCCCCCTTTACCAAAGGAATAAAAAAAATAAAAAACCTTTTTTCAAAAAGTATATTTTATTTTTTTTTAAAAACGCTGAAAGCGGTCGAAATTTTTTAAAAATTTTTTTTACTAAACCCATTTTTAAAAAATTTTTTTAAAGGGGAAAAAAAAATAAAAAATAAATTTTAAATTTCCCCTTTTAAAAATGGAAAAAATTTCAAAACCATTTTTGGGGAAAAGGGGGGGGTTAAAAAAGGGGGGAAATTTTCGAGAAATCAAAGAAACCCTTTTTTATTAAAGAAACTTTAAAAAAAAGAAAACCCCCCAAACTTTTTGGGGAAATTTTTTAAAAATCCAAAAAATGGTGTTGTTCTGTAAATTTTTTAAAAAAAAGAATATAAACCGGGGGTTTTTTTTTTTTCGGGTTCATTTAAGACATCACTCTAACTCTGGTCATTTTGGGGAATAACCCTCTTTTTTAAAAAACCCCCTTTCTTTCCCTAGGTTAAATCCCCCAAAAATGGTTCGGTTTTTTAGACCCCCCAAAAAGGTTTTTTTTTCAAAAAAACCATAAACTCAAAATTTTAAAACCTTTTTTAATCAACACAAAAAATCAAATTTTGGGCCATGGGCCCCAAAAATTTAAAAACCTCAAAATTTTAAGGGAAATTTTAAAAAAAAAATTTCCCCTCATTGAAAATCGGATAAAAAAATTTTTAAAAATCCCCCAACCTTTTAAAAACTTAATTGGGGGGGGGGGGGCCCCCCCCCTCCCCCCCCCCCCTTTTCCCCCCTTCCCCCCCCCTCCCCCACTCCCCCGCCCCCCCCTCCCCCCCCCCCCCCCCTCCCCCTCCCCCCCCCCCTCCCCCCCCCCCCCTCCCCCACCCCCCCCCCTTTCCCCCTCCCCCCCCCCCCTTCCCCCCCCCCCTCCCCCCCCCCTTTTCCCCCCCCCCCCCCCTTTTTCCCCCCCCCCCCCCCCTCTCCCCTCCCTTCCCCCTCCCCCTCCCCCCCTTTCCCCTCCCTCTCCCCTCCCCCTCTCCCCTCCACCTCCCACCTCCCCCTCCCTCTCCCTTCCCTTCACTCTCCCTTTATCCCTCTCCCCTCTCTCCCTTTCTCACCTCTCCCTTTCCCATCTTCCCTCTCCCTCTTCACTCTCCCTCTCCCCTCTCCCTCTTCCCTCTCCCTCTCACTCTCCTCTTCTCCCTCTCCCTCTCCCTCTCTCTCTTCCTCTCCATCACCCTCTCTCTCTCTCTCCCTCTCTCTCTCTCTCTCTCTCTCCTCTCTCTCTCTCTCCTCTCTCTCCTCTAACTCTCTCTCTCTCTCTCTCCCCTTCTCTCTCTCTCTCTCTCTCCTCTCTCTCTCTCTTCTCTCTCTCTCTCTCTCTCTCTCTCTCTTCTCTCTTCTTCTCTCCTTCTCTCTTCTCTTCTCTCTCTCTCTCTCTCTCTCTCTCTCTCTCTCTCTCTCTCTCTCTCTCTCTCTCTCTCTCTCTCTCTCTCTCTCTCTCTCTCTCTCTCTCTCTCTCTCTCTCTCTCTCTCTCTCTCTCTCTCCCCTCTTCTCTCTCTCTCTCGCCCTCTCTCTCTCTCTCTCTCTCTCTCTCTCTCTCTCTTTCGCTCTCTCTCTCTCTCTCTCTCTCTCTCCCCTCTCTTTCCTCTCTCTCACCCCTCTCTCTCTCTCTCTCTATCCTCCTCTCTCTCTCTCTATCTCTCTCTCTCTCTCTCTCTCTCTCTCTCTCTCTCTTTTTAAATTCATAAGCAGATAATTCATTAAGTTATGTCAACCGAGTCAAATATAAATCCCTGGCCAAATAGTTCTTGGAACCTTGACGAGTTTCCGGTGCAGCTGAGAATCACCCAAATAATTGTCCTTGAACCATTTTATAGAGTTAAACTTAATTTTGTTTTGTTTTTAATTTTATGCAATTTTTTCTGAGCAACACTTTTCTGAGCATGACTTAAAATATTTAATTATTTGAACAGTGGATTAGGAATCCCAGTATTGTTTGTGGAACAATACTGGGATTCCAAATCCGGTATTCATAAATACATTTTTTTTTATATTTAATAGTGTTGAAATCATAGTGAGATACAATGAGTATTATACATTTCAGGAAACTATGATAGTTTCTCGTCTGGAAATGCCCAGGAAACCGTAAAGAGGAAATTTCAAATATACATTAAAGAACCGTGCTAAAGTGTTTGCTTTTGTGAGGCTTGTGCACATATATAAGTATTAGCAGTTTTGTTTAATCAATGACTAATACAACTTTAATGTTTCAGGGGTGGTGACGACTATGGTATGTGGGCTGTGCGCAATCACACTGGGATCCATAATACTGGCTGTCAACCCATACGAAAGGATATTTACGAAGGTAATTTGTGCTAGAAAATAAACTTGTTTTGATAAAGGCCAGTCATAAGCAAATAATGTTTCATTATATTTACCCAT